>CM061060.1:2372500-2972500 GCA_030762865.1 Paraleonurus japonicus | reverse complement strand
ACATTATCGTATCGCTTTCAAACTTTGGTTTCCTACCCATGCAACATAGGTGAAAAGTGAGACAGATCTAAAAAGTTATGGCTCGCCCATGTGTCCATGTCCGGTTCTCTGGTGTAGTAATTAATGTCTATCTCACAAAAAAATTATATTTATTAATTAATATTTTGCTAGGATGAAATAAAAGTATATAAAAATGATGTTTGAAACGTCAAATACATATTATATATATATATATATATATATATATATATATATATATAACAAATATATATTATATAATATATTTGAGTAAAATATATATAGCTCAATAGAAAAATTCTCCACGCGTGGATCCTAATTGAATCGGGTTAAGCGGATATTTTTTAAAAAACCGCGTAAAGGTAAAACCTTATAAAATTGCCTTTTTTTTGTGTGTGTTATTATAAGGATAAAATTCTTCGTGGATTCTAACCGAATTGGATTGAGTTAAGCGGATATTTTTTTAAAAAAATTGTGCAAAGTCAAAACTTAAAATTTGCTTTCAAGTTGTGTTATTATAAAGACAAATATTTGTTATTATTTGTTGATTGGTCAAATTGTGATTCGAACCCATAACTAAATTTATATGTAGAAGTATGAATTTCGTTGTTCAAATTTATGAAACCACTTATATATATACCGGTCGGGTATACCACGCGGTAATTATATACTATTAATATATTTTTAGTGAAAATAAAAATATTATTTGAAAAATCAAATTATACTACTTGTTGTTACCGAATAAATATAAAAGCGATAAACACGAGCGATGGGGGAAGAATCCGTGAGTTCTTCCCTTAAAGATGGCTTTGGAAATTCTCTTGGGATTCCCTTGCCTTGTATATTGCATTATGAGTTTTTGTGAGGAAGAAGGTCCCTTTTACAATGGGTTGGGGCCTCTATTTATAGAGGCCCAGTTTAATTCTAAGAAACGAACTTAACTTAAGAGCTAAGAAATAATCTATACCTTTTATATTAGGATTTTATTTACATCCATTAATCTAACTTTGTACTAAATACTTTACACTATGCGGATTTCGTCATCTCGCTCGTCTACCGAGCTCGGATCTTAGTCGAGTCGAGGTGGAGCGGCGTGAATCTCGTCTGCCTTTCGCCTTTGCTCGTAGGACCTTATGCCGAGATCGAGACCCCCTATGGGACCTCGCCACGCATGCCGAGGTGGGGTACTTTTAGGATTATTTGTGTAAAAACACTACTACCACTTAATTTAAACATGTTATTGTCATAGTGTGTGTATATATATATAGATATAGACTCACCTGGGTAAACGTAATGGCGATGTCCTTCATGTTAAACGTTCTCCTCAATTTATGGTCTTCTCCAAACTTATGGTGAAAATGACATTTGCTAGGTCAACACATTTGTATTTCTCATTTTGGTGTCCCCTTTGAATTGCACCTGCATAATCCAACACTCCGCCTAAAGCTTTTCATAATGGAATTTTTCGAAATTTAAAATGCACTGATATTAAATGAGATGTATTACAATTAATATGATTATGGAAAAAAATAAAATGAAAAATAATAATAATTAAGATTAAAATGAGTAACCATTCATATAAATAAAATAAAGTGTAGAGATAAATATTTAATGGAGTCGCGCCACTTGCTTTCCAAAATAGAATGAAATGCTTTTGTGCGACATTTAAAATAGAAAGATGAGAAACTTATGATAAACGAAGTATCTCATGAGTATTTTTTTATGATGCAATTTGAAAAAGTAATTTACTTATAAATCCCGATTGCGCTTTTTTAGAGTCGGGCTCGGGTTTTGCAAAATTAAATCTAAATTAAACGACTAAGAATAACTAACAAGCAAATTACCAAGAGATAACTAATGTGAAAAAAATGTGTTCGGGTGCAAATTACCAAGGAATCCTTAATTACGAATCACACATGATCGGGAGTTTCAATTAACGAGGGATAATAGGAGCTATCTAGCAAAAATCATATATCAACCGTACTTGATAAGCCTAGGTTTAATATATCCAATAAGCACGTAAGATAGTTTAGAGACGACACCCTAAGTCTCCTCACTTAATCACAAGAAATAAAATCAAGCAATTAACGTATCCTAATGTAGGTTCTAATGAAAATTAACCAAGTCTCCTTGCGTTAATCCAATATTGAATTCAATCACCAAACCAAGCCTAACACCTCAAAGATCAATTTAATAAACCAAATCTCTTTGAGCAAATTAAATCAATTAACAAAGGATCAAAACCTAATCTAGCAATTAAATTATGCAAATCACAATAGAATAATTAATCACCTCAATAAATGAAACACCCAATCACATGATCATCAAAATTAATTCATCCAAGGATCATCACACCCAAACACAAAAGGAATTTAGTCACTCATCATCAATTCAACAAAATCCATGAAAATTAAGAGAATTAAATGAGAAGAGAACATAAGAATTAAGAAATAATCCACTAATAATAAAGAAAAAGTATGAGTATCACCTTGAATGTGTTGAGACACTTTGAATCAATTCAAATCTAAACCTAATTTGCAAGAAATTGAAAATAGAATTGAAGAACACCTAATCTATGTGTGTATGTTTGTCTGTGGAAAGAATAATGAATTCAAGCCCTAAAATCTCCCCTGCTGCTATTCACCTTTTGTTTTTCTCGCTGCTTACTACTTGCGCTGCTGCTATGCTGTGCTTCTTTTTTTTTTACTATCTACTGCCCTACTGCTACCATTTTTTTCAAAACCGTGGCATTGGAATGCCAATTAATTTGGCTGCCCATTCTTTGCATGGGCTCAGACAATGGGCCTGTATATTGGGCCAAATTCTTCTTCTTCTTTTTTTTTTTTCATTTTTTTCAATTCTTGAATCCAATTGCAATTTCTTCTCGCTTTTTTCCTTAACTTTCGAATTTCTTTTTCAATTGACTCAATAAAATAATAGGCACGTATTTTGCTCCTAATAATGCTCAATTTACCTACAAAAATAATAAAATAATACCCTTCTCATCTAAAGTGCAATTAGTCAATTTAGTATAAAATAATGCAAGAAATCATATTAAATTAAGCAAATAAATCACATTAATTTCTAGCAATTTTCACACTAGTCAAATCCCTTCTATTGTCAAAAATAAATTTATTTGTCTTTTTGAATAGTGGGTTTTAATAACAGATATGTATGTATAAATAATTATCTCGTAATTTATATTGAATTTGACCCCATCAAATATTCAATAATTTACTCATTATTTGTGGGTGTGTATATGATTTCACTTGTCAAGAACAGGTCTCGTAGGAGGAGGTGAGGTCAATGATGTGATTATTTCCTCTAATTTTAAAATGTTCGAATATAATTTTTAAACAAAAATGGTTGTAGCATTTTAATTAAATAAATATCTCCACTCCTTCCCATCGTCACGATATTTGGGCCGCTCTTAATGAAATTAATACAAAAACACTTGTGAGACAAACATGGGCCTTGTGAATCTCTGTATCGGACCAGGATATTTGGACCCCCATTATTGCATAGTTCACCATCCTAAAATATTTTTTTCTCAAAAATTCGTCGAATTGACTAAAATACCCTTTTGTTCAAGAAATTGTTAAGTTCACCACCTAGATTAGTTCACCCCCTGATAAAAGCAAAGAGGATCACACGGTGACAGAGTTGCGTATATTAAAAAAAAAAAGAGAAATCGAACCCGAGCTTTTCCTACAAAAAAATTGAAAACACAAAATAAAATAATATAAAGAAACCTAATAAACTTGAAAAAAAAGTACAAAACCATCCGACTCGAAAAAAAAACCGAAAGACGGAAGTTTGTTCGAAAAAATTCTCAAACATTTGTACGGTGTTCGAACAATTTATTCGAACGTTTGGAAAATTTTCGAGACCTTTGAATTCGAACATTATGAACTTGTTCAAAATATATTCGAACATATGTTCGTGAGAAAAAATGAACATATTAAATATGTTTGGAAATAAAATCGAACAATTATGATAATGTTCAACAAAATCAGTCGAACAGATCTATTATGTTCGGAAAAAAGTCGAACAAATACACTTTTCCGGAAAACCGGTGTCGAACGGTGGGGGTCGGGTTTTCAAAAAAATCCTCAAAACAAGTGTTTATACACCAAAATGCATCTAATATATGTATCATTACATATATATTCATGTAATATGAAAAATTTCAACAAAAAACGTATAACTAAAATAATCAAAACCATGAAAATCAAGGGCTTGGGGTCGACGAGTTTTTGTAATATAATTGTTCAAAACAAAGATTATACACCAAAATTCATCTAATACATGCATTTTCCAACCAACAAAACATGTATAACTAAAACTAATCAAAAACTCTTGAAATAAATTAACCTAGAAATTAGAAGACCTACCTTTATCCATGGAAACGAACAAAGGAGGTATGGGCGGCGGAAGGCAGCGGCATAGGGCGGCGACGGAGGACGACGACATAGGGCGGCGGCGAATTGACGGCGTGTGCTTCGGTCTATTTTGAATGAATCAAGTGGTGATGTTAGTGGGAGGGAAAAGAAAAGGGTATTTTAGGGAAAATGTGGTGGTGAACCGAACTAAAGTGGTGGTAAATCGATGTTGGTGGTGAACTTTGCAAATATGGGGTTGAAATATCCTGGTCCCTCTGTATCGGCTTTTCTAACCCGACTACCAATTAATGTGTTGGGCCCAATGACTCAATTTACATCTTTTCTTTTCGAAAAAATTAAGAATCGGGCTAGGCCTTGGTATGGGCAGTGGCTCGATCACTTGCCTTTCCTATTTTTTTTTTAAATAATTATGAAATCTCTAAAATACTATCAATGAAACTCTATCTCAAGTACTCTTGATTCTGCATTTTCTCACTGTCACCAATTTTTTTCTCTCCATATTATTTTATGCCTTGAAATTTTTCTCGATTTCGGATCTGGTTTGTCGAAAATGATACAATTTTGATTCTTTTTTTTTTTTTGAAAAATTCTGAATTTTTTATTTCGTAAACAATTTCCAAAATCTAATTTTTTCGAATTTCTTCATGTAACTTCAACATCTTTTCGGTCAAAGTGACTTGAAATGAACCTTATTTTCAAAATTGGTTGTTCGAATTTTTGTTTTGCAATTTTTTATTCCGTATTAGGGAGATTTATTTTGGGTATTAAATTTAGGCAAAATATTTTTATGAACAAATATTTTTGCGATTTTCTGAATTTTTCTATTTTTTTTTATTTTATGGAATTTCCGATTAGGTGACCTTGATGGGTGGTGGTGGTGGTGAGAGAGACGGGAGAAAAAAATGAAGAAGTGAAGATGTGTATCCTAAAATATACATGATTTTTATCATTAAGAATATTTTATATATTTTATAATTATTTAAAAATAAAAAAATATGATGAGAAGTATATCTCCTAAATTTAGAGGTGTATATAATCAAGACTATTTATTAATTCTTTTATTAGAAATAAAGAGCATTTTTTTCTATGTAACACATCTAGTAATTATAAGCTCCTCTATAAGTAAGTTGTGAGATCGATATTTTCAGTTATAAATAAACAATGAGACCCTTTCTTGAAATTTAACTAGCATGGTTTTATTTCGTCTGTTAGGCGATTTACCCAAACCTTCTACAGCCTTTCACTCACACACATAACCTGAGTTTAAATTCTGAGAAAAACAATTTTATCATATCAAATTGAGAAATCCACGAGGAGAGGAGTGAGTGTTGGAAAATTAGTATAAATGATTAATTCTTCTTCTCCATACATGTTCGAGTTTTTAGATCAAAGCAAGAATCTTTCATCATCCATCCCTCCAAATTGATAGGTACAATATATAACATAATTCAACGAAAAATCAATTCAGTAATCAAGAGAAAACAAATCAAATATGAGATTCCCATCAGTAGGAACATGATGTTTACAGTAATTAACATTCAATCTAGGACTACACAAATTTCCTCACAGAAGAAATCCAGTCCATCTTTCAAACACTTTCCCCTCACTTCCTTGAGACACTGCCATTCCAATCCCACTTCTCCCTCCATTCCCGACCCCTCTGTAATACAATCTCCATTCCTCAGTATCCTCCCCATCCATCTGAACCAAGCATGGTGACCCTACCCCTTCACAATCCCATCCCCCATCACTCGATACCTCAAAAACGGGACTATCTTGCACTTTCCTCCATTGCTTCAATCCATCCGACGACTCTGCCATTCCGATGCTCCTTCTCCCATTTGCATCAACACCTTCATAAACCATCAAGTACTTGCCATCTTTCCGGTTTCTCAAAACCCGAGCATTGACTACTCCACGCTCGTCGAAGCCACCTTTGGCGCCTTCGCCTAATATCTTCCCCAGCTTCACCCACCTCATCCCGTCCCTTGATCGTGCAATGCCTACAGCGAAGTGCCCGTTTTTACATCTAATGAGTGATAGTACATTCTGATATCACCACTTCCATGGAAAACAACTTGTGGAGAGGCTATGAACAAAGAATCCCACTCGCCATCCGATCCTAAATCGAGCAATGCTCCACTGTGATGCTCACCCTCAATTCTAGCCCAGTGCCTCCCATCATGGCTCATTGCTAAGCCGGGCAATGACTTAAGAACCCTATCAGGATTCTTGAAATTGAAATCCAAAGAATTATCTAAAAATTCAATATTTTCAGAGCAAAACCCAGTGTAGTAAAGCCAGTAAACAGCACTGTTAGTTTTAACTTTAGCGCTAGACATTATCACAACCTCACAAGGCCTAACGCTGTGAGTATCAAAAGCCCACCAATCTTTACTGCTACTCATGACTAATCCCACATCGGCATTTGATCGAACAGGTCCTGTGCCCCTTTCCCAGTGGATCCCATTGCTGGAAACCGCCAATCCTGTTGAATCAAAATCTGGATTTTCACTAGACCTCCCATGGTACCACATGTACCACCTCTCTTCCTCATCGCCTAAAAACCTTTTCACCACAGGAGAACCGATTTCAAGATTGTCCCATGAATTCTTCGGACCCAAATCAAAGATTAACCCCTTGAGAATGATGAACTGGAAGAAAGTTCTCCTCGACTTGGGACGGATGCGGCTTTCGGTTGGATTCTTGAATTCGAGAGTGACTCGGAACTCAAGTAATTCTCATCTGTTGCCTCTTTGTTGGTGTTTGGCTTTGTGGAGCAATGGGTGAGAAACAGGGCAACACTTTTGTTTCTGGGATTTGAAATGGTGTTGTAGGAAGTAAAATTAAGGAGCTGAGGTTTGATTTGAGGCCAATTGGAGACCAAAGTGTTCAAACTTGCAGGTTTTTGGTGAGTACAGGTTGCTACTGTTGCTTCCATGGCTGCAGTCAATTAACGTGGCCCGGGAGAGGATAGATCATAGGTGGAATGAAAAATCATTTGCACTTGTCTGGTAGGTTATATAACCACTCTAATCTTGACACCTGTACATGAATGTAGTACGTATAAGCTATAGGTTGTGGTTTCACACCCAGCCCCCCACCCCCACTCCCAACAATATAAGAATTATTTAACATGTCATATTAGTCATTTGAAAAATTTCCAATTTTGTAATGATTCATTGATGTCTAAGCAATTTAATACTACATCTATTTTAATTTTTTCCTCTATGTTAATAATTAGGGACCTCAATAAATTTCGTTGGTAATATTTAAATTAATAGAACATAGTCGAAATGTTGTAGGTATATTGTGCAATTCAAGTGTATTTATAAACAATACAATTATTTTCATTAAGTAGTGTTCGATTGTTGCTCTTCAATGAAAACATTTGTAATCGTTTCAAGAAAAACCAATTAATACTATTTAAAAATGCATTTGAATTGGATGGTGTCCTTAAAAATAGTATTGGATCTTGAATAGAGGCAGGTTAAAAACCCTGGTAATTTAAGCTAAAAATGGGAATGCTAACTTTTGATAAAAAGAAAACAAAAGTACAATACTGTCAAGTAAATGCACAAACTTCTTTATCATGATCTGTGAGCATTTCATGTGTTTTACTGCCTAAAATGGTGTAAAGATAAAGACAAAGTAGATGCTACAGAAGTAAAGCTCAGCAAAAGAAAGTTTGTGATTAGACATAAATTTGGGAATGTCTCCTAAAGAATATTATTATCTAAGTAAAATCATAAGAAAAAGCAGTGTGTCTTGGCTCTTAAGAAAGGGATATCATTGCCCAAATACAAAATAAAAAATGACAAAAAAGGAGTCTGTTTCTGTTTCTTTATTCTGTATCTGCAGCCTTCAAATCTTCATTATTTCCATCCCATTGTGACTCAGGAATTCGAGAAGAGCATAACGGCATCAATAGAGGAAAGACTTCACGCGTAGACGAAAGCATACTCCCTAAATAAATCAAGGAAAAATTATCTTCAAAATAACCTTTCTTGATGTTAAAAGTTAACATGTAGCCCTCATAGCCAAAATAGACTCTGTATTTGTCCCACGGATGAAATGCCAATGGATAGAGCGGACTATAGGTTGAAAGCACGTTGCATACAACGCCTAACGCCTCGATATTTCGCTCTTTCTCCACGTGTTCCAAACTCCATTCCCCAGTTTTATAGTCTTTTAGCACCCACATTTTCCATCCAGGCAAGTTACATCCCATAATAGAGACTCTACTCATCTCAAAATAGTACAAATTGTCACACGAAACGCCTAAAACTGCATTCATTCCATTCAAACAGCAGACCTCGTTGGGTATGGTGATGAGTCGGCATTGATCAGAAGATAGATCATAGGCCAAAAGAGCTGTCATTTTATTACATGTCCAATGAAGCACACCTCTGAATACCATTGGCTTCACATCAAATTCCACGTTAAAAATGCTATTTCTTAGCTCTAAATCCCTCCATTCGCCTTTTTCAGAAGAAAAAATCTCAAGATTCAGACAGGGTTTAGCATCTTTAGCTAGCCGTACAATGCTGTAGCTTGTGATCCTGTTACAAACAGAGGAGATCAATCCTGCATAGCCGTAGCTTCTTTTTCTGCTATAATGTAATGGGATTCGAACACACTGCCTTGTGAAAAGATTGGCCACAAAATACACCGATTCATAACCCTTTGATCGATACAGGATCAAGTCGTTGCTCGTTGCTTCGACTTTTAGGCCTGGAACTTGATCATAGGGATATGAAGAATGGAAAGCCTTCAAAATATTTCCTGTAGAAAGAAAACCATGTAATCCAATGTAGTTATTACATTGGAAAATAAGCAAGAAAGGGGGTGAATCCTTAGAGCGCGAGACGAGATAGGGAAAGAAGGAAGCATTGGAGATCAAAGAGAGCCAGGTCCTGGAAACACATCTGAATCTGAAAACTGATTTGAATGGGAGTTTAACAAGAATCTCAACCAGTATTTCCTCCGGAATATGACAAATTTTGTCTGAAACATATTCCATTTTTTTCTTTCAATCATGTATGGTTTTTCTCAGTAAGACAATGTTTGTAATTGTGATTTGCACGTTTTGTTATAAACTAAACAGAGGGATCTGCGTGTGATATCATGCAGACATGTCTCCTTAGTTTTCTCCATACTGTTTGGTTCTTACTTTTCTACCGAAATTGTTTCGACGAATATTAAATTAAATGCTCTAGAATAGTATTGATTTATTGGGCAGTTATAATCGGATTAAGTAGTTACTAGTTTGTTACCTTCGTCATTTTTTTCCTTGTACCAAGAAACAAATCAATCTTTTAAATATTTGGATTGAATGTAATAAATTATGCCAAGAAATGCTTCTAAATAATACAGATCCTCTAATTAATCATATTCAAGTTTTTTCATACGTAAAAAATGAGATATTATTTATATTAGATTATTTCATCTGCGAATTAAAGGTCATCTTATTATAAAATCCTCCCTCATAATTTAATCTAAATTTTTTAACCTATTTATAATAATACTATTCTTTTTGAACCTGTATGTAAATGATTCTAAAAATTAAAATAACCACAATATCTTATATATTGTTATTTTTAATCAACCTCCACCCTTCAAAATCCTTTATTTGAAATAGAGTGATTTCATGCATTTTATATATATATATATATATATATATATATATATATATATATAATATCACCAAAATTAATATTCTTTTAACCCGCATAATATGTGGGGGTTTTGCTATAAAAAAGAACAATAAACTGACGAACGTTGTTACTAAATTTACAGGATAGGTTTTTAATGATAAAAATGTGAATACTCATTTGAATAGATAGAAAAGTTATTTTATTTTTACGTATTTTAATTGAAATTAAATATGACCATTTAGATGGCTCAGTTACAGAATTGATATAATTTTTTTAATGGAGATATGTAAAAAAAAAAAAAAATTATTAAATTGGGTATTTTCTCTATACTATGTAATTTAGTTTCCCCAATATAATAGAAACTACGTCTAAAGCCCTAATTCTTATACCCTCTCGGAATCTAATTTCAAACACCCAACTATTTACCGTCGAGATGCTGAGAAACGCCGGGAGGAAAAAGGAGTTCGCCGTCGGAGGTTTCCGGCGGCTGGTTCATTCATTGGCTGCGCCGCTGGGAACCGCGATCAACCACCAGATCAGCAACACATTGCCGCCATTTGTTTTGCCTGAAAATCATGACGACAACAACAGGAGTGCTGAACTTCCGAATTCGCCATTCTTTGGTGGAGGCATGGAGCTAATGGCAGTCCCCAAGAGGAAGGTGAGTTTCATTTTAGTATATTTATTTTTGCCGATGGTTTTATCTTTAGTTTTAGTTTGTTAAAAAAATCTTAGTTTTTTCATGTTTAGTTGTTTACTTCCATCTGTCAATTATCTGTTTATGTTTCTTCCTTCGTTTATTTCGTTTCTTCTTAAGGGTTTAAATTACTGCGCTTGTTCATTGGTATTACTGAAGAGCCGATTGATTGAATTGATTTTCTATGCTTTGGGGCGTCTTTTAGTGAATCAGGGAAATGATGCTGATCTTTGCATTTCGAATGTTACTGCTTATTTTTATTTGCCACTCCCTTGTTTAGTAGAAAAACTTACTAGTTTGCGGTGCATACGATGATTATCTCTTGGCAAAGTCTCATGTGTACAAGTTTCACATCCATATTACTAAAGAAAATCACTCATAATGACTTAAGGAAATCACTCGTAATAACTTAAGGTATGACATATATTGAGGCTGATATTAGTTGTAATAAGTGAAGGGTATGACTGATATTACTAAAAGAGTATCAATCATGATAACTGAAAGATATTTAATCGTGATAATTGAAGGGTATGACCTATATAACTAAATAGTATCTTAAGGGTATTAGTTAATAAATTTGGATCTATTTTTGAAATGTGGATCCAGTTTTACCGTAAAACTTGTTCACAGGAGACACACTTCTTACTTGTTCACTGGAAACACACTCTTTACTTGTTCACCGGAAAACACACTCCTATCTCTTCTTTAGCCTTTTTGTCTGTGTCTTCTATGACCTAACTTGGAACTTGAATTTGGAAGGGCAAAAATACTAAAAGGAACTGAAATCAGTATCAATTTGAGTTTCGGTTACTTATGTTTGATTAAGATATATTTGTGTTTCTTATTCTCCCCTTATTTTGTGCTTCTTTAGCGTGTGATACAGCAGGCCATCTTTACAGAGGTGGCTTTCTTGCTGAGAAGACTCAGTTTTTTTGTAGTTAGGAATGTGGTCTTGATCTTCAATTTTTGGCTTATCATTTGGCTAGATTATGAAAATACTAACCCATGACTTCATATTTTTGTACACCATATGGCTAGAAAATTAACAGAGATTGTTACTTTCACGTTTTCTTGTTTTGATGGTTTAGGTAATAGTCCTGCATGCTTCTTTTTTTTTTTTTGTGTTGGGGGAGGACACCAATTAACAATGATTTGCTCCATATGTTAAAAAGTGATAAATGAATTCTACAATCATTAACTTATCAAATTGGTACGCTTCTTCCAGACTACACCACACAAGAGAGGTATTCGAAATGGACCAAAGGCTTTGAAACCTGTCCCTGTGATCATCCGTTGCAAGTAAGTTATCTTTTCACTACAGAGGTCATGTGGATATTTGAGAAATATCTCGTATATATTAAATTCTATGAACCATACTTGCACTCACTATGTGATGTAAAATGAATACTCTGTATTTTTTTATGACAGTGATTGCTCTATAGTTGAGATTTACTTCTGAGTAAATAATGTGACTAATGGTTTTATATTTCAAATGCTATTAATGGCTCTACTGTATGCAACTACAACTCAGTTAGATAACAATTTGACGTTGACGCAAGTATGCTTAATAATACGAACACACCATCTCAATTTCCATTCTCTATTCAGCTGTTTGTATAACAAACCGTTCCTATTTGACACTAAAATTTGGCGAATGATTAAGATCTCCGTTCTATCTTGGCAGGGCCTGTGGTCGTGTCAAGTTACCACACTTCTTCTGTTGCAGTGGGATCAAGCAAAATCCTGAAGAGAACAATAATAATTAAAATTGTTCTTAGGCTTAGGTTTCCAGAATCTTTGCTGATGATCAGAGTCTAATTGAGAAAGCAAGCTTTAAGAATGCAGAAAAAGTAGTAGTATCAGTTGTTGATCTTTTTTCCTAAATCAATTCGGGGTTATAATATCTTATATGTGGGTTGTACTGCTGCTGCAGATGTTTTTGAAGTTATTAAATTATATTTTCAGGTTCTGTTGGATAATTCTCATGTTTTCTTTTTCTCTTTGAGCATTTGGAATGCTGTGGTTATATTTTTGTTTTATAAATCGATCTTGTACGGGGCATTAGATAGACCCTGGATATAGAAATTCATTTTACGAGGTGGTATAGGTCAAGTGGTTAGAGCTCCACTACATATGGTGTAAGGTAATGGGTTCGAGATACCATTTGCCCAATTAATAAAAAAAAAAAAAAAAATTCTGGAATCGAAGAGAAAAGTAGTGGCGGAGGGAGGGTTGAATTTGATTTACAGGGTTACGTTTTGTATTTAAATTTCTGAAATGTACAGGGTCTTTCTAAAATAGATGTATCAACACAAGTATTTTGGTTCTGACTTATGAGACAGAAATATCAATTAAAATTCGTCTTGATATGAACAGTAAAAGAATTACATAGTTAAAATTTCCACATGAATATTTATTAGATAAAAACTATACAAGACGGTGTCATATAATGCTGTCCCAAGTCCCCATCAGTCTTACAAGATTCCCTCTATTTGTTACTAGGAAGTCAGAATTTATTTAACTTTTTTTTTTTTTTACAGGGAATTCATTTAATTAACTTAGTTAACTGATATAAATAAGTTTCTTTGATATTAATGGAGTTAATATCTGTCCGAAAAAATGGAGTTAATATTCAAAATGGACTCAAAGCTAAATGAAAAGGTTGGCCCAAATTCAAAATCTGATCAATTAATAGGCCAACCCATTTTAACGTAGGCCCAATATTCGTGACAAGTTGGATACGACAGTCTCATTTTCTATACCTGTTTAAATTGATTACTACACTGTTTTTATGCAGAATTTAAGTGCTAATCTCAAATTCTCATATTACATTACATTATTTTATTATTAAAAAATTCTTCATAATAAGACAGTGCAGTAATCAAATTTAGGGTCCGTTTCGTTGGAACTATTAGAATTAGGTAATGAGAATAACTAATAATTTAATCTCATTGATAAATTTTGGAAAGAAAGTTGAGCACGAAAAATTTGAGCGAAAAAAAAAAGTTTAGTGGAGGAAAAATGAATAATTGTTAAATGATTGATTATAAGAGGAAAATTATGTAATCAAAATAAATTAGCGATTTTTTTTTAAATCAATTGCAAATTGTAAATATTATTAAACATTATCAATGAAAATGATTAATAAATCATTCCCATTACCTACTTCTAATACCCCAACTAAGCGAAGCCTTAGATATTATGCTATGACTAGTAGCATATCATACTCGTTCAAATTTATATTTAAATTCGTCAAACAATCTAAACTCTTTCTCTAGTATTATGGTTCGGGCCAAAGGCCCACTATACCGAATCCATTAACACCTTTCTTTTCCGTGACGTTAAATAAAGGCTTCACTGCTGACGATTACTGAAAGTACGAAACGTGTCAACAAAAGGAAAAGGTGGGTCAGAAAACACCTGTTTAACATCTGAATCATCAAACAAATAAAGCAACTGAGAAAGGAGCTTGAGGTCCCGTGTTCTAGTGGTACCCATCAGCATCAAACAAATAAATAATATTCTCCCATCTCTAAAAATAGATATACAAATTTTATCACATACCTTAAAATTTTGAAATTATTATATTTAGAACATAAATTTACTATGTTTTTCTATTTAGCTCTTATAACTATTCGTTTTTCCAAATAATTACCAACGAAATATATTAAAAGGAGTAAAGATAAATTCATAAATTTAATAATATTTTTTATGAGTGGGCTTAGCCCACTTGGAGATCGCCTCACTTAAGTGGGAGACTGAGCGATTCCCTCTAACGAATCTGGAGTGGAAGGTATAAGGAGGCTGGAGAATTTGGAGTTGCAAGGAGATTTGGTGAACTAATTTCTAACAACTAACAATTAACATTTACCGATAAAAATAATCCGCCAAAACATGAAGTCGAAAGAGTTTCACGTTGATTGTGCTCTTCTGGAACATCCGGGGTTAGGCAATGACCCCGCCGAATCGATCACTTGCTTGAAGCCTTCTTAATTTGTGTAGAGAGGGTAACTCAATTGCATATGTCATTTCTACCTTTCAAGACTTTGAAAATTTTATTTGGTGGGATGATATCCCAGATTTCATCCATAATTTGACTGCTAGAGATAGATTTCATATTATTTTTGTACTCCCTCCGTCCTAAAAGACTTCATATGTAGGTGGCCACACACTTTAAGAAAAAAAAGAGTAATGATTGAAGTTTTTGATAAATTTGTAAATTTTTATGTATAAAGTAAAAAAATTTTATTGGGATATGTGTATGTGAGAGTAAAAGTAATGGCATTTGTGTAAATTAAATAAAATTGTGAGGTGGAGTTTATAAAAGATTTTCCATTTTAAGGGTGTGAACTTATATTGGGACGGACGAAAAAGGAAAGTGTGAAGTTTTTATGGGACGGAGGGAGTATTTGCTAATTTATTTTAGAGAATCTTCCCTTTTCCTTGATCAGAATTCCGACCTCTGGACCATTATTTGGTCTTGTGGCTTTGTTTTAAGTTTCTTTTATAAAATAACTTATTAGATAAATTTAATAATAATTTAAATATAATAATTATTATTATTCTATATTTGTAGAATATATGGAAATATAAAGTAAGCATGTATTTTATGGGATAAATGAATACATATTTTTCAATAACTATAATTTTATATATAGTACAGTAGTTAATATTTTTAATTAAACAACTAATATTAAAATACACATAAAATATAGTATTAATTATAAATAATGTCGAGTTACATAAATTTTGTCATTAATTTATGACAAAGTATATTGTAACTCTATCGTTAAATTTATTTGTATATTGCGTGTATTTTTAAATTTGTATAGTAAAATTTGTTTTTTTAAAAAAATGTATAGTAAAATTAGTTTAAAAAAACTTGCTCTTTATTTCCCAAGTGCTGCCATGCTGGTAATCATCCACGTAGCCTGTGCTTGGAGCCTGCGGTGGTCCTTCCCGTAGCCAATCCTTCATTCATAACTGAACTCTAGAAAGCGGCATGCATCGTTAGCCGGTATATATATGTATATAACCAAATCCACAAAATCTCAAATCACACGCACACACTCGCATTCTCTGAAACCCTTTCAGCTCTTAAAACGTCTATAAAGTGCCCTATCAATTTCGAGGTAATTCAATTTCGATCTTTTTCTGTTTCGGTTTCGTTTTCGTGGTGATGTATTTATATATTCAAGTTGTGTTGCATGTTCGATTTTTGTTTTGTAGTGTAGAGAATGCGATTAATTGAATTCGAGTGTTTGGGAATTTTAGGTGGCAATGGTGAATGTTATCTGAAGGATACTGATGTTTTTTCTTTTGCGTAATTTCTGATGATAACCTTTGTTTTTAATTGATTTAATTTTATCTCTGCTTTATGGCGTATACTCTGCAATGACAGTTGCATGCAGCATTGCAGCTACAGTAACAATACTTTAAGCTTTTTCATTTTGTTTAATTTTTGCAGATCATTATCTTCACCAAAGCAGAGCTACTTTTATTTACGCATGAAGGACGTGAGAGTTTTTATGGTTCAAGTATAACTGCTTGGTTATATTTCGTTGGTAGATTATTTTTCAATGTTGTAGCTCTAGCTTTTTATGTCTTAGATTTTAGAGTCTCGTCTAGTAAATTTATGATAGAGCACATATGAAATTGAAATTTTAGAAATTACCCAATAGCAATTGAAAGGTTATTATCAGTATTGTTTTCTGGTATTTTTCGATATGAGTATCAGCTTTCACTTGATTATCCTTACGATTCCCCTGCACCAAAAATTACCTCACCATTCCAAATCTACTGAATTAACTTGCCGTTCATGTTCCTCACTTGAATGCATGATTTTAATATGTATTTGTACTGATGGGACATCTATCTATTTGCCGGCAATTCCTGTTCACTAGATATGCACACTGCTTCATTAAGAGCCCATATTTTACATTTTAATTCATACATTTCTATTGTTTCATGTATCTAATTGCTTGCGTAAGCCATCAATATGTTTATTGATCTCCCACTAGTCTTGATTTTAGCAGAGCAGTTCAATCTGAGGTGAACCCAAGGAAGTGTAGGAACGATTGAAAGTTCTTTTCTCTTCTTTTCGGTTAAAAGAAAGCACAAGTATGAAATTTGGGAAAGAGTTTAAGAGAAAAAAGGTGCCTGAGTGGACAGATGCATATGTTGACTATAATGGGCTCAAAAGAATATTACAAGATATTCGCAATTTCAAACTAAACAATCCAAATCCTGCTAGGGGTTCTCAGAAGAGATTATCACTATTCAGGGATTTCAGTACTACTTCTTCTGTGCATGGTAGAAACATTGAGAACCAGGAGGATATTGAGAACCAAGTAATAGCTGTTCACACAGTGCAACAAGAGAACTCCAGAATGTTGTACAATACCAAATTACTTGTGTGTGGAGAAGGAGAAGATAATGAAAGATTTTTTTGAAAAGCTCGATGATGAGCTCAACAAGACAAATAACTTCTATAAGGACAAGGTGGAAGAAGTTATTGCAGAAGATGCTTTGCTTAAGAAACAAATGGAGGCATTGTTCGCATTGCGAATCAAGATGATGAATCATAATTTTGGTAGGTGTTGTTTCTATCCTAATGCTTTGTTTGGTACTTGATACTGTAAAATTATGTTGTGATTGCTTTAACTTGAGCTGAATAAGCAAATTGATGGTATAAAGTGGTCAGGTGATTCAAGCTTTTAAATAATATACAGTATGTTACAATCTTCAATTACAGAGACATTTATGACATTGTTTGACATCTGAAAGGCATGCTACTTTTGTACCCACATTTGATTAAGGTTTGTAGTCCTTAAGTGTAGATTTTTGCTCGGAAAAGTTATGACAAATAGTTGACAATCGTCAGAATAGTTGACAATCATCTGAGACATGGCGTGCACAACCAACATTTAGGCTCTTCTTTAGAAAGCTAACAGTTTTTAATCAATCTAAATCAGCTTTACCTCAGCATGGTAACTTGTTCACATCTGTTCCTTCTGGTAATACCTTTCGCTGTAATGCATTCAATTTATTGGTGCAGGGCAAATGGACAGTAAAGAAATGAGTAACAGAGGCCAGCTGCAACCGGGCTCTTCTAGGGGTGATGCAGTTCTGATATTTAAACTTCACCATTACATAAATACTGATTAATAATTCACTAACTTCAAATATTCTTTCTTTTTTAATAGAGTATTCTGATTTGATACAGAAGTGGACTTAAACTGTAAAGAGCGGCACTTTGATAGGCATCCTAAACACGATATATCTCCAGAAGATGGGGCAAATATCAATGAATGTGAACCAGCTTACTTGGAAATCCTTGATCGTGTAAAGATTTCTAATACATTTGATACTCCAATGTCAACTATTAAAGGAGTTTTCAAAGATGCCAGAGAAAAAGATTTGAGTTACAAGAAACAAGAACTTAAAGAAGTTGAAGAAAGGTTGAAAGCTGCGTTCGTTGAATTTTATCAAAAGCTTTGCCATCTAAAGCATTACAGGTAGCTGGCAACGTGCAATCAAACTACTGTTTCTCAGGAATTTTTCTGCTACTGTTAATAACATCTGTTACATGAACAACAGCTTCATGAATCTCTCAGCTTTTTCAAAGATCCTGAAGAAATATGAAAAGGTCCCTTACTGCTGATCTAAATGCTTTTATGTTCTAGTGTTGGACTTGGAGATATTGTATTTTTTTTTTTTTTGGAAAGATGGAGATATTGTATTTATAATGAAATAGAATTAGACAGAATCTTTATGGTTGTCTGGGTCCTGAGTAGATTAAGTCTTTAAGTTATTTATTGCTTGAGTGCAGATAACATCAAGGATTGTTGCGAGATCATATATGAAAATCGTTGATGACTCTTATATTGGAAGCTCTGAGGAGGTGGGTGATTTTTGCTTCTTCTTCAACTTTAAACAAACGTTATAAAGTGTGTGAGAATCTCAAATATAGGGTTAGATAAGCATATGTCTAACCTGTGTATACAGCATAAATCAAAGCTATATAGTGTATAACAATTAACAAAACAATTCTCTTTATACATTTTCTTGCCAACTTATCCATTTTATGAACAGTCCGGTCTTTTGGTTTTGTCCAGACAGCAATGATCTATTAAAATATCTAAAGGCAATTGCATAATGTAATTTTTGTATATTTTGAAATGTTGGATCCACCATTCTTTCTTTATAAAAAAACACAAACTTTCTTTTTCATACTAATATATGCATCTCGGAACCCATCCCCTCTGATCATGTATCTGGAGAAGTAATTTGGAAACTATTAGACATCCAAATACATCAGAACATGTGTATGTTATAAATTCTCAGTCCATTATGATGTTTTCTTGCACAATTGTTGATGGTAGTTTAATGTTTTCCCATAATTGCAGGTTACAGGTCTCATGGAAAGGGTAGAGGTGGTCTTCATTAAGAACTTCCTGAATTCTAACCGTCGGGAAGGAATGAAACTACTGAGGCCAAAACAAAAGATAGAGAGGCATCGCATAACATTTTCTCAGGTAAATAATTTTACTATATTATATATATAAAAATTATTTAGCATGTAGCTGAAGAAATTATGTATATCTATGATGTTCAATGCTTCCAAAAGCAGAAACTCTGTATTTATCTTCTAATTCATTTATGATACAGGTTTTTTATCAGGTTGTACAATAGCTCTAGTAGTTGCTGTTGTTCTCCTTTTGAAGAAAGAAAATTAATGCATATAAAGAGTGCAATCACGTACATGGATATTATCTTCCCACTCTATAGGTAAAGATTTTTTTTGGACAGGACACTCACACTCTATATGTAAAGATTGATTTTCTCCTTTTCGAGCAAATATACCACAAAGTGCTAATTCATTGAATTTTCTTTTGTATATTCTATGATAGTATGATTCTGATGTCACTTTTTCTGCCCTCTTAATATGATACTAACATCAAGAAACTGCCCGCAGTTTATATGCATATATAGTCCTTCACATGTTTGTATATGCTGCAAACATCTATTTTTGGAGGCGATACAAAATCAACTATCCATTCATATTTGGATTCAAGCAGGGAACAGAGTTAGGCTACAGAGAAGTTTTTCTTCTCAGCAATGGTCTTGCAGTGACTTCTCTTGCTACTTTGCTAGTTCACTTGCACGTAAAGATGGACTCAGGAACTCAACATTATGAAACATATATTGAGCTTCTCCCGTTGGGCTTAGTTCTTGTGAGAAATGAAAGCTTTTATTTTACCAATCACTTGCTGTGTACTCCATGTGTTTTTCCTTATTATCTCCTTTCATGTAGGTTGTTCTAGCTATTACATTTTGCCCCTTCAATATCATCTATCGTTAAGTCGTTTCTACCTTATTAAGAGTTTGTTTCGTTGTGTTTGTGCTCCCCTTTATAAGGTAAACTTAATATAGAAAAAATCAGTCTCAAAAGTACTGAACAAATTTATTTTGATGAGTTAGTACCTGAAATATCAATCAATTTTATGTAGGTTATTCTCCCTGACTTTTTCTTGGCAGACCAACTCACCAGCCAGGTTTCATGTTATGCTGATATTCATTTTTGGTCATTATTGCTACTTTATACATATGTCTATAAGTAGTTTCTTATCTGTTTGACTGCAGATACAGGCTTTGAGGGGCTTTGAGTATTACATTTGCTTCTATGGGAGGGGAAAATTTTCACGAATGTTGAACAAATGCAGCAGTCATAATGTCTATAATGCTTTCTATTTCATCGTTGCAATTGTACCATACTGGTTTCGTTTTTTCCAGGTTCACTAACTTTCCTTTCCCAGCAGTCTTGTGGCAATTTCCTTTTGCATGTGATAGAATGCATGTCATGGATGAACCAGTGTTATATTTCTCTTCCATGATAATGAGTAAGCTCAGTAATAGCCCGCTAGAATCTGACTTTTGGCTCTTAAACTTTCCCAGATCATTTCAACTTTAAAGAGCTCATTTGTGTTTGTTAACTTCTGAAGTTCAGTATATCGATTGTGCTTTTTATATGTCAGTCGTGTGTCTACTAATTAAAGTATGTCCGATTGTCCTCTTAGTGATAATTTCTATGTTTCATGATTTATATGTTTATTACTCTGTTCCATAACAACCCTCCCCAGCCCATTACAAAGTATGTTTCTTTTAATGTTAATGCATTTGTGAAGTGGAACTGAGGCATAATCATCGACTATTGTAGTGTGTGCGGCGGGTGTTTGAAGAGAGGGACTTTTATCATGGATATAATGGTTTGAGATATTTCATTACAATTGTGGCAGTTGTGATTAGAACAGCTTTTGAACTGAGAAAGAAGACAGTGTGGAAAGTGTTAGCATTGCTAAGCTCAGCTATTGCTGCTATAGCGAATACATACTGGGATATTGTTGTTGACTGGGGGCTTCTGCAAAGACGGTCTAAAAACCTATTTCTGAGAGATAAACTTCTTGTCTCGAACAGAAACGTTTACTTTGTAGCTATGGTAACGAAGTCCTTGAATCTGAGGAGGTCTTTTTAGTTCTTTTGTTCCCTATACTTTCTCAATGACCTTGTTTCGATATTTCCACAGGTTTTGGATATTATTCTCAGATTTGCTTGGCTACAACTTATCCTGAGGTTAGATGTACATTCACTACAAGGAAAAACGATATCAACAATATTTTCATGCCTAGAAATCCTTCGGCGTGGCTTATGGAACTTCTTCAGGTAATTTAGCTTGTTTCATACGACAGCCTGCATTGCTTGTAAAACTGTTTGGTTCAATATCATTTCCCTTAGATATATAGATGCCTACTATTAGGATTAACGAGCGAAAGAAAATTAAATGCTTGTTTAGCCAAAATTTAATAGAATTTAATACCAACTTAGCCCTTTCGGGTTTTTGTGGTCGGCTATGCTAAAAGAAGATAAAAGACCTCTTAGCCGGAAACACACAAAATAGTGAATAATAAACCGTGGATAAAAAAGGAGCAATCCCTGCATTTCCGATGACTTGAAAAAAAAATAGCATTTCATGAGCTAAAAAAATCCAATTAAGGTGTATAAAATAAATCTGAGCGACTCCCAAACCATATAACACAAAAACAGCAGGATTTTATTGGATTGCAGTCAATGGTTTAGGGAGATGTTAAAATACAAGTAAGTGTTTCAGAGTAGATCTAGCATGAAGCATGTGTAGTCAGCATTGTCAACAATCGAAAATGTTGCGACAAATATTCAAGTATATATATATAACTAAACAAAGCCTAGTGTTTTTATTATCAGGTTGGAGAATGAGCACTTGAATAATGTTGGGAGATACCGAGCATTCAAGTCGGTGCCACTCCCGTTTACTTACTACGAGGATGAAGATGATAGTGATGAGATTGATAAGGATGACTAGTGTACTCGTCTACGCGCCTCACGCGCTAACTGCATAATGTGTGATGCCATTGGGATAAATGTTGAAATTTTGAATCTCTATATTTTCTGCAATACGTTCCCATGATTGCCCTTTGGCTTTGTTAAAAGGTTGAACGAACCTCAACTCTAAAAGACCCTACCACCCCTATCATAGGGTATGGTGGAGGAAGATCCTTTGGCTTTGTTGGAGAGACTTGATTGAAACAAATCCCAAACATGCATTACATATATAATATATATTGATTATTAACTTTTACTCCAAAATTGGTCTCAAGCATGCATTATATTCTTGATTATGGATGGAATATTGTCTGTTAAAATATTTTGTGATATTCTGATCTTGTGTTCTATTTTTATTAGTAAACTAACCTTATTGTGACTCCATTTTCATGTATGCATTTGGTTCACACAAATATCAAGTTACTCTTTATTGTAGGAATTTAATTGTTTTGTTAAAATGTATTAATTGTAAATCAATTTTATGGAAAAATTTGTTTCATCTCATACCAATTTTTTTTTTTCAGTGCTAAATAAATCGGATCGGCTTAAATTGTTAAATGAAACTCGAATTCCAAAATCAAGTCAAAAATAAATGTTAAACCTAAATCAAAACCCTTACAGCAGATTCGTTCTTTTCCCCCATGGAAATGCTATAAGTAACATACCATGCATACAAAAGTGATGTATAATTAAAGATAAACCCGCAAATTCTCGTCTTTTCGGGGCGGGCTATAAAATAGAACAAGAATACCCCAACCCACTTACAATTTGACTGAAGATTCAAGTCATGCAACATTCATGTCAAATTTCTTTTTTATATTTTTTTATTCTTTAAAATTTTAAAAATAATAATTTTAAAGCTTTAATACATTAAATTTATCACAATCAAATATAATCAAATAATTTATGTTGGTGATTATCACTTTAAATAAATAAAAATAATATTTATCTCACAAATAAAGTTCATGCTTCATTTATTACAAAATAACTTCTTACAAATTAAAGTTTATAATTCATTAACCATAATAACTAAAAAATATAGTCTCCTACAAATTAAATTTATCATCTATAAATATAAACTTTACAAGATATCCTTAAAAAATGATATTATAATTGTTAATATTGTATATAAAAATATTTAAAAAATAAATAAAAATTAAAAAAATTAGGCGGGCCAGCCCGCCAAAGCCCGCCCCAACCCGCAAAAGCCCGCGGCCCAAACGGGCCAGCCCATATAGGCCCGCTTCCAAACGGACTAAAAAAATTCAACCCAACCCTCATTTTAAGCGTACGGCGGAATTTGGCCCGCGCCTAACCCATTTTGACGGCTATAAGCAACATACCATGCATACAAAAGTGATGTATAATTAAAGATAAATGCAAATTCTCGTTTCGCGCTATAAAATAGAACAAGAATAGCAACCCACACAATTTGACTGAAGATTCAAGTCATGCAACATTCATGTCAAATTTCTTTAAATTTGAATATCTTTTTTTCTGTTTTTTTATTTTTTAAATATTTAATATTTCCTCTATCCTATAAAATCTTTCACACCTTCTTTTTCTGCAGACCGCAATACGTTTTCACACTCTTAAAATGGAAAACCCTACATAAATTATTAAACTCCATCATCACAATATTCTCAATTTTACACAAAATATCATTATTTTTTTGCCCACATATAATATCATACAACTCATTTTCTTATTTTTATACATAAAAATTATATAAAATTATTCCTATATTTTCTACTCATTCTTTCATTTTTTTAAATTGTGCCTTTCCTTCTATAAAAGATTTTATTGAAGAGAAGGGAATAAATATGGAAAATTATTATTTTTCTAAAACAATCTACTCTTTTAGCTACCCAAGGAAATTTTAAAAATAATTCTTTTATTTTGTATTATATAATAATACGAGTATTAATTATTCGAAAAATATAATGTAATAAAAAGAAAAGGGAAATATTCGAAAAAGAGAGTTATACATAAAATAATATTTTTAAGTTGGAGAAAAAAGGGTTTAAGAAGAGAGGTTTAATACCAGCAGCCATGGGAGACAATTCGTCCACGCACTCGACATCAAACTCTGTCTCCTCCCTAAGCGCCGCCGCCGCCGCCGCCAGCGCTAGCATGACTTCTTCAAATCTCCAGCAACCGGATCAGCTACTAAAGACCCCAGAATCAGAAACCCTAATTCAAGAAATCTCTGTTTCAGATTCAAAGACTGCGGAAATTCAAAAATTCCAGCAGAAAAAGATTCGGAAAGATCGATCGAAAATAGAGATGGGGATGGGGATGAGGAAGGAGAAGAAGAGGAGGGTGAATGTGGATTTTGCTTGTTCATGAAAGGAGGAGGATGCAAAGAGACATTTATAGAGTGGGAAAAGTGTGTGGAAGAATCGGAGAAGAAAAATGAGGATATAGTTGAGAAGTGTTTTCAGGTAACGACAGCGCTCAAGAAGTGTATGGAGGCGCACTCCGATTACTATTCTCCCATTTTGCAGGCGGAGAAGGCGGCTCAGGCGGAGGCCGCGAAGCAATTGGACGAAGAGAAAGAGCGCTCGAATAAAGTCGACACAGAAGGCGGCGGCGAAGAAAAGGAGGTAAATCTGGGTGGTTCTGATCCAAAGAAATAGTCTTCAATTTTTTTAGGATTTTCTGAGAATTGGCATTTCATTTTACTATACTCTTGTCATTGCTGATATTATAACGATTTAGCAGAATGTTCTCCGAGTAATCGAACGAAAAACTTGAGAGTTTCCGATAGAAATTAGTAATGTTTTTGGAGTAATTTTTGGAGGTAAGGAAATTCTTTCAGTGCAGATTGCTGATTTTGATATGTGAAATCTCTTTATTTTGGGAGGCATGAAACTATGGAGAAATGCTTGTTATGAATTTTATTTATTGTGATGAGTTTTTTTGGAAATAATCTGCAATACTCTGATTGATAAAGCTGCATAATGTGAATTAGGAAACATAGTGAATTTAGCTTGTACTCATATATTTTTTAATACAATATACTTATATTCAGAGATAGATGAACTTTGCAATGAATTCTTGTGAGGTTCCGTTTAGGAGATTGTTCAAGCATACATACAGAAGGTCTTAATTTTTATTGAATCCCTTCTTTTGGTTTAAGTCGGTATTGTCCTTGGATTTTTATTTTTATTTTATGATCCGGTATCCGGTTCAAGGATTGATTAACCCGGGACCAATCCCACCGATCACTAGCGGGGCCTCAATTGAAGCCGAGCAAAGATTTGTATGTTCATTTCCTTCTCAAGAAGCCCGAGCAAAAATTTGTATGGACTTATCCATTTTAGGAATTGATTGCAGCTTCCTGGTGGTAAAATATACAAAACCTCGGATTTTCCTATTGATGGTTTGATGACGCATAATTTTCTTGTCCTATATGTTAAGTCCTTGTTATTTCAGCACTTGTGATGAATTTCCTGATACATTCTGCTTCTAATTTGTCGCCTAGAATATGCATAATTTTGGGATCTCCAAAAACCAAAATCATATTTTCTTTAGTTTTAAAATCTGAAAGAGGTATAAGTCGAATGCTTATTTTTGTTTCAGAAAGCTTATGTTGCACAATATGCCTACGCTGTACGCTGATGCATAGAAAACACTCTTGTAAAGCTTCGGATTACTTTAGAGGCCCTTTATAGGAGTTCTCTAATGTCAAGGTTCTCTTGAAAAAAGTTTAAAAATGTATATACTATATCTATATGCCCTTGCATAATTCATTTCTTCCTTTCCTTCATCTGTTGATGTAAAATAAGGATGTATTAATATAGTCTTACAATGAAAAAGATTGTAAAAATGCAATCCTTACAGCCTAAACGGGACAATGCACACTATTTTGAGTGATTTTCTCTCCTACACAAACATGTGTATGATGCATGGAAAGCTGAGAATTGTTCTCGAGACAGTAAATATATTTAATCAACCAAGAAATAGAATTTGTAATCTCCAGACGTTATGCTTTTCTATGTTATTCATTAATGAACGGATTGAATATTATGATTGATACAAAAGAACTTTATCTAATTGTTGACATGTTACAATTTAGAGTTCTAGAAATCGAGACAAATTCTGTCTTCTTCTACTCCTATGTACAGCGATTGCACTTATTTTTCTACTCATCTTTATCCTCATCATCTTCATCATAGTTGAAAGGCAACGGTACTCGATTTGAAAGCACGAAACTTGCCAACGTTGTTGAGATGCTCGTTCTCTAGCTTTGCATCCAAAATTGAGTAGTCTTGTTAACACGGACATTACGGCATACAAGATTAATCAACAGGATTTAGGATGTTTACGAAGAAGTTCCATATACCACGACGAATGATCTCCAGAGAAGCCACAAGGGCAACCATTGTCTGCCTATGCAAGTCAAACATGCTGATATTCATCACAGTTTGCATCCAAGCTAATCTCAATAACACATTCAAAACCTGCAAAAGGAGGAGGAAAAATGTCAGCCCACTGAGCACAAAAACTCTCTGCATCTGTATCGCTTCTTATAAACTCACAATAGCTATGTAGTAAACACTTTTGTATGGGACAAGTAGCTTGTCTCTCAACCATCGGTTCTTAGAATGACGTTGAAGAAGCCCCCAATCAAGAACGATATCCCAATACGTGCTAATTACTGCTGCAATGATCGAGGATAATAAGGCTATCAACTTCCAAGCGACTCCCTTGTTGAGAGTGTAGGCTGTTCTTGTACAAACTGCTACTATTGTTGCGAAATACTTCAAACCGTTGTAGCCTTGCATGGCATCTTTCTCGTCGTACAAACGACGTAGGCACTAACAAATCAAGAAACTAAGTATGTCAGGATCTTAAGTTGAATGTTTGAACTGTGACAAGGTTGTATTTATGCACCTGAAGAAGGCGCCACGTGAATGGCACCGCAGCTATAATGAAAGAGAAAGCGTTAAAAACGTCGTTTTCTTTGCAATTGGTTTCCCTTTTTTTGTAGTCTCCCCAGCCATAATAACAAACATAGAACTCCAAACTCCTAAGAGCTTGAACCTGTAACAACATTGCACAATTATTCTCTCTAATCTATATATAATATATTGAGAGAGAACTAAAAGGGTGTTTGCAAACTATATGAAAACAGGGTAGAACCACTTATTTTCTAAAATTTCTAAAAGCTGTTGCATGTGTTTGCAGACACACCCTAAGTCTGTGAAATTGTACAAGGAGTAAATTTTAAAACCTGGCTTGTAAGCTGATCTGCTAAGATGAAGTCTGGTAGTGTAACCTGCATGAATGAAGTAGATACAAATTTATAACACTTCTCTTAATCAATCCGGGTAATTCGTCTGATCACTTGCATACGACTTTGAATTAATACTGTTTACATCTACAAAATGACCTTATGAACATGGATGCTGTTTTTTTACCTTATAAAGTGGAGCCAAGACGCAATGGAATAGGCAGATGAGCAGGAAGTAGCGACTTGAACGGTAGAATAAGTTAAACGGGCAGAGCATAATGACAATCACAAGCTGCAAAAAAGGGTCATTTAGTATTGAGTCCATCTTCAAGAACAACACACACAAATATATATGACAAACTTTGTATATATTAGGTGCATCATGCAACTCGAATGTATCTTTATTTACATACCCCTACTAATCCGAGAGGGAGGAGTTCGGTTACAGCCTTATAGTCTTGAGTAATGGGATCCATTTCCATGTCCAGATTAGCAAGTACACTAGCTAGAGCTAGCACACTTAAACAGAATCCACAGAGGAGAACCTCTCCATATCCTAGTTCTGTCCCTTCTTTGAACCCAAATATGAAGGAATAATTCACTCGATATCTCCTCCAGAAGAATATGTTTCCAGCATACATAATCATGTGCAGAACAATGAATCCAAACAAACTGTGAAACAAATGTAAACATGATTACTTGCAAGAAGTAATATGAATAT
The DNA here is from genome assembly GCA_030762865.1 of Paraleonurus japonicus. Taxonomy (NCBI): domain Eukaryota; kingdom Viridiplantae; phylum Streptophyta; class Magnoliopsida; order Lamiales; family Lamiaceae; genus Paraleonurus; species Paraleonurus japonicus. Next base: position 2,944,347 of record CM061060.1, on the reverse strand, counting down.
GTTTCAACTATATATATTCTAAATTTACCTGTAAAGTGGAAACAAAGTGTCCATATACACTTGTCTCCCCGCCTTGTCGAGGATGTGACGAGCTCGAATTATCAACACAAGTGCAACTAAAAGAGCAACTGTGCACCCAAAAGCAAATCCTGCAAACACAAACACACCCTGCTTTGTTAGAGAATACACTTTCACATACTTTACTATGCTAGTGTCATGTGAATATATCCAAAGTAGAACATCATCTTTACCCATAGAGAATGTAATTCTATGTTTTTCCCTTTTCTTCTTTGGCCTTAAGATGTTCATCCCTTTGCTGCGATTTGAGTTGGCGAAATGCTTGATGAAAGTCACTTCTACTCTTTCCATCAATTTGCTTACCTTTATATTTTTAATCAAAATATATTTCTCAATATATATCATAAAATTTGCGCTAATATTTTGAAGTAATTAATCGCACCTCATCAGAGCTTCCGAGGTAGGAATTATCCACCATCTTCATGTAAGGTCTCGATGCGTGTCTTGAAGTAATCTTTAAAATTAAACCATATATATAAATATATTAGTAATTAATTCTATGCTCATTTATGTGCTACTCCATACACAGTTAAAGAAAATCAGATACATACCTTGTCATATTTCTTCATGATTTTTGAAAATGCCAAAATATTGAGGAAACTGTTTCATTTAAAAAACAATTAATAAACTTAAATTAACCTCACCAAGTAAAAAAACTCAATCTAGATTACCCAACCTACCAGTAGTTTTTTAAAAGCCTCAACTTCTGGTAAAATTCCACAAAAGCCCTCTTAAGTTGGTCCTCCGCTTTCTTCAAACTATCCTTGCTGAACTTCAAATCATTTTGCTTGGGAATCTTCAAAAACCCTTTGATCGTAGATCGAGGAGTTTCCTCAACCGTATTAAACTTGACATTATTTAATATCTCCAAAGGCGCCGGCCTCGCTCCCTTGATCACAGTCGTCTTATTTTTCTCAACCTCTAAATTTACAGGCTTCATCTCCGTACCATCATCTCTCGATTCATCCATATGCAAACTAACCGAACCTTCCTCCTCTATAACGTCCATATGATGACCTCCTCTCCCTGTAATTCATTAAAAAGTAGTATTAGTTTATTTTTATTTTTTAAAAAAAAAAGAAAAGAAAAAGTATTAGTTGTTTTACTAAAAGGTATTACTTACTGCTGGCCCTGATAATAGACGGGGCATTGCTCAACATTGCAGCTCGAGAAGCTGCAACATCGGAGACGAGCTGATTGGTCTCCCGGTCGAAAGTATCGGTCCATCCATTGGGTTTCTCCACCTTAACCCTGAAGGCAATGAGAGCGTTCATTTGCTTGTTGAGGACGGCAGCTTCGTTCATCACCTCGAGAACTTTCATCTTGTAAAACTTGAGCACCTTATTGAATTCATCGTCCAGTCGTTTGAAATAAACGAGCTCGTACTCTCCTCCGTCGTCCGACGCATTAAGGAACATCGTCTCCAATCTTTCGTCGTCGTCCCCGTCTCGTGTGACGTTATGCATGACGATCACCTGGCTTTCCACGTCGGGGTTGGTGACGTGGACTTATGGGTTAGGGTCAGCCCGCTGAACGCTCTGTAAAGCGTCAGGCTTCGTTTTTAGGCCGCTGGGCCAAGACGAAGCAGGTTTATGCCTCGTTTTGAAACTGTGAATCTCTTTCAAAACACCTTTCAAGAAACCGTAATCCATGTACGCTTCTTGCCATTCTGGAACCATTTGTGAAGCGAATTCTTTACCGAATTTCATGTTTGTATTTTTTTTTTTAAGAAAGTTATGAGAAAGGAGATTAACTAAGTGAGCTTATGAGGAGCAAATAATGAAGTGTATTTATATGTAAAATTTGGAAGAAGGTAAGAAGGAAGAAGATTCATGAATTTGTCAGGTGGTTTTGATCAAAACAATGAACGTAAATGGGTGTGGACCGAGTCCAAGAACAAAGTTTATTTTTTAATTTGGACAAAGTCGAAGGACAAAGTTACTATATTAGAATAGGTAGACAGGAAAACATAGATATTGCCAAGGGTGACAATTTTGACTCAGCATTTAATTGCTCCAAATTTCCATGACGCTCTGTAAATCCTATTTAAATAAACCTTTTTCATCAAAATCCGCCGCCCACGATGCTCTACACCTCTTAATTATATAAACCCCGTACAAAATTAGTCAATGTTTTTAAAACTGGAAGGGTCAGCGAATAATGGGTTATTGGTTTACTGGATTAATTGATTGAACTATTGTAAAAAAATCGGATAAGTCAAATATTTATTTATATATTTATTTATAATATATATCAATGTATTATAAATATTATAAATATAACATAAAATTCAATATTATGGCAAAACATTGCATAAGATTAATATAATTTTTAATTTTTTCAAATATATGTTATCCTAATTTCATGCGCATATTTTAAGAAAATTATTTACTTCATTCTATCTTAATTAATAGCTTTGAAATTTTTCACATAACTTTAAAGGTTATTATTATCAATGTAATTTTTTAAAAAACTAAGGGTAAATTGGAAAAAACAATAATTAATTCACATTAAAAAGTGCAAAACGACATTTAAATTGCAAATAATACGAAAAGTCGGGACGACATATATTATGAATAAAAGGGAGTATTAATTAAAATAATTAATAAGAATAAAAATAATGTACAATAACACTATATTTTCTCTTAAATAAGGTAATTATTATTTCATTAGATTATTTTTTTATCTTCTAATAATATTATCACTGATCATTACTACAACCAACAACCTTTATTTTTAGAAGAAGTGGTATATTTCAAGTGGTTAGAGTCATTATCTATGTTACTAAGGTCATGTGTTCGAGTTCTTATTTGTCGATAAAAAAAAACAACCTTTATTTTTATCATTTTTTCAAAATTAAAATACAAAATTAGTAATATAACCATTGCGAAAATAATCATTTATTCAACATATCCACATTTATAAATGGAAAATAAATTTGCATTCTCATTTACCATGGAAGAACTCATGAAAGAAGCCTCTCTAAAAAATTTGTGGAAAAACCCCCAACAAAATTTTAAATATGTAGGCCAGACCTGTACAATTAACAAATTAGAAAAGTATTCCAGAGCAGAAAACATTCAATCAGAGCAGAAAACATTCAATGCAATGTTGAGGCAACTTGATATATTTAATTATTATCAAAACAACTGGTAGCTTAGCTAATTAATTAATTAAACCTACTTGCAGGGATTAGTTAGCTATGTTAGTTGCAATTAGTCAAATTGCATGGAAGATAAGTTTCATATATCGATGATCTGTACGTACATACAGCAATATTCAATTAGTTGGAAATAAAAATACATTCTTTAATATATCTTGTTATTCAATCTGCTGTAAATACACTGTACCTAACGTTACTCAAGTTGGATTCTGTCAAAAAAAAAAAAAAAAAAAAACGTTACTCAAGTTGGAAATAAAAATACATTTTTTGGTACATCTTGCTATTCAATATTTTTAGTAAGTAGATTCATATAATTGTAATATTAAAGGTAAAATTGTAAAATAAAAATACATAATAATTAATTAAATCTGAAAGTGATACACTATTATGATACGGTAATTAATTAATTAGAAAAAAATTCAAACCGAATAAAAAATGAATTGAATTAATAGGTTTAGTCTATATAAATGTCTACCTAACATTTATATTCTCATTATCTCAATTTATAATTATGAAAAGTACTCTCTCCGTCACATAATTTCTTTTATATGTTTAAGGCGAAGAAAGTAAGAGAACGGAGTGATGAATGTGAATTTGATAAATAATTTGTAAATTTTTATAGGTAAAATATAAAAATGTGTTTGATTGTATGAAAATGTGGGTAAAAATAAAAATATTTTATATAAAATTAAAATATTGTGAATGTAAAATTTTATAAAAATTTTCTATTTTAAAAATATTAAAATTGTCTTAAAAGAAACAAAACAAATAAGGTATAAAATTAATCGCGTATCAAATGGAGGGAGTACCTTTTTACTCTACAATAATGGCGCATAAAAATAAGATAATAAGACATTTTTATATCTGCAAATATATAAGGGACAAAAGAAAACGTGGACCAAAGAAAAATGTCCCTTTTTCTTTTTCTAAATTTGAAGTGTATTGATTTGATGTTGACCATGACAGATTTTGACTGCATCTTTTTGGGGTCCTACATATTCAACGATATCTTTGATTTATCTGTATCTACGTGTCTAGTCAATATTGCTGGTAAGCTCACCTAATCTTCCATTATAATTAATTAAGTTTTTTAAACAATAAAACCTATTACAAAAATCATAATAATACGAACAATGCTCATATTCCATCGTGAAAATAAACCATGAAATAATGAGAAAACAGGTTTCAATCCAATAGTGTAGTGAGAAGATTGAAAAATTTGTACAAGAGAAAAACGCGTGAATAAACTTTAACGATTATCCGTCGAACATAAACATGTCACATTAATGTGTCTTTCACCGTCCTTACTGCATTTTTCTTTTCTTGATCAAGATAACAATTAGATAGATTGAAGAATTTAAAAGTACATATGTTCCATTGCCACTCTCAAACAAACAAAGCACATAAGATGAAAAAGATCTCACAATGAAGGACCCAGAGGAAGGGGAAATAATTAAATAAGTTCATAACAAACTAATTAAACTTTTAATCTCAGGAAATTTATTATAATAACGTTAATTGCGCCATTTCACATCCAAACAACCGTTTTAAAAACATATACGTGTGATTATTGAATTCAACCTTCAACCAAATCAAAGGAAGAGAGCAAAACAATTAAAATAAAGAAAAAAATAGCAATTTTTATAAAGTTACCTCTACGTATATCATTAAAAAAGTATAAATCGTTCCAAGTTGTATACAAATACATTCATCATCAAAAGTATAATATAATGGCCAAACTCTTGACACTGTCAAAAAATACTACAAATTACAAGTAAATTTTTAATCGAACTAATTTAAGAGCAACGCTTGACATTATACGAGTCTTCACATAATGTTGAAACGACTGAAGAGTTGGGCTGTATAGGAAAGGTCAAAAATTGTAAAAAAATATCAATCTCGTCTGTCTCTCTCTCTAGCTCTTGTTCTTATCCTCTGTACAAAACATTTCTACTCATCTTTATCCTCATCATCTTCCTCATAGTTGAAAGGCAAAGGCACTGATTTAAAAGCACGATATTTGCCAACATTGTTCAGATGTTCATTCTCTAGCCTGCGCGTAATTAAACTTATTAATACAAATATCAATATCAATCCAACTATTTTTTTAGTTACAACTGATTTTATTTTAGGATATTTACCTCTCAAAATTGCTAAATCCTATTAAAAAATCATTTCAATGACTTCTATTCTAAAAAATTGAATCCTTCATTTTCTTTTTTCGAAAATTGTACCCGAGTCTAAATTTATTTATTTCATTTACAAATTTAAAAATTAGATGCGATATAAATATGAAAAAAATAAGGACATTTTTGGAAAATAAAGAGATGATGTGCATTTGACAAATTTAGCCATTTTAAGAGTGCAATTTTTAATGACAAGTTGCTGTCTGGATAAAGTAACAGGGGAGAAAGGTAAATCAGACTAAGCATACGACATTATTAATAAGAGTAGTACCTGAAGAAGTTCCATATACCGCGACGAATGATCTCCAGAGAAGCCACAAGGTTGGTCATCGTCTGCTTATGCAACGAAAACACTGTGATATTCATCACAGTTTGCATCCACGCTAATCTAAGCAACACATTCAAAACCTGCAAAATAAACATAATTAAACTCTCAACTAATTAATTTGCACTACAACCAAGTCCCATGCATCTCTTTTTGCAAACTTACAATGGCTACAAAGTAAACACTTTTGTGTGAAATAAGGAGCTTGTCTCTCAACCATCGGTTCTTAGAGCGACGTTCCAAAAGCCCCCAATCGAGAACGATGTCCCAATACGTGCTAACAACTGTTGCAATGATTGAGGTTAATAAGGCTATTATCTTCCAAGTAACTCCTTCATTGTTAGTGTAGGCTGTCCTAGCACAAACTGCTACGATTGTTGAGAAATACTTCAAGCCGTTGTAGCCTTGCATGGCATCTTTCTCGTCGTACAACCGTCGGAGGCACTAATAAAAATGAAGAATCTATGTCAGAATTAAGTAGAATAACTTCAATTTGTTTTATATATATATATGCACCTGAAAAAGGCGCCACGTGTATGGAATTGCAGCTACAATGAAGGAGAAAGTTTTGAAAACGTCGCTTGAATTGCAATTGTTCTCTCTTTTTGAAATCCCCCATCCATAGTAGCAAATGTAGAACTCTAAACTCCTAAGAGATTGAACCTGTATCAAGATATATTGCACGGTTTTATTTAATTTCTATACAGATTACAAGTTATAATAATTAATTAAGGATTAAAATTAACCTGGCTTGTAAGCTGGTCTGCTAAGAAGAAGTCTGGTAGTGTAACCTGCATTATGTAGATATAAAAATTAACAAAAAACACACCACACGTACTAATAATTAATCATCTGGACACTGATATATTTCACTAGGCGTATCATTTATGATGGATGTTTTGTTTTTACCTTATAAAGAGGAGATAAGACGCAGTGGAATAGGCAGACGAGTAGGAAGTAGCGACTTGATCGGTATATGATGTTCAAAGGGCAGAGCATAATAAGAATTACCAGCTACAAAAAAGGTACGAAATTTTACATTTAGTCCATCTTCAAGATGCATATATATATATATATAAATTCAAGAAAATTTGAAGTTTAATTTCTTAGTACCCCTACTAATCCAAGAGGGAGGAGTTCCGTTACGGTTTTATAGTCATGAGTAACGGGATCCATTTCCATATCCAGATTGGCGAGTACGCTCGCGAGGGCTAGCACGCTTAAACTGAAGCTGAGGAGCATAACTTCTCGGTACCCTAGTTCTGTTCCTTGTTTGAAGCCAAATATGAAGGAATAATTCACTCGATATTTCCTCCAGAAGTACACATTTCCAGCATACATCAGCATGTGTAGAACAATGAATCCAAACAAACTGTAACATAATTAATTAAAAGATCATTATTTAATTCCAAAGGATATATAATATATATTCCAGTCATTTTTATACCTGTAAAGTGGAAACATTGTTTCCATGTACACTCCTCTTCCCTCCTTGTCTAGGAGATGACGAGCACGAACTATTAACACTAGTGCTAATATAAGAGCAAATGTGCACCCAAAAACAAATCCTGCAAATTATATTATAAACATGATATATGTCAAGACATCAACCCCCTACCCTATAAATTTATTGATCAAAGGAATTTTATATATAAATTCTTACCCGTAGAGAATGTTATGCTATGCTTTTCCTTTTTTTTCTTTGGCCTCAAGATATTCATCCCTTTTCTGCGATTTGAGTTGGAGAAATGTTTGATGAAAGTGACTTCTACTCTTTCCATCAACTTGTTTACCTGTCGTAAATTCAAATATATTAAATTTTGAGGTATAAATTGCAATGTTGATGTCTTCCATCTGTGAAAATAAAGCTCACCTCATCAGAGGTGCCGAGGTAGGAATTATCAACCATTTTCATGTAAGATTTCGATGCACTCCTTGAAGCAATCTGTAATTAATTATTTCAAATTCTATTAGAGACGGTATAAATTATTAGACAACTAATTAATCAAAATTTAGTAATCTTACATATATATATATATATACAAAGGTGAAAATATCGCTATCGCAACAAATATTGCAACTTTAATTTTACGGATATATCGATGGATATATAGATATCGCAAAAATTGAAAAAAATGACGGAAATTTTATTAAAATCTTGAAAATTTAACAAGATATTTAAGAGATTATTATAACATATTATTATACACATATTATATTTAAAATTACAATAAAATTATATGTTTAAAACAATCACATGATTAATAGATTATATAAATATTGTCTAGCGTAAAATAATTGACAACATAATATATAATGCAATACAAAATGATTAAATATACATAATAAAATATATTAAATATCAAAATGAAGACGTATGAGGTTCAAATATAATAGTAGAAATGTTATTTTTGTCCAAACAATATTGGTGTCACCTCTTCAAAATGTCATTTGAATAATTAAAATAATCAGTATCGCAAGTAGTTTCTCTCCAACACAATTGAAATATTCTTAATTTAAAATAAAAATAATTAAAATTAATATGATTAGAATGGATCAAATTAATATAATTTAAATTTAAAATAATTAATACTATTCTTTAAAATGGATCAAGTTTCACGATAAACCCTTGTTCATAATAGAATTTGTCATATAATTAAAGATGTGAAGAGACTCTTAATTTCATACCTTGAATATGCATTTATATTATTTTATAGATCAATATATCATATAAAAAAAAATTTAATAAGAAATTCAAATGAAATAATAATCGAAAATTAAAATTATTACATTAAAATTGATTGATATGACCATAAGAATATATGTTTTATGTATAAAAAATATTAAAAAAACAAAAAAATAAATTTTATAAATAATTAAAAAAATTGCGATTTTTTACGAATATTGTGATATTTTGCGATATTTCCACGATATCGGAAAAAAATTACTCTACGGTGGACCGATATCGATATTTTGCGATATTTCCACGATATCAGAAAAAATACATTACCCCCTAATATCCATATCTCAAACTCTTATTTTGTGATATATATATATATATATATATATATATATATATATATATATATATATACCAATCAAATAATTTTCTTAACTACTTGCTTAATTTTTGACCTTGTCGGATGAGACAGTGACACTCCCGAGGGTATCTCAATATGTTACTATAAGCCCATTTACGTGACATCTAGCGAAACAAGTTACGTTTGAGCGTATTAATTAAATATTACCTTGTCATATTTCTTCATGATTTTTGAGAATGCCATAGTGTTGAGGAAACTGTTGCAATTAAACGCAGATTAGATATATAAATTAGTACTAATTTATAAACAATAATTAAAGTTTGAGTAAGTGACATCATGCAACTTAAATGCATTTTTAAATTATATCAGCTGTTGTTTTCACCGAGGACAATTGTTATTGTTTAATACAAACAATTAATATTGTTTAAAAATTCACTTGAAGGGCGCGATATAAAAGACTGGTTTAAAATTTACTATATAATTAAATAGGATGATGGGGGTACCTGTAGCTTTTTAAAAGCCTAAGCTTATGGTAGAATTCGACGAAGGCCTTCTTAAGTCTAGCTTCAGCTTTCTTCAAATTATCTTTACTGAACTTCAAATCATTTTGGGTAGGAATATTGAGAAAACCTTTAATGGTAGATCGAGGAGTTTCCTGATGCGTATTAAATTTCACGCTTTTAATATCTCCAAAGGAGCTGGCCTATTCACCCTCGCTATTAATTCATTCCCCTAGAAATTTCATTTACATTTGAATTTGATGATGATGATTTCACTAATTCAATTTGAGTCTCCTTATGTTTCTGAATGATCTCTTGTTTATCATCGTCGTCCGACTCTCTCCGCACCCTACTAGAACCTTCTTCGTCTATGGCGTCCATGTGATGACCTCCTCCTCCTCTTCCTACATCAACATATTCAAACTTTTCTTAATTAATTAATAGCACGTGCTTTGCGCCTAACTTTAATGTTGGTATCAACGTTTTCTACTCCAATAATTTTCTTTCTTTTAAAAAAGAAATGAAAGGATATAAGTACAATAATTACAATTTTCCGACCACACAGCTGTCTCCTTATCTTTCTGTGAAAAAGTAAAAGTAAAATAAAATATGAAGCATATTTCCCAGCTCTTATCTTCAAAGAATCTTGAGAAACATATTTCGATATTCAAATAATCTTCAACATACACGTGCTTGAATTAAAAATGGACGATGCCTCATTTTGGAAAATAACCTCAAATTAAATATACAATTCTGAAAGTCACACTATTGAGTAATTCTACAAAAAAATCATCATCTTTTAATTCATAATTAGTAATTATTGAAAGAGATGATTTAATTTTGAAGAGAGAAGAAGAGGAAATTGTACTCACTGCTTGCCCTAACCGCAGAAGGGGCATTAGCAAACAATGCAGCGCGAGAGGCGGCAACATCGGACGCAAGCTGATTAGTCTCTTCATCCAACCTGTCACTCCACCCGTTGGGATTCTCCACCTTAACCCTAAACGCAACGAGCGCTTCCATCTGCCTATTTAACACCGCCGCTTCCTTCATCACCTCCTCAACTTTCACTTTATAAAACTTCAACACCTTATTGAACTCATCGTCCAGCCGTTTAAAATACACCAGCTCGTATTCTCCGCCGTCGTCCGCCGCGTTCAGAAACATCGTCTCCATCCGCTCGTCGCCGTCGCGCCGGACATTATGCACCAGAATCACCTGATTCTCGACGTCCGGCGCCGGCGCCGCACTCGGCCGGTGAGTTAACCCGCTGAAGGCTCGGTACAGCGTCAGGCTCCGTCTCAGGCCGTTGGGCCAAGACGACGTCGGTTTGCGCCGTTGCTTGAAGAGATGGATTTCTTTAAGCACGCCTTTCATGAACTCGTAGTCCATGTACGCTTCTTGCCATTCCGGCACCATTTGGGAAGAGAATTCTTTGCCGAACTTCATTTTTTTATTTTTTTAAATGTTTGGTAAAAGAAAATTAAGTGAGAATTGTGCGGAAATTGATGCAGTATATATAGGACTTACGAGTGGGAATAAAATTAAAAATTATTATAAGTAAGGTGATAGATTTAGGAATAGAGTTTTGTTATCAGGTGGTCTTTGAACATTCTTGATTGATACAGTGGTGAAATATGAAAAAACCATGAGTTGTGTGGCCGTGTGGGCTCAGTCCAGCTTTCTGGTAGCAATATAATATTTTAATATTTATATATAATAATAAAGTAACCCACTGTTATAATAATAATTAATACAGGAAAACATGGGCTATGCTATGCATGTGAACGCGTCGTGCTTTGACTACACACTTGTAATTTGTAAACAAATTTAACGCAACAACACATTTTTTCCATAATTACTTTTACTTTTTGACATTTTCTGTCCTCCAATTAATTAATTTTTCGCGGTCAGCTTCTATTCTTGCACTCTATCCTGTTTCACTTTAAATATTTTTTTATAAAATATAATTTATATTGTTTTAAGTTATCAAGAAATATTGAAGTTTCCCTTTCCAAATTTACTTCTATCTTAAATTTCGTAGCAAGTGATAATATAGTAAAATATATTGTACACTCTTCTTGAATATATTATATATAATATAGAATCATATGTAAAATGAAAATAATATCAACAAGATTATCTACAATAAGGAAATAATCTACATATCAAATTCATAATTAATTGGAATTTTCGGTGATTTTTGGTATCTTGAAATGTGATCAATCAATCAGATTTTCGGTATCTTAGGTTGTAATACCTCTATCCTTCACCGTAGATAGAAGAGGCTCGTTAGAAGCGTTGACTAACTTATTCTATATAGAAAAAAATGATTGTATTTCAATTAATATTTTGTACACTTTTCTTTAGTACATATAAATTGTAGTATTAAAAATAATATCAATAAGATTGTCCACAAAAGGAAAATAATTTAGACGCATTAATATCATGATTAACTTCCTGTAATTTTTGAGTATATGATAGAAAATAAATCTATTTTTTTATCAAGTAAAGGGTGACTCGAACCCATGACCTTTGAGTTATAAGTAGTGGAGCTCTAACCACTTGAACTATACGAAAAAAATTCATTGATTCGTGGAAAATTGGTAATTCTTTAAACAATGTAAATCTCTATCCAAAACCGCCCAAGATCCTAAGTTAGTACTTTAATTATTTTATGTGGTCTTTCGAATGTAACTTTGAAACTGTTTTGGAAATAATTTTTAGTGAATAAAGTTCTTTTTGCCTGATAAAAAAAAATAATAAAAGGGCGTGGGAAGTATAACAATTGTGAAAAATCCCAACAAAACTAGAAATAACTTAATAGACTTAATTAATATGGTAAAATTACGTTTTAAACCCTAAACACGCAGCAGAACAAGGACCCTATAATTCTTACAAAATATTATTAATTAATTTCCACCTAGAATATTGTACGTTTGAATAGGAAAAATAAAAGGCATTGTTGATTTTGTTCGACCTACTTAGCCTTCCGATGCTCCCTATATGTATACGAGCGATGAAGCCCCCTTTCTGTATACGACCATGTTTTTCTTGAAGTATTCAGTAAGAAAGCAAAAGAGAAATGATTTATTTATATGTAATTTTATCTATTAAATTAATAATTTTAAATCTAAAATAAAACGGAGGCGGTATCTTTTACGCAATTTTCAACAATTGTCCTCGGCACCTATCCACGTGGACCACGTCGATATATTGAATAAAGTGGTAAAAAAAAAAGAAGAATGCCAGGAAAAATGATATTTTGAATTTAATGATGAAAACAAATAGAGTGCATATGTATTAATCCGATGTTGACAGTGACAAAGCCCTTGGGCTGTTGTTTGATTGTTTCTGGTGGTCCCAGCAATTCCAGCACTTCGATTATTGAACATTTCTGTAAGCCTAATATTATCAGTCACTACAATGGTAAAAGTCTAATGAAACTACTGCACAAAACAAGATTTTTCCTTATAACTAATTCAACGCCTATATATATATATATATATATATATATATATATATATATATATATATATATATATATATATATATATATATATATACCCATTTATTTTTGCACATTTTTTTAAAAAATAATACTTAAATGTATTTGGTGTTAAGAATTTAAGATGTGATAAGACAATAAAAAATAGAAAGAAAGCTAAAAAGGGGTATATATTAATATTAAATGAGTGACAAAAGGTGTAATAAAATTAAAGATTGAGAATAGTTGTTAAAAAGCTTTTTGCCATTTAATGAAATTGTTAGCTAGGAGTAAGGCAGCGAAAATAAAAATGAATAGTTTTCGATCGGACGGAGGGAGTATATATTTTTAATCGGACAAATATTGACTCGAACTCATGACATTGGAACATAGATAGTAGAGCTATAACCACTTATACTACATCATGCTAATTTTTTTATAATTTATAGGTCAACTACGTCGTTTTCTCATCTAACAACCCTTTTCAAAACATGTATTTACCTTATCCCCTTTAAACTACTTCTTCTGTCTCATAAAAGTTTTAATAGGAGAAAGGACACATATTTTAAGATAGTGAAAGAATGAGTAAAAATTTAAGGAGTAATTTTGTAAACTTTTATGTGTAAAGTAAAAATATAGTTGAATTGTGTGTATGTGTGGGCCAAAAGTAATGATATTTTTGTAAAATTGGAAATATTTCGAGGGTAAAGTTTATAAAGAGTTTTTCATTTTAAGGGTGTAAAAGAAATTGTGCAGCGAGACGAAAAAGAAAAGTGTGAAAGATATTATGGAATAGATATTTCAACATAAGATACTCATTTCCTTTTTTGACAAAATATTTTCCCATATTTTTCTCTTTATATTTTTCCTTTACCGTCACATTTCAACACTCACTACACATTTAATACTATATTTCTTGTAATTTTAATGTTGTTAATGAGTTAGTAATTTATTTAAGTGTATGACAATTTTTCTATATTATAATTATGAATTTAGAATATCAAATATTTTTTATGTATTATATACACATTAAAATATAACAAAAAAATAATTATACATATTATGTATTTAAAAAATAATGAAGAACAAATTATTATCTTAGGTTAGATTGATATCATTAATAAAATATAAAAAAATTAAAATTGAGTTGAATTATATAAATATATATATATATATATATAATAAATATTACTCCTTCCGTCCCAAATTAGTTTTCATACTAATGCGAGAACGCATTTAAAAAAAAAAGTGCAATGAGTGGAGTATTGAAGGGTAATTTTGTAAACTTTTATTATTAAAGTAAGGAGATGATTGGATTGAGTGTAAAAAGTAATAATATTTTGTGTAAATATATGAATATTGTGAGGGTGGAGTTTAAGGAGGGTTTCCTTGCTTGAAATGTGAAAACTAATGTAGGACAAACAAAAAGAAAAGTGTGAAAAGCGATGTAGGACAGAGAGTATATTAAAAAGTTGGGATGAATGAATATCATCTCATTTTCTTTCTTTGTCAATCTTGTGATGATTCTTGGTTTTAATTGGGATCGATGAACCATCACCTATCTGTATTTTTTTATCGGTAAATATTCGTTCTAAAAAATAATCGAACTCGAATCTCCCACTAAAGTGAGGAGAAATTGAAACCGGGTCACCTATCTGTATTTATAGAGGAGAAATTGGAGTTGTGTGGATGTTTAGGATGAGGCTGTTAAGCGGGCCGGGCCGGCCTGGCCGCCGCGGCCACTCAAAATTTTCGGGTCGGGCCGCCCGGTAGCTACCGGGCCTCTATTTTCCAAGCCTAGCACTGGCCCTAGGCGGGCTAGAGACCATTTTGGCCCGATTTTTTTAACAAATAAATTGTTTTATTTGGAGTTGAAAATCATTTTATTTGAAATCAATTGAAATTGTAAATTTGATATCTATATCAACGAATGTAATATAGTAGTTTTAAATATTATTTAAATTTATGTTAAATATTTACACAAACAAAAATTGATTTTAGGTAGAGCAGTTGTGATAAAAAATGAAAACTACAAGTGTTCTACCTAAAATCAATTTTTGTATATATATATATATATATATATATATATATATATATATATATATATATGTTAGTTAAAATTATTTTGAATTTTGAAAGTCAATTAGTAAGTAAGAATATTACTTTTCATTAATGTCCAAAAATAGGAGGGAGAAAAACTAAGTCGGTTTTGTCCAATTCCTCATTTGGGTCATTTCATAATTCATTCGTTAATAAGAATTTTTCATATATTTTTTTGACAAATTATAGGAATTTGTTTTCTCTTTATTACAATTAAGTTTGCATGTTTAGGGAGCGAAATATTTGTCAATCTATGTTGTTTGACCTACCTCAATGAAAACTCTTTTTTTTTTTATATTTTTAATTTTATTCATTTTGTGAATATATATCATGAACTTATAATCACTATCTTAGTTAAAAATTCAAATTCAAATTGAAAAAAAAAAAAAAAAAATGAGGCAAGTGAAAGTTCGGGTCGGACCAAATCGGCCGGTTCTTTTCGGCCTATATTTTTAGGCCTAACCCATCCTAAAACACGGGTCAATCGGTCCGGCCCATTGGCGAACTCATTTTGTGAGGCTTACTTAGGATAGAAGAGTGTGTTTTTTTGACAGGAGGATAGAAGAGTGTTGAAAAAACACAAAAACAAATTTAAGGGATGCTCAAAATGTTGATATCCCCTTTATTTATTTTTTTAATACTGCTGCAAATTTTGATGGATTCATTAAGGCTCCATTTGGATGGAGTGGATTTGAATCAATGGATTTGAGGATAATATATCATACATTCACACAAATTAAGCGAAATGAAGAAAAACTAAATAAATGGATTTGATTCACTCAAATACTAAGCACAAGTAAGAGAAGTGAGATGATTTCAAATGACTAGGTTCTATTGGGTATTTAAAATCCTCCCACTTATAAGTAATATTTGTGTGAACTAAATCCATTCATTTAGTTTTTTTCCATTTTAATTTGTAAATGTATGATGTATTATCCTCAAATCTCTTTATTTTAAATGATTCTATCTAAATAGATCCTAAAGAAATATCCATGGTGTTGTTGCTCCCACTGTTTCAATTGATGGGACGCCAAACATGAGAGCGCCCCTCCACTATTCTGTAACTACCCAAAAAAATAAGGCAAAAACTTGTATGAGAGTCTCATGCATGAGACCGAATCACTTTTTAATAAATTGTTATCACTTTTTAAAAAGTGATACAAATTATTATAAAAGTGATAACAAATTAAAAGTGATAACAATTTATGAAAAGTGATAATAATTTATGAAAAAGTGATAACAAATTATGAAAAAGTGATAATAATTTATTAAAAAGTGATTCCGTCTCATGTCCGTCTCATGCATGAGACGGTCTCACCTAAAGTACCCCAAAAAATAATCATATTTTGAAAATGATTTTGAAAAACACTATATTTAATTTTAAAAAAATCCTTTGAAATTCTTTGATGGTAAAAGTCTAATCAAGATTACTGGGGAAAATATCATTTCAAATTCTTTGAAATTAATCCAACTCTTATACGAACGCTGATTTTTTCGTATAACTACGCCAACTTACATACTTTTTCAAAGCTTGTATTGGATTTTCGTCGTTGTTTGGTTTATTCAATAAAATTGACTGAAATCCACTTTCAAGTGAAACTAGAAAGAATGGTGAAATACAATTGTTTAAAAAAATAAAAAATACTTGTACTAGTTGCTGTTAAAATAAAAAAATTACAAGTAATGAATAAGACTCTTGTACACTAAATGTACCTACAGTTTAAATATATTTTTAAACAATGTTAGTTATTTTCACTGAACATTCACAATTACATTCATTAAATAGTGAAATTTAAACATTTGTAATTGTTCATCGCAAATAATTATAACCATTTAATAAAGCGAATAATATTATTTAAATTAAAGCACTTGAATTGCACAATTCATCTTATGCGTGTAAGATTGACAGAAATAATTAGGGATGAAAATGAATACATTAGTAAAATTCGTGTAATTTAAATTTATTTTACAACTCAAAATATATAAATTAATCATATAAATGTACCAAATAAATTTTCAATCAAATTCGGTGTAGGAAAATCTAGAATTATGAAAATACGTAATCCGGGCAGCGCAAAGTTCATAACAAATATATCATGCATAAACAGAAGATATGTACAATGAAATTTAAAAAAAAAAAAATGCTCTGTAAACTTTCTATATCTATGAATTTATAAGATCAAGAGAATTTTCTTCAGAAATTGTATGTATAATTTTTTAGAAAATATTAATATCTTTATATAAATATATATTTACTCTATTACGATTTAAATTATTTAGTATAAAATTATAACATTTATTTTTAAATTTTGAACCACATAAATTATGAGTTGCGAGAAGTTGATTTTTCTTAATTAAATAATGCATAAAAAAATCGAGGCTACTTATGTAGGCAGAGTCTTCATATGTAATTATTATTCCTTAATTATTTAAGACTGAATTTATTGGGTGCCCGACTCGTTGCCCCTACCGATGGCAATGGGCTGTGGAAAAGTTTATATGTAATTATTATTCCTTAATTATTTAAGACTGAATTTATTGGGTGCCCGACTCGTTGCCCTACCGATGGCAATGGGCTGTGGAAAAGTTTATATGTAATTATTATTCCTTAATTATTTAAGACTGAATTTATTGGGTGCCCGACTCGTTGCCCTACCGATGGCAATGGGCTGTGGAAAAGTTTATATTAACATGGGGCAAGCTCTAATGGGAGAGTATGATTTTATTTAGATAAAATTAAAATTTTTTATGACGTCATAAAAAATTCAGCGCGTGACGCATATTTTTATGAAGATTATCTACGATGTGGCCCCTGGTATTAAATGAAACGCTGCCATTCCCTGTTCTTTTAATTAATTTTTTTAAAGTAACTTTCTTGCATTGTAATGTTCAATACAATCAATTGTAATTTTAATTGTAAATAAAAATATTTTGTATAATTAATTTCTTTCATCTAAAAACATTTATCCTCCTTTCTTTTAATATAAATTTTAATGAATATTAATAGTTTATCTATAAACTATAAATATGCAATACATATATCGTGTTTAGAAGTGGTGAAAAAGTAGTGTGAGATAGAACTATTCTTAAAAATAAATTGAGAATAATTTTTCTAGACAAATCAAAAAGAATTTTTTTTTTTTTGTACGGATGACTATTTAAAAATACATTTAAATTTCACGATAACTAATATCTAATGCATAAGATATTGTCAATTTTTTTACTCCCTCCATCCCAATTATATAGATTTGTTTTTCTTTTATAAATGTTCCAAATATTTAGACTTATTTTCATATTAAACAACTTTTATTAATTCATTTACAAATATAATCCTATACATTAATTATATTAAAAAGTATAATATTTATTAAATTGAATTATAATAAAAATTTTATTTGGCTAATATATCTTTCCAACAAAATTTCATAATTGAGATCAGAGGGAGAATTGCTTTCAGTTTTATATATTTATAATTTTGCTTCTCTGTTATAATTCTTCTTGAGTGTAAGGTCCAAATTGTTTTCATGAACTATTGCAGTAACCGTCTCAAAAGAATTAGATTTTAGAATATAAAAATATTAGAGACAACAAATTATGAATATGTATTGTAAGTATCTTCATTAAAACTCATGTCTTTAAAATAATAAATCTGCATGGTCAAATGTAGGGGTGGCAATTTCGGACACGACACGATAACCACGACACGAAAATTGCGGGTTAGTGTTTGGGCTTATCGTGTTCGTGTCCTTATCGTGTTGACCTGATAAGGACACGAAAATTTTGTGTCGTGTTCGTGTCGTGTCAACCCGTTAACACGATAAAAATTAGCAGTTACACGTTAACCCGTTAGCAACTTTGTTAATGTTAGTGATCGATATACATCACTAATACGTATTTGATAGTAACATGTTAATGACATGTATACAATTACAACAATACAACATAATATAAATTTTAATATTTTTAATTAAATATTTTAAAATCTAAAATTTTAAATTTTATCGTGTCATTATCGTGTTCTTATCGTGTCATTATCGTGTCTAAAATTTTAAAATTTTAAATTATATTTTCAGTTTAATATTATCGTATCCTTATTGTGTAGGTAATAGGTCGACACGAAAATTTCGTGTTAGGTATGCGTGCCGACACGTATCCTATCGTGTCGTGTCCGTGTGTTACCTTATCGTGTCGACACGATAAACGACACGATAAGCGACGATTACGATTTGCCACCCCTAGTCAAATGGTGTATACATTATTAAAATAATATATATATATATATATATATATATATATATTAGTTTTTCTTAAGAAAAATAAAGTTCAAGACAGATAAAATATTAGGCAAAACTCCAATAAGAAAAAGAAAAAGACATAATGTAAAGAATATAAGAACAAGCTGCTCAAAACCAAATCTCATTATACTTGTATGAATTTATATAGAGAAGAAATTAAAAAAGCTGAAAACAAGTAAATGGCTAATTTTTATTTTTTATTTTTAAAAGAAAAAACTAAATTAAAGAAATTGTAAATCTTGCTGCAAAGTCAAGTAATATTAAAAAAATATAAAGAAACAGGGAACGACATCGTTCCATATGCTAATATGCATGGAGTGTGGGTCCAGTCCCATCAAGATTTACGTCCATTTTGCCTTTTGTTTTTATCTGGTTAGGAGAATTAGATTTTTTCTAATTTTTATTATGGGTCGAACGTACGAATTTTGCGAATTTTATGAGTAGCATTTCCAACCGTACATGTTCTTGCTAATTTTGATTATTTCTTGCTTTAAAAAAAAAAAAACCCTGTAAGGATGTATCGTAGGTTCATTTACGAAACAAAATTAGTATGCTAACGTGTAGAAAATGAAATTGATGATACAATTTCTTTATGTTTACGTTATAGGTATTAGATGCTGATCAAGGTGGTTGTGAAATTTTGATGCACACATTAATTGTAGTGCATGCGTAAATTATTTTGTTGTCAAAATATTTGGTTGGAATCTTTTTCACCAGTAAAAGAGGGCAAATGATCTCTTATTTTATTTTATATTTAACCTTTTATTGATATTATAATTTATCATTAATATTAGATGCTATGTATATATTAAAAATAATAAAACATAAAATAACGAATAAAGTGGAATAAGTGATTTTGATAACGAGTGATTTTTTTACCAATACAAATTTAATAATAGTCGGACTTAAAATATATGCCATTCGTTTCAAAATAATATTTTGTATCAGAGGTTAAATTTTGTTTCAAATTAAATATTGTTTTAGCTATTTTTTCTAATTTACCTCAATTTTAATTAAAAATATAAAATATTTATTAGGGAATAGTAAAAATATAATAGTTTTAACCTCATTTGTTTTTGTGTTTACCTTTTTTCAAGAAAATAGGCACTCATAAATAAATTTCAAGAAAAACACATACCCATTATTTTATTTTTTTAATATTTTTATCTTCACCTTTTTTTCCCTTTTTAAATTTGCCGTCTACTTTTATTTTTGTACTCCCTTAACTTTAATGTTTTACAAAATATCGTTTGTTTCACTTATTTATAGTCTTAAGTTATTGAAGTCGTTCTTTTCAATTTTAATGTATCTGAAATTGTGCAGTACTACGTTGAACAATTAATTAGCGCATGCAGATTAATCAGCTTCTATGAAATCAGAACCATAAGCTAAAGATTATTAACAAAAGAAACAAATTAAGTCGCGAATTTAAAGAAAACGAACAATGCAAATAATTTATGTTCCAAAGTCACAAGCTTTGCTAAGCCTGTGCAATGCTTTAAACTTGTTACCAGAAAGAGAGTTCATGACATTAAACTCCATATTGATATGATATATATTGTCCCCCAAATTTATTTTTAGGCATCCCCCTAAAACTCTCATACCATGGTACACTTAATGCTAGGCATAGGCAAAGTGAATAGTACTTTGATTATCTCAATGAATTATATATGTCACTACCTTGAATGATGTCAAAAAAATTATGTGAAAGCTCCAAAAATACCTTAATTGGAAAATTACACGAAATAATCAAAACATGAATGGGATCAAATACTCAAACTACCCTTGACAGCTTACACGGTCCACATTGAGTCTGAAATCACATCAAAGACGTTCAAATCTGTCAAAACACTAAGAACAAATAAAATTTAGAAAAAGGACTAAGAAATTACACAAAATCAAGGAAAATCTCACACTAGAAAAATTTTAGGGAGAGGATCAGCTAACACGGAAAAACTCATGTTACAACAAGAAAAAAAAATGGCATCAGGATAATAAAAAATGACGAAGACACAGCTGACGGCCTGACGCTTCAAACGAGTTAGAAACTATGCAACAATTGATCAAAAAATGACGAGAAGTATTAAAATGACGAAAAAAATGACAAGAATTACTCAATTTTTTGACTTTGGGGCAAAAATAATATTTATCTCATTAATTAATAAGGCTAGTCAAACAAACATATTTTACTATAATTTACCAAACGTTCATTAAAAATTTTAATCTCACCCCTTAGGCCTTAGTAATCTCTCTATTACTATACCCCTTATCTCATCTCCTCTCTCTATTGCATGCACCCTAAGATTTTAAGATATGTTAAAAATATTAAATATCAGTATAAGATTAAAACATTTTGACACAACTTCTAATTTCTCTTAATTTTATGCAAATTTGGAGAAACAGATAAAATAAAAAATTATTATCCCCAAAATACTCATAACTCGTCTTCTTATCTTTCCAAGAAGTCAATATTCACTCAATTCAAACTTCTATATTGAGATATCTCTTCTACAACTGATTCGTCTACTAAAAACCCTAGTTAAATCACAAAAGTCTGTTGATAAGGTAAAGAAGTAATTAAAGCGAGACAATTATTCAAATTGTTACTGTGACAATCTAGAATTAATATATTGTGGAAATTGAACACGAAATCCGTTGATTTTTTTACATTGTAATTATTAATGTATTGACCCGCTGCCTCTCACATGAGTCACATGCATGCACATAATCAAACCTCTTTTTCCGAATTAGTAAATGATTTTAAGTGATTTATGTGTAGGTATGGGCTTCGGGTCGGGTCTATTGGGTCCGGGTCGGGTACGCAAAATTTTGGGAAGTTTTTGTAGATACTGAATCCGATCCGAAAAATATCGGGTAGCTTGGATCCAAAATTGGGCACCCGTTGTGAAAAAAGTATATTTTCTCAGTTTCGTATGGCCTCCATTATTGATCGAAATAAAAATACTTGATATTTAAAATGATATTTGGGTACACGATATGACAAATCAGGTAAACCTTTAAAATCCGATACCCAAACTCGTGGGGTATCCTATACCCAAAAGTATATATATAAAATATTTGATTTGATTGGATATTACCAGATCCAATCGGGTACCCGAAACCCGTTTTTAAATGCCCAGCCTTATTTATGTGTTTAAAAAAAAGATTAATAATTGAGCGGGAGGTGGTCTCGCAACCCAGTTCCTAAGAAAAGCTAAAGCCAAAAAATAAGCGTAAACACAGAAATTTATAAATGTGACCAATGAGGTCATATATACCTCACACTGATTTCAGGCTGCAGGGATTGAGAAAATCCTAATTGGAAATTTTTAATAGTAAAAATGAATTTGACTAATTTTGTGTATGTTTGGTACCAGTTGATAAAATTTAGTAGGATAGGATTGTGAAAAGAATAGTATAAAAGTAAGTGATAATGTTAATATGGGTTATTGGGAAAAAAAAATTATGAGAGAAAATATAGGATGTAGATATTGTATATATATGGGTTAGACTTTTTGGTGGATTTTGAAATGTAATTACTTGCATAATCTTACAAATAAATACTCTGTTCGTTTCATAAAAATTTTCATAGGACAGATGATAAACAAATTAAAAAAGTGGAAGAATGAGTAGGAGTTTGAGTGGTAATTATGAGTTGAATTGTATGTATATGTGGGTCAAATTAAAAGTAATAATATTTTGTGTAAAATTGAAAATATTGTGAAAGTAAATGTGTAATATTTTGTGTAAAATTGAAAATATTATGAAAGTAAATATGTTTTTCATTTTAAGAATGTGGAAGATATTATGGATGAGACCAAAAATAAAATTATTAAAGGTATTATAAGAATATGGAGTATGAATTAAGATTTTAAAAATAAAATCTTATGTTTTGTAAGCAAGCAAACATACCTAAATAGTACGGGTGCGCTAGATTGAAAATTCTACTATAAGAATAGAAATGAGAATGAATATTAATAAAAATAAAAAATGATCAAGGTTACAATTTCCTTCTTTTATTTTATGTTATTTCATTCTCATTCCCATTCCCATTAAACAATTCACAACTAAGCGCCCTAATATTAATATGCATTTGGATTGTTCCTAAACAACAACTCTGCCGTTGACGAGTGTCAACTCTGCTCCAAGCATGTACAGGATATAGCCAGCCAACAAATTTGATTGAATTTCCACTAATCATAATAGTCGTATGCTCATTGATTTGTTGAAAATTTGAAACAAACCAAATCTTACAAATCACATGATATCGGTTGAAAAACTAAAAAAAAACAAAGGTAATTCAGTATTTGAAAAATTGATTCTAGAGGTTTCGACTTTGATTAGTTAATCCTTACTTCTATCTTCAAAATTCGAATAGATTCACAATTAAGTGGATATGTTTTGTATGGGGGGACCTCTCAAAGAAATAAGTTGCGTTCATCTTTAAAAATAAAAATATCACTTTTTAAATAGTATAAAAATATTTTTATAATGAGTTAGTCTTGTGTGAATCATTTTTAAGATTAATATTTTATAGTAAAACAACTAATTTTAACTAATACTCTTTAATAAAATAACTAATACCTTATAATATAAACAACTTATTTTGTTTAGACAAGACTTTGTTTTTATAATTCACTTGTGAGATTTACCGCGTTTAATTTATTGCGGTTAATTTCTTCGGATATTTCATTTTTTCTTTTATTTTTATATTTTTAATTTGTAAAGGGATGTCTACCGACATCTGACGACCGTTATATGATTACGAGTTACAATGACACAAATAACATGTTTTGGGGGCGAAATTATATGTCTTGGAAATAATATTGTTGTCTTTTGGGATCGTACAGACGGACACTGCATTTGTTCTCCTCAAATACACTGTGAACTCTTAATTTACAATACCATTTGTTTCCTATTTAATTTCATCGTTTGGACCCCATTAATTTTTCTTCTTTCTTTTTTAACCTCTCTCTGTACTTTTTTTGGAAATATCCTCTCTCTGTACTTGATCGCAACACTTTGGGTATCTTCAACGTGTATGTATTCATGGCCATCATTTAATAAACAACACAATGTGTAATACCTTTCCACTATATATCCAGCCAAAGCATTTCAAATAATTATGCAATTATCAAACTATCATTCAATAATCAAACTTTAGACCAAATCCACTTAAATCCCAAAAGTTTGTTGAAAAAGGTCCGAGTGATTGGAACAATATTTATTTTTTCAATTTATTATCTAGAATAGTGGAAAACACGCTATCAAGGAAATGTGTTCATCACTAATTATAATTTAGTAATTAATCATAAACAACCAGATATTGACCCCGCTGACATGCACAATTAATCAAACATTCAAACCTCTTTTCTCCGTATTCAAAATATCAACAAGCTTCTTGATTACAATATATATATATATTAATCTCCATTTCCTTTATGAATTAGTAAACAAACTTGACATTAATTGCGTAATTAAACAAGACATAAAAAGTCTGAGCTAGTGCCATTCATGATTGCAAAAATCTTTTAATACCCTTAGAAAAGAGAACGCCAAATTAAAGTCGGACGTCGTATCATCATAAATTCGGAAGAAAATTTGTCCAGAGTATCAGGTACTCAAACACGAATATTTAATTTCAACTCTTAACATTCATAATAAAAAAAAATCATATCACCCGGGCGTGGTGATCAATAATTTGAAAAGTATTATGCTCTATTTGTATGGAATGATTTGAAATCAAGAGATTTGAAAATAATATATTATACATTCACACAAACTAGATTGGAGAAAAACTAAATGAATAGATTTAATTCACTCAAATATTAAGGACAAGTAGGAGAAATGAGAGGATTTCAAATGACTATATTTTGTTGGGTATTTAAAATCCATCCATTTATTATGCAAGGATGAAAATATCGCTATCGCAACAAATATCCTTGAAGCTTTAATTTCTGATATATCGATGGAAAAAAAAGGCGGAAACTTTATTAAAATCTTGAAAATTTAACAAGATATTTCATGGATTATTATAACATATTATTATGCACATATTCCATTAAAAATTATAATAAAATTATATTTTTAAACTAACTATATGGCTAATAGATTATATAAATACTATACGACACAAAATAAGTGATAATATAATACATAATACAATACAAAATGACAAAATATACATGATACAATATAATTAATATCAAAATGAAGACATATGACGTTCAAATGTAGCGGGTAGAATGTCATCTTTGTCTAAACAATATTGGTATCAACTTATCACATTAGAGTAATTTTGAACATAGTTATGCACATGTGCTTCATATGTTTCTCGATCTCTTACAATGCTTCACCATGGATTGAATAATATCTACTAATCCAATCATTTTGTTTGATACACATTATGACCTCCATACTCATTTTGAGTAGTCCAATCAAATTGAGAACACTCATATGTGCAAGGAGCATATGAATCTTGAGACATATTACTATGATCGGTGTTACTCATATTCATAGAATCAAAACCGACTAAAAGTTGTTCAATATCGGTATTTGAGTTTTCTTCTTGAGTCAAAGCACGCCTCCTTATGTATTCCTTTCCGATTGCACATATCCATGAACCTCATGCTCTGCTTCAATGGTCTATATCTTGTGTTGCATGAGTGAAGTCGGCCTCACCAGGTGAACAAACTTAATAACACCCGATTTAAAAAATAATCATCTTAATTATTTCCACCATCACCGTCATTTCCACCATTTTCCCATCACTATTTCTTCCATCCTCGGTTGAGCTATCTGCTTTTGGAATCTTGCGAGATAATTGATTGCATATAAGTACGTATGCAGAAATATTTTATTATTTGTGTGAAACAAATAAAATTAAAAAAATTATAAATTATATAAAAAATAAAAATTGCGATTTTTAAAAATTTTGCGATATTGTGCAATATTTTCACGATATCCAGGAAAAAAATACACTACGTCCAACCGATATCGATATCGATATATTTTCGCGATATTCGGAAAAAATACATTGCCTCCTAATATTTGTATCTCAACCTCAATTTTTGCGATATATCCGAGATATATCACGATATTTCAATCCTTGCTTATAAGTAATATTTGTGTGAACCAAATTCATTCATTTAGTTTTTCTCAATTTTGATTTGTAGATGTATGATATATTATCCTCAAATCCTCGATTTCAAATCACTTAATTCAAATGGAACCGCGGTTATTTTAGCTGAAAAATATCAATGGACAACTGCAACTACTCCAACCTTTCAGTGAAAACAACTAATAATATATTTAAATTGCATGTTGCATTTGATGCGTCCACAACTTTATATAATTTGAATTGATTTGATTACATTTGAGTGAAACACATTAGACGCATAAGATCTTTCTAATTAATAATTTTAGAAAATATTCTCAAAATGGACAGAAAGAGAATAAGAACAGTAAGCCGTGTGTTCACACCTTTAATTATTTGTTTGTAATTACAATTAGCCAAAAAGTTTTGTTGAAACCACTTCAATTAGGAATATGTTTGTTACGTGGAATATTTCAGTAAGGTCTCATGCAATGCAATAAAAAAACAAAAATAATCAGTAAAGTAATGCAATTCTTCTTTTGACGATGATGAAAGGTCACTTGTTTTGAATATGGACACGTCCATTGTCAAAATTAGCTTTAATTTATCCAAAGTATACTGTGACCTTACTCTGTCTCTGTCTGATCGTGGTCCACGGGTGCGTATGTACGATAGAAAACGCCTTATGAGAATTGCATTAAAAGATACCCAGCTTTTTCTTTTTACAAATGCACTAGAGCTTAATTAATTATAAGTTTCTAGAAATCATTTATAAATTGTTTGAGATTTGTTAAATCATTAAAATATTGGATATTTTTAAAAAAATATATCTTCCATCCATCCCTGATTAAGTTTTTTATTTTATTCAAAATGGTTGTTCCAAGTAAAATTTTTTATTTACTGACATGAAAAATTGTACTCCACCATTAACAATTCTTCCTAAAGCTTGATTTAATTAAAATAATTGTCACTCAAAATTGTGTGCGTGTGTAATTTAAAAATCATTTTCCTACATAGAACCCTGCCTATCCTAGATGAAATCCGAACCCGTTTGCAATCGGATTGGGCTGACAGCTCATTCTAATCTAATTTGCAAGAACTCTCTATAAATTAATATTCCTGAATTAACAAATTCTTTGAAACACTAAGGACCCGACTTGGTTGGGGTATTAGAAGTAGGTAATGAGAATGATTCATTAATCATTCCTATTGATGATGTTTGGTAATATTTACAATTTGGAATTGATTTAAAAATAAAATAATCACTAATATATTTTGATTACATAATCTCCCTCTTATAATCAATCATTTAACAATCATTCATTCTTCCTCCACTCAACTTTTTTCTCGCTCAAATTTTTCGTGCTCAACTTTCTTTCTAAAATTCATCAATGAGAATGAATCACTAGTCATTCCCATTACCTAATTCTAATACCCTCAACCAAGCGGCCCCGAATTTCTCTTGTCTGGAATTGAACCAATTCAAAAGCCATCAATTTATAATAAGATAATATTATTTTTTCTTGAAAAATCCCTATGTAAATCTATATGTCACATCAATTGTATAAATGAGTAATTCTTGAACACTACAACTTTATACTATGAATACTATAACTTATCACAATAGCAATCTATTGTTTTGTGTATTTTTTTAATTTTTTATCTATAATATTAGTTGTTAGTAGTTATAGTTCACCAAACACCCAAATACCCTCAGAATTCTTCAAGCAACCTTATAACTTTATTAATTTGTTCCAAAAAGAATTGAACCTAGATCTCCCACTAAAGTGATGGTAGGTAACCTAAATTTAGGTAGTTTTTAAATTTAAATTTAGGTAGTTTTCATCCTTAATTTGTAGTTCTAATTACATTCAAAAGTTTTGGATGCCTATTTTTTTAGGGTTTTAGGGTATAAAAAAGTCACTTTTTTTTTTTGGAAAGGTAAAAAAGTCACTTTTACGAGATTGTCTATTCAAGATTTCAAGGTAACGTATTTACTATTAGAAAGACTGTTCAGTGTAGTCTTTTTGGGCCACAACCCAATAACAAAGCAACAAGGCCTAAGGTCCAATCCCACATCAAATGGGCTCTCTTTTATGTCCAATTTTAAATTAAATTCTTTTTATTAATTATTATAAACTCTCCTATTAGCGATTCTTTATTTACTCTATTGAGAACCCATAGTAGATATTTTTGAAAATTATATCGAACTCTTTGAGAGGAATAATAATTTCAAACTCGATCAAGCCTTAACGATACCTGCCCGTATACTTTCCAAGAAAAATGATACCTGCCCTGTATTCAAAATTACAAAAAAATTATATGAAATATGAAATGAGATATTTTTATATGTTTTTATAATATAAAAAATACAAAAATATTACATCTAACGATCTCATAAAACTTGATCATTCAAAATAAATCAATTAATTAAAAAGAACTTCTCCATTTCAAGGGATATAAGATCATAAAATTTTATCCTTTTTTAATTGTAATAGTAATTAAAAACTCATTATATTGTAATAGATCCGCACATTCTTGAAGGTTTCATTGCGAAAATGAGTCATATTGTTAATTCTAGTATTATTTAAATTAAATGATAAAAATTTTAATTATTAATAACATCATATTAAAATAGTGAGATAATATTGATCTGTCATGGTCGAAACTTAAGTCGTTTACATACTTTATTTTCAGATATTTTACTTTTTAAAATTTATTTACTTGAAATATAAACGTTTAATTCCTTTTTTCAAAGCAGAATGAATTGCAAACAAATTTTGAGGCTAATTGTTTGGGAATTTCTTATCCAAAACCAGAAGCTATAAATCCAGGATTGTGATGATCAACCGAGGATAACAATGGCTTCTCTCTCTACCACCTACCCTTCCACTCCATCTTCTATCCTCAAAATATATCCCATCTCTTTCATGAAATCAAAACCAGCTTTTCTTCACTTCCAGAGACGATCTCTCTCTTTGAATTCCCTTCTCTCAACAGAAACTGACCCCAAAATCCCACAAACAGTTGAAAGATTCTGGCAATGGCTTAAGGATGAAGGAGTGGTCTCAGCTAAGACACCGGTAAAGCCCGGCATTGTGCCTGAAGGTCTAGGCCTCGTCGCAACAAGGGACATTTCTAGGAACGATGTCGTTTTGGAGGTTCCGAAGAGGTTCTGGATTAATCCAGATGCTGTGGCAGCATCAGAGATTGGCACCATTTGCTCTGGACTGAAACCCTGGATTTCTGTTGCTCTGTTCTTGCTGAGGGAGAGGTTTAAGGGGGAGGAGTCTAAGTGGAAATATTATTTTCAGGTTCTTCCAGAGAGCACTAATTCCACTATATATTGGTGGGTCTATCTCGAAATTCATTCTTGTTAGTTAATTTAGCTTGCTCTTATTATTTTTTTTTTTAAAATTAAGTATTGTTTTGTGTTCTGCTCCAGTGCAGGTCAGAAGAGGAGCTTCTTGAGATCGAGGGTCAGTATCTTGATTAATCATCTTTTTGATAATTTGGTTGTCTTCCTAGTGTTTCCTGTTGTACATCATGAATCCTGCCATTGTCTGTGTTTACATTCTTGATTTTAGTGTTTTATAAATTCATGATAGTGTTAATACTTGAAACCTAAGGACTAAGAGAACCTCCCACTGGAAAAATGGAATTTTGAGTTATAAATTGGTGGTGGACTTCAAGAATGAGATGAGGTGTGGTGTTCATTTCTGCTACAATCGACTTGGATAATTGGAATTTGTGATTGTCTTAAATGTTGCAGGAACCCAACTATTGAACACTACATTGGGTGTGAAAGAGTATGTCCAGAATGAGTTTCTCAAAGTAGAAGAGGAAGTCATACTTCCAAACAAGCAGCTATTTCCTTTTCCTTTAACAGTGGATGATTTCTTTTGGGCATTTGGAATGCTGAGATCAAGGGCGTTTTCACGTCTTCGTAATCAAAATCTTGTTATCATCCCCTTCGCTGACTTGGTAAAATCTTCAGTCTCTTCGACTACATTTCAGTAAATGTATCTCTTGCTACTTTTTTCGTGCTATTACATTATTAGGCTTGTGTATTTGATACCATGATAGCTGATGGCAATTCCTGTTATGAAAATCTTCACTGTTTCAATAAAATCAAGAAAAATGTAAGTTTCTTAAATCAATGAAATCCATGGTGAATTGACTTTCTTGAATCATTGTATGCCACAGATCAACCACAGTTCTAAGGTTACAACTGAAGATCATGCTCATGAGGTTAGAGGGGCAGCAGGTCTTTTTCCTGGGACTTTCTGTTTCAATTAAGGAGTCCGTTATCTCTCAAAGCAGGAGAGCAGGTGAACCTCATTACTATATCTCGAGCTTCTTCCATCTCCATCATCTACAAATGAATTTAAGTTACTATTAAATAGAAGAGCTTCTCAAAGATCTAACATATGATAGTCAGCTTCTTACTCGCACTGTGGTTGTATTAGTTTTCAATGCTTCAGCACAAAAATATGCATGCAAACTATTGTTCCAATCAAATAGTATGAAGATTTAAGCTTAAAAGTATTGGATATTGCAGTATTGAAGCAGAACATGGTTTCTTTTGGCAGGTTTTCATTCAATATGATCTGAAAAAAGTAATGCAGATATGGCTCTGGACTATGGGTTCATCGAACCAAGTTCAGACCGTAATGCATTCACTTTAACATTGGAAATATCAGAATCTGACGAGTTTTTGCTGAGAAGTTGGACACGGCTGAGTCAAATGGTTTGGGAGTAACCGCTTACTTTGATATCAAGTACGGGCAAACTCTTCCGAGAGCTATGCTTCAATATCTTAGGCTGTTAGCACTTGGGGGACAGATGCTTTTCTGCTGGAGTCGATTTTCAGTAACAAATTGTGGGAGTTTCTTGAATTGCCTGTCAGCCGTGCTAATGAGGAACTCATATGTCGAGTAGTTCGCAATGCATGCAAATCTGCACTATCTGCTTATCCTACCACCCTTGAAGAGGTAACTCTGTCCTGGATTACCTCTTTATGAATTTGTTTTATAGAGATTGAAAAGAACAGATAACTGTCATAGAATTTGCATTTTCCTTGTTCTTTTTCAAAACCTTTGAGCCTTATAAGAAATCAAGTTGCAGGATGAAAAGCTGATGGAGGAAGGAAATCTGAGTGCAAGGCTGGAAATGGCAGTTGGGATAAGAAGAGGAGAGAAAAAGTATTGCAGCAAATAGATGAAATTTTTAAAGATAGGGAGGCAGAGTTGGATTTTCTGGAATATTACCAAGAAAGAAGGCTCAAAGATCTTGGTCTAGTTGGTGAGCAAGGTGAAATAATCTTCTGGGAGCCTAAATAGAATCCTACATGTGCTAAACTCCGTTATAAACCGACAAAAGGAAAGGACGTGTTGTTTACCACACTTTCCATCGACTTTTAAGATTTTTCGAGAAGATACCATAGCATATAGCATGATGGCCTCCAAAAACAGGTGGATTTGCATTTCCTGGCCTGTGAAAATTCTGTCGGAGGTCTGGATTCATATCCTTCTCCACCCTCTTTCTCATCTGTAAAGTGATTCCAATGAGTTTTGCCCTGTTAAGCTTTCTTTTCTGTGAGAGAATTCTAGTTCTGGTTAGAATCTTCAGATGCAATTTGCTTAATGTAGTAATGATTTTAGTCAGCAGTACATGTAAAAATGTATTTGAAGAATCAGAACAGTATCATGTATTGATATGGTTAAAATAGGCATTAAAAGATGACACAAAAATGGTCTCAAGTTCCCTCTTATATCCTCAGGAAACAATAATACAACTGCTCAATTTCCATTCATAACAATTTAGCCACTCGTGACATCTGTTTTGGGGCAAAAAGCAAAAACTGACACCATCGGATATCATCAACAAAATTTCCCTACTTCTGCACATTACTACTTCACAGGATACAAATAATAATGGGGCAACTTGTATAAATAGCAGCAGCAGTATCATGTGAAGTACAGAGCACTGCAACAGCAGACGCAGAAAAAGAAGAAAACAAATGCTTATCAACAGAATGAATGAATGAAGGCATATTAAACGAGCTTTCAAACCTCGTTTTCTTTATGTTACCGGCTGGCTTTCCCTTGCAGCATTCATAACGTGTGAACTCACATACCTAGGCTACGCATCAAAGACTCTGACATCTTGCTATATCTACAGAGCTCCTGAAGCATTCTGCCAAATCCAAGCCTTTGCTTATTCAAATGGCATCATTTCTTTTGCTCCAACGCTCATACCACGATAATAACATTTCAGAGGCACCCACGTCTCACTGAAATATAGTTGCGTTTCCACTACAACTCGTGTCGTCACACAGACATTCCTGAGGATTTGCATAAAAGTAATCTTCTTCTTTAGGTTTGTCTGCAATAACCCTGCGCAGAGACGGTTTGTCCCATTCTTTTCTCGTGGGCCACCCTAACAGAGACTGAAAATTCATCCCACGAGAGGGTCCCGTTCTGATGTAAATCCAGCAATTCAACGAGTGTTCTACGATCAAGTTGGAATGTCTTCTTGAACCCAAGATACCTGCAAAGATCATATATTTAGGTATGGTATTGGTAGATCAACCAAGATAAAGTATCCACATTCTAATACCTGCGGTGACCTTCAACTACCCTTGCCATGTTACCGTCATAAGTGGGAATAAAAGTATTGCTGGCAAGAGAAACCATGAAATCAAGGGCTGCCATTTGAGATGAATGATTCTGGAACTGCCGTAAATCTTCTGGATTTAGCAGCATTTCCTTTTTCACCTGTGTTCACCGTGGATGGATTTAAAAAAAAAAACAGTATCCTTATTGTAGAAAGTAGCAACAAGACAATACACTATTAGGAGATTTATGTAGTAAAAATTCCAAATGCCAATAGTGACTCACAATTTTTGGAAAGGAAGCTCTTAGTGGAACAAGTCTCCTTTCACTGCCGTAGATCTCACCAGATGCAACATAGATCTGTGATTCCTTGTCAAAACCCAACGCTTGCAAAATCAAAGCCGTCTCTTCTGGAGTAAGAGGGCATAAGCCACGTGATCTCTTCTCCTCTGATACTATTTCTTTTTCCCTCCACCAGGGAAATGCATATCTGGGTCAGAGAAAAAGCCAAGAATCAAAGGAAAGGCTTGAGTCTACTACATGAAAGCGAGGGAAAGGAATAGGGACAATTAAAAACTACCCTTAAGTTTCCAAAGAGACTCAATAGACCAACTAACACATAAGGGAATAAATCTTTCTGCACTTTTGTGTTAAAAGTAGAAAGGAACAGTTTCTGTAAGATTGTGAATAAATATGACAGTATAGGCATTTTTAAAAGAAAGATAACTTATGAAGATTCATGCCCATAGTTTGATAGTGCTGCAAGGCTTTCTATTACCTGCAATCTAAAGCGAAAAAATTTCAAATAGATATAGGTACTTGTAACCTTGTCTACCAAACCAAGAAACCTGTCAATGACTAAAGCCCATATTAATTGCACTGTAAGAAGTGGATCACCGTATAGCATGCAGCGCAACAAAGTAATCAACCTATTATTCTAGAGTAACACTTGGGCGCATCAGTTGCTCCATGTAATTGGTGCACAACTAATATTGTTCAATGGAATTAACTAATACTATTCAGTTAAAACATTGACCAGCTAATACTTTTAAGTTAAACAACTAATCCATTTAAGAATGTACTTGAGTTGCACGGTGCAACCGTGCATAAAAGTATTTGCCATTATTCTAATGTATAACAAATATGGACAGGAATCTCTACAAGGAATCACCTAAGTCGTTTGAGCTCCTCAGCTTCCTCCTCACTGCAGCCATGAGTGCAGCCTGAGAAAGCCAACATGTCCATCTCATATCTCAAATGCAATGCTAAATAGGGCCCCTTCTGTTGAATGATCTGAATCAACTTGTTCCCCAGTGACTCAATCTCGGGTGTAAACTTTAATGCATGAAAATTGACACGACATCTGAGCTTCTGAAGCTCCAGAGAAATCCCATTGTTAGCCAGCCGTGCATCTGTCCGGTTGAAGTGTATCACTTTGTGCATACCAAAGAGTGGCAGAATCTGCAAAGGTGAATTTTATACTGAAATATATGTCCAAAAAACATCTAATACATAAGAAAGTTGAGTAAAAGCAACATCTCAGATTAGAAACTACTTCTTGAAGCAGCAAGTTGAAAAATACATTCATATTATATTAATTACGGTATCAAAGCAAGCACAGTTTAGTATATTAGCAATCATGAATCCTCTGTCATAATTTCAACTGATTGTATAATATGGTTATGTTAAAGCTTTAATTAATTAGAACAGCTCCCATACTCACGGGCTCTTCAGGATCATAACAAAAGATAATTGATAAATACTTATTTGGCATGACACGACTTGCATCAGTTTGCAACTACAACAATATATTCGTGGGGGTGGGGGCGGGGGCAGTAATATTTGCACCTCTAATTAAATAATATTTCATCTGAACAAAATTGTCTGTAGGATGATAAAATTCAAATGACGGTTGAGAGAAGATCCTAATATTCTGCAAGTCAAACAAGATGATAAAAACAATTTTTGTTGTATCCCTAAAATTAATAGCATAGCATACGAACCTGTTGCAAATAGTATTGTTCATTTGACCAGCTAACAGGGGCTTTTACAAATGGTTGAAATCCATATCGCGGGCCAAACCTCTTTGGTAACCTCTTGACAATTCGGACTTCATCACGTAATGAATTGATGAAATGTTCCACATCAAAAATATCCTCAAAATTGCTGCATGATGAACTACTTAATCAGAAAATGCATATGGAGAAATATAATTAATAACCCATTTCATGGCACATACCTAGGATCTGACCAAAATGATGTCTTATCCAGCTCAGGAACAACCAATGTAAGATTTAAAAGACGAGCAATGGCCACCATGTCACAAATCTGAGACTCCAAAGGTGTAAGATTAGACAAGCGAAACATAATTAGTTAGAAAAGGAGACGAAAGGCATTGATTCAGACCGCAGCGCGCATTTGATTCAAGCCGCCGTTGCAAGAGATTTTGAGAAAGCCGTTACTTGTGTAATTTCCTGAAAAATTATTATGAAGTGTTCAGCTATTTGATTTTGATATATCTTAATTAGACATTTTTAATTTCATTAGACAATTTTATAATGCTTCTCTAAACCTCAAGCAAGACAATCAAAGAGTGCAAGAGTCTCAAATAGGATAACTTCATATTCCCACCTAAGATGATGTAAGTATTCAAACATAATCGTGTAGCGCCAGGCAAGATATATTTCAAGCATGTTTTTATGCTCGCTTTCACATTTGATGGAAAAGATTTTCGGTGTGTGTGGGAGAAAGATATTGAATGGTAAATTTCCAGTAATTCTACAGAGAATAGAAAATCCAACTGGAATACTTTTTCTTTAATATCAAAGATTTGCACTTTTTACTTGCATGAACTTTATAACATTTTGAGAAGTATAGTGCCATAACAACAAGACTACCCACAAAAAACATGATCAATAACATAGCATCAAGCAAACAACAATGCACCTTCTCCAAAAACCACAGCAACTCAAGCGGAGCATTTTTATAATCTCACAACTTCATTTCTATCTAAATGCAATAATCACCCTACATTACTCTAAGTTGTCATCAAAACATATATTCCCACAAAAAGTCAGTCCATAGGAAAGCAGCACATAGTAACCATACCAAATCCAGTGCAACAGAAATAGGAGGTAAAAGAGGGTACTGACTAGGCGGCGGAGGAGGTGGTTGCTGCGACATTTTGCCGGAGGGATGATAGCCAGTAAGCAAACGAGGGTGCCAGAGCTCCCCAACTGCCACGAGTTGAACCAAGCAGGTCCATATAAGTATACTAGAACAAATCCTAATAAACCACACCTGTATTCTTGTCCTCTGTATCACCGCCCCCTGCAATGGCGGCAATTTTTCCGCACTTCTCTCTGATCTAACCGCCTCCATTCAAGCCTCATTACCATTGCGAAGAGTTCATCTCTCTACAAATATCACCACCATAACCTAATTCTTTTAACGCAAATATTGCAAAGTGCGTCGAGATTCAAACTTTAGGGTGGATTTTTGGGTTTGAATCAAAACCCAGTTGGTAAAAACTTGGAAAAATAATAATTTAAATATGAATTGGAAAAGTGATTGAAGAAATGAGATCCCAAAGAGTGAAGAAAAATGAGGGATCTAGAGAGAGCGACAGAACGGTGGATTTCACGAGGGGAAACGCAACAAAATTAATTTAGGAGTAATTTTCACGATATGATTAGTTTTTCTTTTTTTTTTTTATCGGAAAGTGGAAAAAGTGTCGAATTAACTGCAAAAAAATCTATTTTTTCAGCCAAATCTGGAAAGAAAGGAAACGGATGTATTTAACTACTTAGGTATATCTCGGCATCTTGCCCCTCTAATTGCTTCCTCAATCCTCACCTTGATTTCTCGTGGGAGTTCTGGGAATGAGAATGAAGGTTCATTGTTCGTACCATAAATGAGAGAGAAAGACAGAGAATGGGGAGGGGAATTATTTTTATATTTTCAATTTATTAAAGATTGGGGTTTGGGTTCGCATGTTTTGCCTGCTTCCTCATTCGTATTAATTAATTGAACATTTTTTGTATTATTATCGTCTATATATCAATGATGCAAAAATCGTATGCAGCTCCGATTTTGTCTAATTTTGGCATTTTAGACATTTTTCGTGGCTAGGCGCCGTCGTCTAGCGGCCCTAGACGGCTAGGCGTTTCGTGGCTAGCGCCGTTTAGGCGGCCGATTTTATTTTTTTAATAAAAATTAAAAATAAATTTTAAAAAAATCTAAACGACCTTAAAACGTCCGATTCGATTTTCGACTTTTACAATCTTGCTATATATAACCTTATAATGGAAATATATAATATTTTAATGTAAAAGTAACCACATATTAATTTATTCACCACATATTATGTAATATTATATAAACAATTAATTAAATAACGATTAATTTCTCTATTTATGTGATCTTGTATGTCATCACATGATATGTAGACTATAGTAAATATATAAATTTATGTTGACATTAATGGACATATAAATTTATACTCAAATATTATTATTTATGTGGAAACATTATGATAATATCTACAAATAAGAGTTGTGGATATGTGAACGATTAGGAATTCGGGAATTTAAGTGGGATTCCAACTTCTAATGATAATTATGGAATAGATGTGGGTTTTAAGGGATTTGAATGTTTGCATGTGAGAAAATAAAATCATGCCTTCTTTTCCACTTTATCATCGAAAGTCCACCGTCGATATAAACTTATATATTTATCATTATTATGGTAATGACATATAAATAATTAATTGAATTATAATATTTATTTTACTTATATATCATCATTATATTAATGGTGAATATATAAGTTTGTATCCGTTTGTGGTCATATGATCATTTATAATCTTATCATGTTATGATTTATTTGAAATTGCACCTAAATAATAGAGTAATTTTTATGTGTACTAATTATATAGTTTTATTATTTTTAATTTGTAAAACATTATTTTTATATTTATAAAGCAATATCATAATATTTTACATGATACCATCTTGAATTACAAAAGATTTAAAAAAATATTGGGAGTATTATTTTATAAATGCAGGGAAAGAGTGTAAACACAATAAAAAAATACTAAATCACAATATAAAATAACGAGTCACAAATAAAACAACGTCAAATCAAATGATTTTTCGTCTCAAAAGCCCACTATTTAAAGAATTAAACAAATGAAAGCCCATAAAATAAATGACAACTTCGACTTGACTCTCGTTTCTTCATAATAAATATTCGTAACATTGTCTCCATCATAAACATAGAAATATTACTTGATAAATGATAAAATATTGTAAATTATAAAGAAAAAAATTGCCAGTGCGTATAAGAATTAGCGGTGATTGAAAACAAGAAAATTAGGCATAATACCACTTAAGATTTCATTTGGAACAGTGTAGCCTCGTAATTTTTTTAACTGTCCAAATTATTTTTTAACCTAAATATTCTCAATGTAGCCTCGTATTATTGACGAGAGTCGCACAATATTAGGTCCAAAAAAATTTTTGGTGGCAATTATATATATATATATATATATATATATGAGGTGACATTTTCAAAATTAAAATATAAAAATGGCATTATGTTTAATTTAAAAATATATATATATGTGCACCAAATTCAGTATTTCACATATTAAATAATCATTGACGATACACATAATTTGAATTTTACATGTCGAATTACAATTATTTGAAACTGGTTCCACAAAGTGGTTAAATTCATTTAAATTTATATAGTATTTATGTTTGTTCCCTATTATTGCCTCTAGTTTTTGAGTCACTCTCATTTGGAGCGGTTTCGTAGTATGGCTGGTATCATTAAAATCATTTTATACCGTAATATTAGTTAATTTATAAATGTAATGATATCACTAAATAAAAATTATGATATCAATAAATAAATATAATGATAATAATTTCATATTATAAAACTATTTCACCCTACATTTTATAGATTTTATGGGTTTTTTTTTCTGTTCACCATTTTACCATTTTCTCGAGTAAAGATGGAAATAGTACAAGAAAAATATCATTTTGTGGATCTAACATAGAACTCTTTTTGTCTAGTTCTTGTTGAACTCATACGAGGATGATATCTATTACTTATAGTTATATACTTATATGCATCCCTTATATATCCTTTATTAATATTTGTTGATATATATGATGGAGATGTAACATGTGAATCATTTTCAAAATTTACAAAATAATGGTAGCTAGACAACAAAATAAAGTAGTATACCAGTATATGTCAAGCATTATACACGTATTAAATGTATTATGCCAAAATCACGTATACCTTTCGATAGGTCGTATGGCGCATGGTAAATAAAAGTATTTTTAGATTATGCATGTCCAATAAAATTTATATGATGATTGATGACTGATGAGTTGGAAAATGGGCGTTGTGGGGTTTGACATAATAACATATATGGAGTATCATCATAATTATTATTGGTTAAATATATATTTAGCACGTCCTCTTTGTTCGTCTATATACCTACGTTATTGTTTGCTGCACTATTATGTTATCAGCTTTATCGTATTACTCCATTGTATTTACTTTTAATTTATTCCAAAAAATTTAAGTAGTTTACAATAAAAATATTCTTTATAATCTTCATCTTCACAATACATACATATTTACTCTTCATGCTATCATTTTTAAGATATATACATACACTTAATTCAATTAATTATTTTATTTTATATGTAAAAATTATACGTTATTACCCCAACACTTTTTCTTAAATTTTGTGTCAAAGATTTTCATAATATTTTATAGGACGGAGCGAGTATATTTTATTTTAAATTTAGATTGTTTTGTCACTTGCATTAATTTCTTTTATTAACGAATGCCCCCTTTACTTGCACTTATTTTTCTAATTTTACATGACCTATCTTAAGTCACGTCTCATCTTATGGACCCAATGGTTCCATCTTGAAAAAATTTATTAATAAAAGCTAAAAATCAGTAGCGTTGATCAACAAAAAAATTTGGAATAAATGACCATGTAACATTACAACGAAGAATCGATCTAGCATAAAAAGCTAACTCGTGAGCTACTATATTAAAACTTCTTCGAACCCAGAAAACTCCAAGACAAGGAGTTTGGAAGACATAAGCTTGGGCAATCACCCTCCTGAAGAGCCGTCAGAATAATCTCCCGAGAATCACCAATAAAAAAAAAAAAAAAAAAAAACTGGCTCAATATATAAAGAACCAACAAGGAAAAAAGCTTCCCAAAGTGTCAAACTCTCCGTAAGCCTTGAATTTTGGATGCTTGGAGAAGCTTTGCTAGCATCAAAATAAAAATCTTCCCATGACCCTATTTGTTTTAAAGTATAAGAAAAATAATTTTTAATAATCAATAATTCAAATTAAACATATACTTAATTATTTTTTATACACAACATATACTAATTTTTAAAATAACATTAATATTAATTTAGTACTTAAAAATAACACATTAAATCTATTTACATATATATATATATATATATATATACAATAATTTGAATAATATATAAATACATTTGGGTGTTGAAATAAATTCGTTAGGCGAGTTTTATAAATATCATAACTCGTTCCAAATGTGTTTGATCAAATCCAACCCCATATCAATCGGGATGAACTCAATGTGAGTTCGAATCAAGGTTGAAAATATCGGTATCGGTAAAAATATCGGTACCTTTAAATTTACGAAAATATCGGTAAAAATGTCGATGTCGAATATCGATATCAATAAAAATTAGAAAATTGATGGAAATTTTAATAAAATGATGGAAATTTAACATGAAATTTTAGAGAATGTTCCTACTAACTTTAATACATAAATTAATCATATATTTACAACAAATTGAATTGTTTATGATAAACATATCAACAACAAAATACATAAAGTTAGCCTAGAGCAATACAATAATTGTCCATACTTAGTTAATACAAGACAACTAATATCAAAATGAAGACTTATCCGGTTCAAATGTAAAAGAAGAAATATCATCTCGATCTAAACAATATTGATACCAACTTAAAATTGCATAATTTCGTCCTTGCTCATTAGTTCACCTTTATTCTAATGCCATTTGAGTATTAGTTGATTCTCGTTTTGAAAAATTCAAAAAAAAATACCGATATTTTTTACCGACAACCGAAATTTTTACCGATATTTTCGACATCTTGTAAAATTTTAAGCTGAGTCAACCGATACCAATATTTACCAATATTTTTACCGATATTCCGTAAAAAATGTTTTCGGTGCGTATTCGTGTCGAACTCCCGAAAATCTGAAATGTCGGCAAAATGTCGGTGGTTGTCGGCAATTTTTTCATCCTTGGTTCGAATTGAACACACCTCATCATGATTCTTATTCATTTACCAAATAATAGAAAAAAACTATAAGAGGTGAAAAATCATAAATACACAGAAGCATTGGGGCAAAATATGAATTTCCCTTAAATAAGGCCCACGTCACCAAGGAGTCAATCCTCCGTGGAAAGACCTCATTGGGCGCCCTAATACTTGTGACACAATTAAAATTCAATAAAAATAGTAAAATTAAAAAATACGTATCTATTACCAGAAATGCACAGTACAATTGAAAGAAGTGATTTCAGACGATGCAGTCTTTTGACTTCCATTTTCTGATTTCATTTACTGTCTAACCATATTGATAAACAGTGATTATCGAAGAAAATTCAAGTACTTGATCTAAATTCAGACAAAACCCCATCTCTATCTGTGCCCCTTTCGGAATTGTCGATTTTTGTTTCTTTCATCGTTGATATGAATATCCAAATCCAGAGTCAAGGTCTTTTTCTTGTTTTGATTACAGTTTTATTGTTATGGAGGCGAGTTGAGTCGATCCGATTCGATCTGGAATCGGGTCACACCAAATGCATATCGGAGGACATCAAGAGCAATTCAATGACTGTCGGAAAATACCATATTGTAAACCCTAACGACGGGATCCCTCTACCCGATTCTCACAAAATCACTGTTCGGGTAATTTTTTTATTTTGCCAACTTCACTTTTTATTGTGGGTTTTATTTAATTTTTTGATGACTATTAGTTCTGCAGAGAATTTGGTGTCTAATTATTCCGGTGAAGTTTGTATATATCTTTATCTTCTTTTTTTTTCTTTCTGCATATGACTGATTTTCTTTTTCTGCTGTTGTACGTGGGTTCTACTTGGTATAGAATCTTTGTTTTTGGTTGAAGATAATTATTAGAAAAAATTGTTTAATTTATATCTCCGTATATGCGATTTGCTGTTTAAATGGATGTTGCTAAATAGTAAGGGTTTTCTGGAGGTTTGTGGCTGGAAAAATTTAAAATTTCCCATTTCCTATTGTTTAAACCTTATTAAACGTTTAAAGAGTTGGAGGTCATTTGTTATTGTAGGTAACATCAGCATATGGGAACAGCTATCACTATTCAGACCATGTTACTGAGGGGCATTTTGCATTTCAAGCAGTAGAGGCAGGTGACTATATGGCTTGTTTTTTTGCTTCTGATCACAAACCTTCAACCACTATAACCATTGACTTCGATTGGAAGTCGGGGGTTGCTGCCAAAGATTGGACCAATGTTGCCAAAAAGGTTCCGTGGAAGTAAGTGCTCTTCTGCATATGCTTTAATTTTGTTTATGCTTCTTTGGTTAATCATTGTAGTGTCTAGCCTCAAGTTTATGATTTAAGTTTCTCTTTTTTCATTGCTTGGCGCATAATGTATTTCACTTTGTGGGTTGCTGGCCGAGCCTTGAGTGGTTGTTTGATTGCCTGTTGGAGATTGACTTACGTGAAACTCCTGTATATTAAGTTTCTCGATTCACAAGAGAACTGAAAAGGCTAAGCCATGAGTTAATTTAGCGTGTATAGTTGTGATCATTATTGATTTAATGGATAAACAAAGAAGATTATCTTCTAATATGCATTTTCAAGCACATAAGGTGTTCACCTGCGACTGAATAAATGATTGAACTCTGAACAGAGTATAACACTAGTAAGTAGTTAATCCAAGCAATATGATCTTTTTTTTTTTTTTTTTTGCATAAACCGACAGGTTTCAGGACTGAAGTGAAGTGTAGAAAACACTATAGAAGATTTTCTTT
This sequence comes from Paraleonurus japonicus, assembly GCA_030762865.1. NCBI lineage: Eukaryota > Viridiplantae > Streptophyta > Magnoliopsida > Lamiales > Lamiaceae > Paraleonurus > Paraleonurus japonicus. Next base: position 2,901,326 of record CM061060.1, on the reverse strand, counting down.
GTTTCAGTATATTGTTAAAATAAAGCATGGGAGTTATCCTGTGCAATCTCCATCTTTTTTTTTACCTGAACTTCTATTTTCTATTTGCTTGAAGTTCCTTCTCCTTGACTTCTGAAAAGTTTCACCTTCTGTATTAAAAATGGCTAACCTAATTGACACGATCTGCTGGTCTGATTGGTGCATTGCAGTTCTCTTGCTTTTAATGTTAAGAATCCATGATGTCACATTCCCATGTTCCAGTCTGTAGCATGACTTTTAGTTCATTTTCGATGCCATAGTCTGCAGTTCTTGTCACCTCAACTGCATCCCAATTTTGATTCAGTCCCATCACCTCATCTCACTCCCACTAAAACCTTATTGAACAATCTAATCCCAACAAGTCCAAGCATAAACTGAAACCTGGAAACTCGATTTCATCAATCTTCCTTTTTGTTGTGTGTGGGATGGGGGTGGGAGTTGTTGAGCTTCAAGAGTAGGAAGTTGCTGAGTTTGTATGATTTGTAACTGATTCTATCTTTAGAGATAATAATTAGGTTTTGTGCATTTTGATAGGTGCTCTTTATGTTCTGTTGTATTTTTTTCTACATTTACTTGGATTTGTTCTTGTTTAATGCACTGTCCTTGCAAATCTTCATTCTGATATTGAGTGTTTCTACCTTAAAGCAATTAAAGAATGTTATACTCATTCCCCCATATTGCTGCTTGAAGATTATACAATTATGTAACCCCTTCATTTTTTACCTTAACCTTTTCCTCCTTGGCACCAGTTAATGGAATTAGAACTGAAGAAAATGTTCGATACTGTACAATCTATTCATGAGGAGATGTTTTATCTACGTGCAAGGTAAGCCGGTTTGAAGAGATCCTACCTTGTTTTTCTTGAAAAAAATATTATATTAAATTTCGGATGCTTCACCAGTGGTTGATGCTTATTGCAGGGAAGAAGAGATGCAGGAACTGAATGTATCTACTAACTCGAAAATGTTTTGGTTTAGTTTTCTTTCAATTCTTGTTTGCCTATCCGTGGCAGGAATGCAGCTATGGCATTTGAAGGCTTTCTTTGAGAAGAAGAAGCTTATTTAATCTACTTGTTAATCATTTCAGAGTCTTCCTCTGTACTGTACAATTACTTAGAGAAGAGATGAATTACATTTTTAATTAAAATGTGGAATGGAATTTTGCAATAATACTTGCATTCTGTGCTGTTATAGGGAGTTTTATTGAATGTAGTACTTTTTCCTAATGCACCACGGAAATAGCACTGATTACACTCGTTTTCATCGTTTTACTGGCTAAAATTTGATCTTAAGATCATAGATTGAACAATTTACCATTATACATGATGGCTTTAGTTGGCTTAGCTTTACTGACGATTACAGTTTCTTTACTTTGTCAGAAGAGACGGGCACTGAAATTCAGAGAGAGATCTAGATTTATGAATTTCTAATGAATTTAAAAATTAATCAAGAAAGATGGACAGCGTGACGGTAAATTATGACTCGTTACGCGTTAATGTTATGATACATGTACAACAATATTAAACTTATCGATTTAGCAAAATAGCTATACAAATTTGATTTTACTGAATTTACAACTAAAGTTGTTGCAGAATAACTATACTATACAAATTTGCTTTTTACTGAATTTACAACTAAAGTTGTCGCTGAACCCCAGCTACAACCAATTACAACTAAATCAAAAATAAAATAAATCAAACAAACCTAAACTGTTAACAGGCCTTGCAGAAATTGAGGCAATATAAACACTTGAAAGTTTTAGACCCCAATATCTGCTAAGAAAATCGTACATCTACCAGTCTAGCCAACATCTAGTAGTATAGTATATTCAGGATCCATCTCAATTCCACATGTTTTGCTGCGGAAGGGAGACGTTAGATGACATTAATTGAATGATGTTTATATGCCTTCTCCTTCTCAGGTTTCAGATTTTGATGCAAATATGTTCCAGGAATGATCAGACGTTAGTTGGTCCCTCATTCTATCGAGTTTCCTTAAAATCTCCAAGAACGAAGGTCTCTGATTCATATCGGGCGCCCAGCACTGCTCAATTAACCTGAAGAAAAACTAACCGTTTGAATAATCTAGGAAAAATCAAATGCAGATTGTGTGGTCTACTTGATTACAGTGAGTGATACGTCAAAATCATTTGAAGTTGAAGCAGATACTGAATCAAAAATGTACGTCTTATTGCAACAGAATCCACAAGAAACCACCATTACAGGTTAGCTATAAGGTATGAAAATGACTCATTGTAAGTGCAGTCAAATATGAAGCTCTCAACTATATAAAATTGGGATAGAAGTTTCATCAACACGCTAACGGAAAATAGTATACTGCTAAAAAAAAGTTAAAATTTCAATAGTTACTTACTCTCTTAAATCATGGGAGAAAGCTTTAGACCTTAGCAGTGGCCTGTGTCCTTCAGCCACATATCTGGCAGCTTCATATGGTTCATAATTTGACATCGGAGAGTCACCTTCAAGCATCTGCGACAAGGTCACAATCACTTTATTTTTGTATTTTTTTTTATCAAATTTAAATAAAATCTATGTAACGGCATACTTCAATATTACCTCATATAATATCATTGCGAAGGAGAAAACATCGACCTTTTATCATATTTCCGGTGCTTGAAGACCTCAGGTGCCATATAACGGTCTTTTCAAATTACACAAAAAGAGTTAGCATTAAGCATCAATTAAAAATCTTAGCTGAGCATACTACAGCTGGTAAAGAGGTACTCACAGCTTCCTGTCTCGCCAGTCATTTTGTACACATCATGAGCATGCTGCACCCTAATGAGCTTGCTTAACCCAAAATCTCCTACTTTTAAATGGTCTGCATTTGTATTGACAAGAAGAACATTCCTGCAAACATTCAACATGCATATATTAACTTTGGAAGCTGAGGGAAAGCAAGGATTTTCCGAGGTCCATAATACGGAGATGTAGAAAACAATTCGCTTGTCAACAATTTGCTGTCTCTTAGACAGAACTTTATTTTGTACATTTTGCTCCTTGCACTTCTTATTTCTTTTGATACTTTTATCCCCTACAATTTTGCCTCTAACTTTGTTGGTGCTTGATTGGATAAAAAGTACAGGGACAAAAGTTAATAGAATAGAAGTATAGTGGAAAAGTTAACAAATTATAAAGCACAGAAGACAAAAATATAGAAAATAAAGCATAGGTGACAAAAACCATTAAAAAAAAAAGGTTTAGAGTTCAGTGGCAAAATATGCACTTTTCTTATTTCGGACGACAGGTAGCAAAATGTAGTGGTTACTTGAAAAACTGATTCATCTTTTTACTCGCATAAAAACAACTAACCTCGGTTTAAGATCTCTGTGTATCACAACATTTGGCTCACTGTGGAGATAAGCCATACCTCTATACAAACAAAAATTACAAGAGTCAGATTAGCATACAACAATTTTATTTCTGCTAAATCAGAAGACATAAAATATCACACATCAGTCCACAATTTATAAGCAGGCTTGTAAGATCAAACAAGAACAGTGACTGTTGAGATATGCAGATGAAATATTCACAGCAAATTCAAATCTTAACAGACAGATTATCTGGTAGTGTAATTATGGAACACAAATGAAATTTGACTTGTAAGATGTAAACCACATACATTTGCTCATGCAAACAAATATTAAGAAACAATATTCTCGCTCATGCAACAAAATTTGAAGAATGAGCATCTTAAATATGCCTTCCTCAGTAGTAGTTTAAGTAATTGATTACGGATGATGCTATGCACTATAGATCTTCACAGAAAAGCAAAAAGATAATTAATTCAACCGAATTTTACCTGGCAATATCTAGTGCAAAATTGATTGCGGTTAATGTACTTAGTGCACCTTTTTCCTTCAAATGCTGATGCAGATCACCCTATAAAAGAGTATAAAATGGGACCTGAGGTCATATAATAATCAAAACTCATATAGACGTGTACTTCCTTGGAGGATAAGGAACACATCACTCACCCCTCTCAAGTACTCTGTAATTAACATCAAAGGCTTCCTTTCAGTGACAGCTCCTAGAAATTGAACAATATTTGGATGACGAAGCTTCACAAGCAGATTGACCTCATGCCTGAAGTCCTGACTGAACAGTGAGCAAAAACGAGAAGTAAAAATACTGTAACAGGTAGTGCAGTTTCCACTCAGCTGTAAATTATTAAATTGAAAAGCCAAACTAGAAGAAATGTGATCATAATTCAACAAAGTTAAGAAGCATACATTACTAATTTATCATCAGAAAGGTTTGGAAGGATGCGCTTGACAGCGACAGGTGTTCCTCGCCAACCAGCTCTTACTATCTCACCGAAAGAACCCTAACAATATCATCTGTAATAAGAAAAGAGCTTTTGCAAATAGAATTGAAAAGAAGTTATTGCTTGTATGCTTGAACAAAGTATCAAGCTTATATGGAGTATTATCTTTGGAAACTAAGAGGTGATAAAACTATAAGCATGATGCTTAAAGAGTAATACTCTGGAAATGAAGCCAATAAGCCAAACCTTTCCTATTAGAACCGAGCTCGAGAAGTCCAGCTCAACAGGCTCAATCTCCCAGTCGCACTTATTAGGTAGAGGGGGTGCAACTGGCCTTGGTTCAAAATGACTTCCATTCTGGCCCTGCAATATCCGTCCAAATAAAAATCAAACCAAGAAACTATAAAATGGGTTCATAGAAAAACAACGAGACAACGATATGTGTAATCATTCAACTAACTGAGCCATCCCATCAATAGTATTATCACATTCCAAGGATTTGCAAGATATGGGCTTTTATTTTATACCTTTTTCTATAAAAATATCTACATAAAACTTATTACAAATTTATGTGCGTACCAACTAATAGTTTTTAGTCGACCTGTTATACGAAAAATAACAGGCAGATGTCTGGCGATATAGATGTTACCTGATGATTTCAATGTTTCAGTCCTGAACAATTGTAATTCTTAAAAGAAATAAAATACTTTCTTCGTCTCATAAAACTCTTCATTAATGATTGAGGTATTTAGAGGTAATTTTGTAAGTCTTTATGTATAAAGTAAAAAAATTATTGGTTTGTGTGTATGTATGAATCCAAAAGTAATAAAATTTTGTATAAATTAGTGATTATCATGATGGTGAACTTTATAAAAGATTTTTCATTTTATTGTGTGGAACGAAAAAAAAAAAAATTATGAAACAAAGGGAGTACTCATGTACTCATGGTGGAGTATACCCAACATTAAAATGTATCAAAAGAGAAAAGGGACTGCTGATTAAAAAAAAAGAAGAAGAGAAAAGGGACTGCTGATTAAAAAAAAAAAAAAGAAGAAGAGAAAAGGGACTTACATAAGACGATCCACCATACGCCTTTAATAATTCAACCATGCGGGACCTTTTTGCTCCTTCAGCATCAGCTAATGGCTGTTATCATGAAGAGAAAATTCAGATAATTAAAAAGCAACTAATAGAAACCCACGTGAAGAAACTAGAATGGGTCTCCATCACATCTAATGCTGCAAAAAGATATCAATAAAACTAGAGAGAACATATAATTTTCACCAGAAATTTCATGTTGAGAGTTTTTATCGTACCTACAAGCATTAGTATATGGTTGTTCCTAATTATTTTTATTCGAATATGATTTATATATGTAAGTATCTCCTAAGAAATTCACAGTTGAAGAAGCGTATCAATCACTCAAACGTCCTACGCACCTCCATCGTTTAACACTTTAAGTATTTCTCAGCAGGGAATAGTTTATACTCTGATCCAAGCTAAAAGGCCCCTGATGTATAGTATGACCCCCAAAACATAAATTGAACTTGATTTTTCATCCACGTAAAACAATTGACCAAATAAAAAGGCTAACATTTTTAGATAGTCATTCGATGTATGGAGAGCGCATTTTTTTAATTTATAAATCATGCGCGGAAGTATGAATTCGCCCAATAAAAACAATATACCAAACCAAAGAACAAACGACAACAAAACACGAGACTACTAATTAACTCACCATTAATCATCATATCATATCAACAAAATTACGAACCAACAAACAAAAATAATCACAAACACGAAATTAGTTCACGTACAAGTCCATTCATCCAAATTGAATGCATATGAGTGATAATCACGATAAAGTCTTACGGTGTTTTTCCATCGATCTTGAGCGTTAACATCTGCGTTGCAATCCAGAAGACAGTTGGCAATGTCGATCCAACCGTGAATTGCGGCCACGTGGAGAGGAGTCCGATTATCGTAGTCTCTAGCACGCACCAGCGAGGGATCCTCCTCCAGGAGCTTTTTCACCGCCGCGATGTCGTTTTGGTGCGCGTGCCACAAAATTAGAGAGGTTCTGCTCACCCGCGTCTTGTCTTTCTTTTTCTCCTTCGCCGCCGGCTTCGACGGCTGCGAGTCTCCACCGGCGGAGCGACCCGAGCTGCTCTCGCTTCCGCTCATTGATAAGTTACTTTATACGTCGTGTCAGAATCGCGAAAAAGGTTTTTAGTCTCGCGCGCGTGATTTCAATGTTAACGGAAAAACTGCTTTTGCTTGCACCAAGCAATTAAGGAAATATCCAAAATAGAAGAGATGAGAGAGAGGGCGCGGGGAATGTGTGATACTTATGAAAAATGAAACGTTACCTCATACTATAATATATATATATATATATATATATATATATATATATATATATATATAAGAATTGAAAATTGACCCTACTTTGGATATTAAAACTAATATAAATTTTTTATCGAATATAATCAAATCAAATCATTCACAAATTATTAATGTTTCTATTAAAAAATATTCATTTAAATTTATTTGTTAAATTTATGAGTTTGAGCCCCCATAGAACTTGATATTGATGATACTTGATTTGAAAGCTCATGAACAAACTCAAAGCTCGTTTACCTTGCTAATGAATTTTTGTGAGCCAACTCGTGGCTCGTTGCCTCGCGAACAAGCATTTTTCAAACCAAATCTGAATTATTCATGAACTCAATATGTGTAATCAAGCCTAAATAATTTCAAATGAGTGACCTCGAGCCTCGATAATATTTAACTTGATTACATCCTACAAAATTTGTATGATAATATTCAAATCTCATTTACCATGTTATATGATATGCCTCATGTATTTATGAATCTACATTCCAATCACAATGAGTATAACTCAAATACAAAATTATACCACTTGTTATACTTTTGGTATTTTATTTTGTAAAAATATATTAATGAATTATATATTATCAACATGTGTGTTAGTGATCCAACGAGTAGAATATATGATAAAATATTAAAAATGACACAGAAAAAACAAACTATTCAAACACAACCCAGATAAAAAGATTATGACTTACATTAATTATAAACACACTTTTTTCTACGGATTAGTATAATAAAAAATAATGGCTTACAATTATAAATACACTTTCTTGGATCAAACTGATCAACAACTACTGTTCCAATGTAATAAAAACGAAAATTAAAGCGTAGTGCTTGAAAAGAAAAGTTTGACATTTTAAAGAAAATTTCAAACTTGATGTATTCTGACTTGAAATTTTAAGGATTATTACTACAATATATGGTTGACATTTTAAAGTCAAAGCGATTTTTCATTAATCGTTTTTATAGGACTCTTTTCGGATAAGATTTTGCGAATATGATGGACTCTATCAACGAGGATAAGTTTGAAAACTTCACTACACCTTACATTAGCCTTATAAAGCTGTCTAATAAACAACTTCTTGTATGTGTTATGTTGAAATTAAGTGTATTTTATTGAATAATTACAATTATTTGTATGAACAGTTAAAATTATCCAATTAAAAGTGTTCAATACAAATAATCGTAACTTGAATCTCTACTTGTATATGTTACTTATGAGTTGAGTATCTCTTGTACTTATTTGTACTTACTATTAATGAATATTTTTGTGCATGTTCAAAAATTTAAAACAAAAACATTTCAATTGCATGATTCACTTACTCTATAAGAAACTTACTCCTCTAATATATAAATGAGAATTAATATATATATATATATATATATATATATATATGGATTTGATCTTATACCAAGAAGTGGACATCAATTTATATGTTCACCATCAATCATGTGATGCCACATAAATAATTAATTAGTGGGTTCCCCTGTATATGTGACATCACATGATAGATGATCGACATGTCACATAAGCGGTGAACATATAAATTGATGTCTATCTCATGGGCATAATATCAAATACATATATATATATATATATATATATATATATATATATATATATATATATATATATATATATATATATATATAAATTGGGTCAAAATAACCCAAATCAATCCAAATTGGGCTCAAATTTTAGCTCGAGTTCAGGTCAAATTGGGTGAATTTCAACCCAAATCGGGTCAATTATTCCAATATGTGAAGATTTGACCTCTATTCACCACCTTTTAAACTTATTGTCCTTAATTTGTCAACTCAAAAAATTATAGCTCTTATTTTGCCAACCCCCAAAAGTTACCATCCTTAAAAAAAAAAAAAAAATCCGTAATAGTAACTATCAAATTATAGGGTCATTTACAATAAGGTAGAAAGAGGTAAACCTTATTACAACTAGGTGTAAAAATTTGCACGTAAGCACAAATTTTTTTGCAATGTAAGCACAAAAATTTGCACTTTTACACCTCGTTTGTAATTTGGCTAATTTTTACACATATTTGTAATTTTCCCCAAATTATAACCTTAAAAACTGGGTTACTACCAATATAAAATGGAGTTATAACTCAAAAAAAAAAGTTCTCTCTCGTGCTTTTAGTTACCACTCCCTCCGTCCCGCAACTATATCGCTTTATTAAGAAAACTTAAATTAGTGTAGGAGAGAGAATAAAGTGTAAAGGTATTTTGGGTGGTTGTATGAAATAAAGTGTAGGAGAGAGAATAAAGTAAAATAAAGTAAGAGTGACATTTTTTAAATAAAATTGATATTGTGAGGGTATTGATATCGAGTGTTATTTCCAAATTTGGGGTGTGAAGATAGTTGTGGGACGGATCGAAATTAGAAAATGTGAAGATAATTAAGGGACGGAGGGAGTATATAGTAACCATTTGCAATCAAAAAATCGTCTCTCATATTTTTGTTCATTTAATTGAATTGTGGTTAAAAAAAAAAAAGCTAAATTTTATAGCATTGTAAAAGTTGGCATATTTGAGTTATTCTTATAAAATTTGTAATGTGATAATGAGGTGGAGGGGAGAGAATGATTATAACCCTCCATGGCTGCTTTAATAAGCTTGCAAAAATATAATGATAAATGCGTTTTGTGAAGATTTTAAACACCCCTCTATAATTTGATTTTTAATATTTTTATTTTTAATAAATTTTGACCGTTTCATCTAATTAGATAAACGACCAAGCAAGCATTATATACAAGAATGACAAAATTTAAAGCTTATCAAATTTAAAATTACTTATAATAATATTATGATTTTAAGATTTGTTTACTTTGTTATATTTTGACAAAAAAATTTAGGATTTATTGATGGTAGAGTTTATTTAATTAAATAGTTAGTTTAAATATATATTATTAATTATATAAATTTTTGATATAAAAATAGTTAATAAATATATAATATTTACATTACATAATATTACTCAAACGAACATCTTATTGATTTTAAAAGACTTTTGTAAAAGTCTAAATTTGACATGTTTATAAATAAAATTTTTAAAAAAATCTTAAGTTTGTCTCATTTATTAAAAAGATCGAGATGAACTGAGCTTAATTAGACCGGGCGATGGGCCCCTTCTTATAGTTTTAACCTATTATCACCCATCTCATATCCATTTAACACTATTCTTTGTTACTACGTACAATAAATATATCATATGATAAACCTTATTCTTTTGTGTCTCAATTGGTGATTGCAATTAATTTATCATAGGGTAAAAATTATTCTTTTATCTTTGTTTTCTGAGTCCCTTTCTATCAAAATTAAATTATATTATTCAATTAAAAATAAAAATTGCATGTTTTTTAATCTATTTCTTCACCCTTTGAAAAATATTAAATTCGGATGGCGTGTAATGTTTTGCTAAATGCTAATAGTATACGTATACCAAGGGCTTTAGCCATACATGAATGGGCCTTCATAGACAAAGTACAAATATAAATGGTCTTTTCCAAAGTCATAAGTATTCAAATATTAGAAATAAATCGAATCGTAGCGATATTATATTAAAGTTTTCTTGTATTGTATTGGTTAATTCCTAGAAAAATAAGGTGATCCAATTATGAATAATGATAGAAAATAAAATAAATCGAGTCAAAGCCCATGATATAACATCAAAGTTTTGGTCTGTAGGGATCCAACTAAATTAAATGTGATGACCCGATAATGATTTTAAATTTTCAATGATAGGGATACCAATCAAAACGTAACGAAGTTTTCGATACACTAAATACACCGTGCAACTTAAATATATTTTCAAATACTCACATTTATTTTCATTTAACAATTACGTTCAATTGCAATTTAACAATCGCAATCGTTTAGTAAAAACAATTATAATAATGAAAAAAGTGTGATTGTTTAAAAATAGAGTTGGTCTCTTGTGAGGTGAGCGTATACATGCACTCAATTCTATTATGATACTTTCAAATTAATTTATTGTTACTTTTTATTATTAATTTTCAGATACTATTATTTTAAAAGTGAGTGCATACACTCGAATTAATTCGATTTGTTTTATATGATGATAAATTTTAGATAGACTCGCTCAAATCATTGTTATATTTTCTTATTTAAAAAAACTCATAATTTAAATGTGTGCTATATGTTTTTAGGCGATTAACCTTATATAATTGAGTAAAGTTTATTTTATAAAGACGTGACTTGCATGATGCAATATATTTATAAATTTTGGTACAACATTATTAGTTGACTTGGCACCTAAGAAATGGGATCTTGTTTGAATTTAAATTTAAATTTTAATTCGTAGCAAATATATAAAGTTTTCAGAAGCCGAAGAGAAGATACATTATGATTGAAAAAGGTATTATTGATATTTTGTGTAGTGTATATCACTAAATAATATTTTCTCCGACTCATTCTAAATATATTATTTATTTAAAAAGTCTGTCTCATATTTAATACATTATTTTTTAAATAGAAATAAATTAATTTTACTCTTTTTATCTCCTTTAAAAACTTCAATATACGTCAAATGTCATTATTTTTCACACACTAACTCAATTTAATGTTATTCAAGCAAAAATTTGTGTGAACCGAGTGCATACGATGAACTCTATTTGTACTATTACTATCATGCATATTCACTGTTTGTCACATTTACTTATAACAGTGCATGTGCATGAAAGTGTGAGTGAAAATAGAATTTATTGTATGCACTCGATTCACATCAAACCAAATTTCGTACACTATTTAAAGCACATGTCGATAGAGTAATATTGTTGCTAAAGTGTTTGTCTTGTGTAAATATGAGAATATTGTGAGAGTGAAATTTAGGAAGAAATTTTATTTTTTGGAGTGACACACATATTAAGAAAAGTTATTTTTGTAAGAATAAAACGTGGGAGAGAAAATAAAGTGTAGGAGTATCTTGGTCGGGTCATATATAATATAAGTAAATAGGATCATCTCATGTATAAAACTATTTCATACAAGTTTTTATCAAATAGTAATAGTACAGACGAAATGAAATAACTTAGGTAATGAGTTCGGATTACCATTTAACCGATATTAAAAATATATTAGGACAATATCCTAGAATAATTTAAAAAAAATTAAAATATGTGATCACAACTCAAGCGAGCAACTGTGCAGCAAATGTAAGAATGTATTGCTCATTCTACGTCACAAGGATGAATTATGGACAAGTAGAACACCCTGGGCAACGTTCTTGTTTGTTATCTAGGGAAGTTTAATTCATAAAGAACATAGAGAGTGAGAGGAGGAGGAAAAGATATAGTACTAAATTTAAACTATACGCATTAAAAGAAAACTTGAGTAGCATTAATGTAGTACCAAATTATCCTAAAAGAAACAACCTTAAAATAAAAAAACCGTGGTCCTATCTGGAAAAAACAAATAAAAATGCATAGCTAAAGGCCGACTTTAATTTGGTGGTGGGAAAAAATCTCCTCAGCCATCCTCTTGGAGCTGAACTTCTGCTCGACATCCGGAGGAACGTTGAAAGCGGCCTGAAGCACTTGCGGAGACAATGCCTTCCAAACAGAAGTTTTCCCAGCCATATGTGTGAAAATTGGACTGCAGTTATATACCAAACATTCTTATATTCAATTTCACAAAAGATATCACGACAAAATTGAAAAAGGATTTTACTCACTTGGGGGTTGTGATGATGGAGAACCAGTCCATACCATCAGGATCACAAATCTTGGAGACAACACAAAACCGTGGAACAATGAAGAGGTTGCCAGCCTTAACAGTGGTTTCCAACACTCGTTTCCCATCGGCACCAACAACTTGAACACGGCCGCTTCCCCTTACAATGTAAGTAACCTGCAAAGCAGAGTCACAAGAGAAACCTGGAGAGCACATAGCATTGCCATCCAACCTAACAAGGTCGGCTCCCAGTCCAACTTCACCAACCAAGGGCAAATTCTTGGTGTTGAGGACAACCACCTTTCCACCATTCTTGATATCTACATCCAAGGGAGCTTCCTCACAGTTGAGAGCCATGCCAGTGTAGTGCTCCTTCTTCGGCTCTGGCATCTTCAGACTCGGATCGAGCTTCACAATTCCATTGCCCTTTTGGCTTCCAATAAGGGTTTTCACAACACTCTCTTCCAAGTCCCATGCTCGCCCCACAAACTCGGTTGAGAATCCGGTGAAGATGCTGTTAGTCCCAGTCAAGAAGAAGTCGGTGAAGGAACCACGTTTGTGGGCTGTTTTGGTGTCACCAAGGAAGAGGATAGCTAGTTCAGTGTCCTCCTTGTTGTACCACCAGGTAACAACACCAAAAGGGAGGGCAATGGCGTCTCCCTTCTTGATTGGGAGAACCTTCTCTTCCTTTTCAGGGAGAACAATACCAGCCACTCCGTTACCTAAAGTATTTCAAATCAAATAAAGATTTATACATCAATAGGAAGAATTGTATCGTTATCATTGAACAAAACTAACTGAATCATCAAAGATAATATCAATAAATACTTCCCAAGCATCATTTATATAAAAGATAAAGGCGTTTGATTAAACACGATACGAGTCGAGAGTTGTAGATTGAAAAATTAACTCATCCAAACTTCCAATTAATTTGCCGCAATAATTTCAAATATCAACCAAAATTTTCAATTCAAACGTTACCAATTAATTTCATCTTCAAAAAAAAAATAATAATTTCATCTTCATGTAACCATCGTAGCAAAATGATCACTAATCGCGAGACATATACTAGCATCACTATTCACTGTCAATCGATCAGCTTCATAAAAACAATACAACCCGTATATAAAACAAAATCCGATCTAGAAAAGTAATAAATCATCACTGATCCATCGGAAACAGTCGATCGTATCATACCTTGAAGAACATACGCAACCTTAGCAGAATCGGAGTACCGAGGCAAAGCAAATCCGTTCTTCTCAAGCACAATCTTAGCGGCGCCGATGTCTCCTTCTTTAAGCATCGGCAAATCGTTGGGGCACCATGCGTAGTAGGCGCCACCGTCTCCTCCGTACAGCTTCTTCGCCAACTTCGGTGTCAAATCGAGATCCATCTCGCTAGAATTTACTTCTTTTTTCTAAGAAAACGAAAATAATGCTAACAAATGAAGCGCAGCTAGATAATTATAACACACTTTTAGGCCTAACGCCTCTATTTATAGGGAATGCCAGGTGATTACGGTGGGGTAGTATTCTTTGTTTGGAGATGATTGTATTTTTGAAAATTCGAATAAATTTGTTGCGATTTTTTTGTTTTAAAGAAAATTTGTTGCGATTTTTTTGTTTTAAAGAAAATTTGTTTTCCTTTGAAAAAGGATTGAAGAAAATTAGTTACGGTTTTTATAACATCTAAGATTCCATGTGTTTTATGTGACGATGAACAGATCAAGTTTTAAATACACTCTAATCATTGTTAAAAATTTTTATTAAAAAGAACTAATATATAATTGAAACTAGTGCTTTTAAGGCGATTGAATTAATATATTTAAATTAATTAAAGTTTATTTTATGTAATCGTGACTTACATGATTACAATATAATTTTTTAATTAAACCTTTGGTGCTACTCGGTTAGTTGACTTGCCACCTAAGAAATGCCATCTTGTTTGACTTCAATTTCAAACTTACATCTCTTATTATTTTGTATGTTTTTTTAAAAAATATAAAAATAAAATTATAATGTGTGTAGTTGTGTATTGATTAGAAAGGCATCTTGTGAAAAAGAAAAAAAAGGAAAAGTATAGGAAGCGATATAACAACCATATCGTTAGTCAAATTATGTGTTTCGTATCCATTATAAGATTACCGTTACCGTGTTATTATTTTTTAAAAACTTTTATCAAAGCAAATTTTTTCTTTCTTTCAAAAAAACTTTTATCAAGAATATTAAAAATCTTATCAATAGTATCAAAAATTAGAGTAAGTAATACTATCATATTATTTTTTTCAAAAGTATTAACAACAAATTAATATTTTTATTATTTAAATTATTCATATTTAATAAAAAAAACAGTATTATAATATTTAAATTTAAAATATCAAGTTTAATATTTAAAGTATCAAATATTGAATATGAAACAATTGATCAAGAATATATCAAAAATTGGATGAAATTGAAAAATATAATATAATAAATTTACCATATATACAGAATAAATACAAAATAGGACTTTGTTATACAATAGAAATCCATCCAAATAATCTCAAGTTCTCAACAACGTGGTTCCTTATCTAAATTGCATGCTTATACTTTTAGATAAGTGCAGATCTAAGATCCATCAATATTAGGATTTCAAATTCAAATGCCTTATAAATAAGTTTATCCAAATAACCTGATTGATTTATAATTATCCAAAATCAATTCTTAAATTTTGGACCTCAAATTTATCAAATTCAATCTAAACAGATTCCTACAAATTTAACTATGTTTTTCCAAATATGATCTAATAAAATTGATCAATACTGATATATCAAATTCACTTCAATAGATAATCTTTTCAAGTAAGACCGATATAAATATAAATTTTGTGTGAAACTGTTTTATGTATGAGATGAAACTTTTTTTTTTTTTGAAAGAGAGATGAAACTTCATTTAAATTTTTAGACTTCACTTTATTTTAAAATATAATCATTCAAATTGAATCATAAATTCAGAAATCATACCATATATATGTGATTTGAAGTCGTCTCATGTATAAAATGTTTCGTACAATTTTGATCTCAATTAGAATTATTATTTGAATTCGATCTTGGCAAACAGATTTATATAAAATTCAAATTTCAAATTTGTTGTATTATTTAATAATCTCTTCGAAATCATGAAAATGAGTTTATACTTATCCAAATATAAGCTTACAATATTGGATAATAATCAATCAAAATTACTCTAATCAAACTCTTTTTCCAAATACTATCAATGGATTTATTATTATATGGTCTTGCAATATTGAGTTATAGGATTTTTAGGAGGGTAATAAATAATAATACTAATATTTTGAGAGAATGTCAAATATAAAAATAAAAAGTAACAATAAATTATGTTGAAAGTATCACAATAGAATTCGAAGCATACGTATACATTCACCTCACAAGAGATCAATTTATTCAAAAAAATAATAAATAAATAAATAAAACAAATCGATTTTTTTTGAAAGCAAAAACAAATCGAATCTTAAATGTCATTATATCATCTATTTGCATTCATCCAAACACAAAATCAATACCTCCTATAAATACAGGCTTTGTGATGATAATCAACCTGCACTTGATTCGTCAGCATTGTTTTCGTTCTTGAGACAAAAAAGGAAATTTATAGAGAGATGGATCTTGATTTGACACCCAAGTTGGCAAAGAAGTTGTACGGCGGAGACGGTGGCGCGTACTACGCATGGTGTCCCGACGATCTGCCGATGCTCAAAGAAGGCAACATCGGCGCCGCTAAGCTTGTGCTTGAGAAGAACGGCTTTGCTCTGCCTCGGTACTCCGATTCTGCTAAGGTTGCCTATGTTCTTCAAGGTATGATACGATCGCCTTTTTCCGATGGATCCAATTTTGTTTACATGTGGTTATTTCCTGTTTGATCCGTTCAAGTGTGCAATTGTATTGATTTTTGAAGCTGATCGATGGACAGTGAACAGTGATGCTATTTTCTTGTGATTAGTGAGCATTTTGCTACAATGGTTACATGAAGATGAAACAAATTGAAAATATTCTGGCAAAATGAATTGGAAGTTTGGAGATGAATTTTCAATCTACAACTATCAAACGCCTTTATCTTTTATGTGATGTGATGCTGGGGAAGTGTTTGTTTATCTTTGATGTGTTTAATTTGAAATATTTTAGGTAACGGAGTGGCTGGTATTGTTCTCCCTGAAAAGGAAGAGAAGGTTCTCCCAATCAAGAAGGGGAGACGCCATTGCCCTCCCTTTTGGTGTTGTTACCTGGTGGTACAACAAGGAGGACACTGAACTAGCTATCCTCTTCCTTGGTGACACCAAAACAGCCCACAAACGTGGTTCCTTCACCGACTTCTTCTTGACTGGGACTAACAGCATCTTCACCGGATTCTCAACCGAGTTTGTGGGGCGAGCATGGGACTTGGAAGAGAGTGTTGTGAAAACCCTTATTGGAAGCCAAAAGGGCAATGGAATTGTGAAGCTCGATCCGAGTCTGAAGATGCCAGAGCCGAAGAAGGAGCACTACACTGGCATGGCTCTCAACTGTGAGGAAGCTCCATTGGATGTAGATATCAAGAATGGTGGAAAGGTGGTTGTCCTCAACACCAAGAATTTGCCCTTGGTTGGTGAGGTTGGACTGGGAGCCGACCTTGTTAGGTTGGATGGCAATGCTATGTGCTCTCCAGGTTTCTCTTGTGACTCAGCTTTGCAGGTTACTTACATTGTAAGGGGAAGCGGCCGTGTTCAAGTTGTTGGTGCCGATGGGAAACGAGTGTTGGAAACCACTGTTAAGGCTGGCAACCTCTTCATTGTTCCACGGTTTTGTGTTGTCTCCAAGATTTGTGATCCTGATGGTATGGACTGGTTCTCCATCATCACAACCCCCAAGTGAGTAAAATCCTTTTTCAATTTTGTCGTGATATCTTTTGTGAAATTGAATATAAGAATGTTTGGTATATACCTGCAGTCCAATTTTCACACATATGGCTGGGAAAACTTCTGTTTGGAAGGCATTGTCTCCACAAGTGCTCCAGGCTGCTTTCAACGTTCCTCCGGATGTCGAGCAGAAGTTCAGCTCCAAGAGGATGGCTGAGGAGATTTTCTTCCCACCACCAAATTAGAGTAGAGCATTAGCTATGCTTAGCTTTTTCTTTTTTTTTTTTTTTTACCCTAAATAAGACGACGTTTAAGTACTGCCATGGTGGTTTCTATTAGGATAATTATTTAGTACTACTGTGAATTCGATTCTAATTAGGGACCGGATGCTCTGGTTTTTGTGGTGATATGTGCCACATGTATTTCTCTCTCTGTTCTAATTAGGGATCGGATGCTCGGGTTTTTCTTTTTAATATAATTTGAACTTAGTATTTCTTTTCCTCTCTCTGTTCTTCTTTATGAATAAAACTTCCAGTATGAAGGAGATAGCAAACAAGAACGTTGCATAATTTTTCCTCCTAGCCAAAGTATTTACCATAATTCATCCCTATGAGGTCAAATGAGAGTACATTCTGACATTTGCTGCACAGTCACTCACTTGAGTTATGATCACATATTTGATCATCAATTATAAAAAAAAAAGAGTGAACTCCACCCCTTGCAAGGTGTCAAATCCATCGAACGTTCAAGTTTCAATTATGATCTTGAGGCAATTTCTAATTATACAAACATTATGGAGTGCAGCATAAGAATACTTCTGAATAAACTAGAATATACTTGAATCCACATCGTTTTGTCTTGACCAACGAATAAAGCTGTACAATATCATTTTTGAAACAATACAGAGTTATCCAACACGAGGACGATAGCATGCCAACTGGAAAATCAGAAAACTTTAAAATAGAGTACAATAATGATCGCCAGGATTAGTGCAGCGATTATGGAGCCAACAATCCACTTATTCCTGCTCATCCTTTTAGACATGGAGCTCAATACCTTTTACTTTTATCAATAGCGCTGTCCACATCAGAAAGCTGCAAAAAAGATCAAATTAATTGTAAAACATTATACACTCGACGTTATTAAGCATGTAGGTAACATACCTTCGTGTGGGAATGTAAGAGTGTTTCACGTTGATGATGCAAATCTCCAAGGATTGATATTCCGAGCTCTTCTGTCTCCAGCGCAGCTCTTCGAGTTTCCTTAATCTGTCAGTTGACTGATCCAGCCTCTCATTTGACATCGTCAATCTATCCCTTTGATTTGCAGAAGCCTATCAACATTATTTGGCAGAATAATTTAATGAAATTGCCATGAGAAATACCACCCATGATAAATGAGAAAGGTAGAGAATGGAGGTTGATAGACTAAACCAAAAACAAGAATTTAAATTTTATGTGATGCACTCATGAGATATTATAACATTAATGACTTTCATAGAACATGAGATAAGAATATAATTGCTATGTAGACATTGTCTAATTAATAATCTTGGGATGTCTTGTACACTGACTAGAGCCCTGAAATTGAAATCTATCAAGTTATCTAAAGAGCAGTTGATAGGAAAATGAAGCATAACACAAGTTACTTATTTTGAAATTCCACAAGCTCACATCTCTCATTTGATTTATAACATAAAGTCGTATAAGAAACAATGAACATGGGAGTATATATGAGTACGTAGGTGGATAATACAGATACATCTGTGCATGCGTCTATATTATTCAGTAAAATTGTACACATAGCTATACAGTTAGATGTACTGACTTTTAATATGTAATCCCATCATAGTTAAACACAAATGTTGGTTAATTTGGATGAAAATATCAGCCAAGCAACACAAATTCATACCTCATGCATACCAGTCACTCCAGATCCCAACAATTCATCATGAGCAGGCTGGTTTGAATTAGGCATAGTCAGTTTTTTCACTTCTCTTTTCAACTTATTCAGATCAGATTTATACTCCCTAAGCTTAGCAAGTAAAGTAGCTTTAACACCCGGCTGCAAACTTCTAGCCTCGAGATCCATTTTCCGAATCTGGGAAATACAATTAGAATATTCATTTATGATTGGAAATCAGCAAAATTCTGACTGAGTAACGACTGAAAGATAAGGTTACCAGAACATCAGCATCGTCCAGTCCCGCTTGTAATTCGGACACCTCTTGTTTCCTTTTCTCTGTAGACCACGATAACATCATAACATAGTCCACAATGAGATCATTTTCAAATGACAACAAGATGATTATAGACAAACAACACTGCCTCAGACCATCAATAATGCAAAGTATGCTGAGTGAAATATAAATTGGCCCATACATTGAGGACATGCTGTATTAGTGTATTTTTGGGAAATGAAAAAAATCTAGGAGCCAGGGTTAACTTTTTGGAGTAACACTATGGAAATTACAGATGAAACGGAATGAGATAAAAAGGCATAATAAACATTTTTTATTGCTAATAAATCTATCTGAAAAATCTAATACTGATGCTGCGCCGCTAACTGTAGAATCTTGTTTTCCTGAATTATCCCGTCTGGTAGAGTTAAAATTCCTAAGTGGAACACGTAAAAAAATTCACCAGAAGAAAGTTTTCAAACATGATTCAAAGAAAAAGTAAACAACCTCAACTTTTATTTTGGAATGTGTTTTCAATTGGAATGATGAAATATATCACAAGTTCAAATAAGAGTAAAATGGTCTCAAATTTCAACTTTAGTCTCAATTTCAATTCCTCTATTTAATGATACCTAAAGCCCTAAGAGTGGAATAAGATTATTTTTTAACAGATATAGCATGGAAGACCTAGAGTTTCCCTCCATTACAAGGCTTCAGCATTGACAATTTGCAATACACTGTAAGAGTTTAAATTATTCCATGATACAACTAAAGGCTGGGTTCCTCATGGCGCCATTCTTCAACACTCTGATTTTAGCACATCTCATTCTCAGGAGCCCCATGGAAACATAGGCATCTTCAAGAACTAAGCTGCCTTCAACTGATTGAAGTCCTCAGATGTCGGTAAAAATAAAGAAACAATTGGACAAATTGAAACGAATCAAACAGAGACATGATGTTCCTCCGTTATAGCACTTTTTTAACCCTCAGGAGTCAGGTCCTATGATAAGATATGATTCGAATTCAAAGGATCTCCATCCAGATAAAAGCCGATGATTTACACGAAGTAATCCCTAAAATGAAACACACACACACGCACAAAATAACGATAACAATGCCAAAAACAAACACATACAAGCAACTGCCAAGAATTAGATCACTCAATTATCCATTAATTTAATATATAGAATTCAAAACTTGATTATTTCAACTACCTCCTTCTGGAAGAGCAGCAGTAGAATTGCATTTTCTCGACAAATTTGCAGATAGCTCACAGTACTGCCTTTCATATCCTTCATACACCTGGCTCATCTTTCCTCCAATACCTCTGTTCAATTCACGAGACATATTAGAAAATTAGCAAAAAGAAGAAAATCAAATTAAAGAAAAGAATATCACCGATTCTTAGCTTCAAATCAGGTAAATAATCTGGGAGACAAAAAAACGAATCAAAAATTGTATGTATACTGTACCTGAATATGTAAGTTCGCAAAACTTAATGAGCAAGTTGAATCAGATGATTCAGATCAGAGGATTAGATCGTAGTGAGAGAAAGTGAGTTGGACTGAATTTGGAAGTAAGAGTAATGGTTCATCGGGCGTGGTGGGGGTGGGGAGAGAGAGAGAGCGAAAAATCCAAAATAGAACAGAGAAGCTAATTTACTGTTTGACCCGCACAATTTTGATTAGCATTTAGTTCACTCGTAGTCATCGTTAACAATAAAATTAGTTTTAACAATAAAATTTATTTATGTGTATTTTTATAATATTAATTGTATTATTAAAAATATTAATGGATAGTAATATTCTATAATAAAACTAATTAATATTATTTTTAAAAAATATGGTGAAATTAATTTATAAAAATATTATTCATAAAAGAAATTGTGAAACCGTCCTATATAAAATGAATACAAATATTTAAGAAATTGCAAATCAAAAATCGAAATAACGAATAAATATGTATGCCGCATTAATGTAGATCAACTATTGCCCGTAGACATTCCACCCGCCTCCTAAATAAATAATATTCCTTCCATAAAAAAAAATTTAATCATATTTTTTTAATTTATTTAAAAAATTTGTTCAAAAAAAAAAATATTATAACATTTTATTGCTTACTCTTCAAATATTTTTTTAATTACTCATTTACTTAAATAAATAATTATCCAATAATACTCCTCAATCTACCTACTTTACATAAACCTTATAAAAAATATTAAATTTTTTTATATAAATAAATAATATAATAATAGCCGTGAACAAGCTTTTACTTTTATATCATGTGTTTTTATATAAATTGATATTATTAGTATTTGACTGACACATGAGCACAGACAAATGATATATATATATATATATATATATATATATATATATATATATGACAAAAGTATTATATGAATATTTATCATAAAAATTAAAATATCACGTATTTAATTTAAAGTATTAAGAATTCAATTAAGAATGTTAAAAATTGGAATTATATCTATCAGTTATTGTTCATGGGTATCAATACCAATTAATTTTTTTACAATTAAAATTATTATATTTAATACAAAAAATACAAAATTTATAGTAATATTTAAATCTAAAATATCAAATTAAAAAA
The DNA here is from genome assembly GCA_030762865.1 of Paraleonurus japonicus. Lineage (NCBI taxonomy): Eukaryota > Viridiplantae > Streptophyta > Magnoliopsida > Lamiales > Lamiaceae > Paraleonurus > Paraleonurus japonicus. Next base: position 2,879,243 of record CM061060.1, on the reverse strand, counting down.
AGTTTAGAGTATCAAAATTAAATATAATAAATTGTGTAAAAGTCAAATTTCATTGAATAAACCAACTACATGGGAAAAACAAGAAATAAAAGACGAATGCAGCATGAAATGCAATAGGCAAAGATGGAAGTTAGAATGTCACATTCTGTACAATATCAATATAAGCAATCTCCTACAGTTTCTGGCAAGAAGACACTCACTCAACTTCCTGCTTCAGAATCCAAGCCAATTTCGTCGTCTTCCTACTACTATCAGAAGACGACCAAAATAACGCCAAATTTTACACGGTAGAGCACTCGTAAACGCTGAAAATTGCAACCTACTGGCTATACTATAAATGATACAATGCAATAAGATTTCAGTGAGAAAAATGAAACAGCATTCGAATAAACAGACATAAGGTAGCAGTCAGAGTACTTGTGTTGGCTATTCGTTTTGAGCAGACCCCGTTTCTTCTGTTTGATTCGACTCTGAATCTTGATTTGGGAACACTTGAGATTGTAGAGATGGAAATATCTTATTCACATGCAACCATGTTTGTTCCCACACGTTATCTCCCCCAAGAGTACTGGTTGAACGAGCACACCCTTCATCTTCATCACGAGCAAGACGTTCTTGAGAAGTTCTGGTACTAATTCCTGGAGCTTCTCACCCCTTTTCAACTTCAGCTTCACATATTTCTCCATTCTACCAATCACATTACGCCACAATTTGCAGAAGCTCGACAATTGTGACAAGTCATCGAGTAAATGAAGAAACACTTTGGTTAGCAGTTTCAAGGCGAGAACTAGAGTCCCTTCTATGTTGCGGAACTCCTTTTGAGTTTGAGGGTTCCCCTGTGCAATTTCTGCCAAGTCATCGAGCATTGTGAATATGACCATTTCAAAACACTGTGGCCAGAAACCAATTGGAAGGCAAATCTCATCGACTCCTGTTAAGCACGTCTGCAATGAAAGAAGAGCGTGGTTTCTAACTTCTTCTCTCTGGTCTAAACAAACTTTCCTCAATCCTTGAACAAGCCTCAGCCACATCTCCCTATATCCTGACACAATTTTGCAGCTTCTGCTTCTGCCATAGCTTCCTGAGCATCTTGGGCCCACCGTACCAAACATGATAAAGACCCCGCCATTAGATCCACAGCATGGACCGATCTATCAGTCTGTCCCACACGAGATTCTGCAAATTGTCTTGCTGCATCTACACAAAGTACGAAATTAGCTGGGGCCAAGTGGGCCCCATCAGCCATTATAAACGAAAGGGCTTCGAATCCTGATTCGGAAGCATCAGGGTGTCTAGCTGTGATCGAGAGTAAAGAAGCAATGGTTCTCCAGCCCATTGGAGACCGAATATGAGTTGCATTTGCTTTCACCAAACGGCTCACCTCCTGAGTAATCTGCTCACAGTATTGGTCAGCAACTCGTGCATCGAGCTTGAGAACCAGCTGTAGTGATCTCAAAAGTTCATCGGCCAAGTTCTCCTTGTATGGAAGCAGCCGTTGGCAAATGCGTAGAAGGCCAAAAACTGCCTTCTCAACTAAGGCACAAGCCACAACTGTTGATTGAACTATACCAGCTATGTGCTCATAAACACCAGGCCACAGAAGTCCAATTCTGTCACGGTTGTTCAATGTAATTGCAATTAGCAATTCCAAGCAGAAGACAGCAGTGTCTTCATCCTCGGGCGAGGTGTTTCCCTTCGAAGGTCGCCCAGCCGCCCAGATTAGGGCTCGGGCAAGCTGCAATAACGAATCAGCTTGTAGGAACTTGCTTTCTGTAAAGATGCTGTCAATATGGCACTTCTGAATTGTCTGAAGAGTGCGTTGATGAGCAGCCAATTGTTGTTCAGTAGGCTGAGACCTTGGCTCTTCAGTATCCAGAGAGAGGAGTTGGCTGAATCGACTCCATCAAACCAGAAGACCGCCTAGGGGTACCAATAGTTTGCATATGAGCAGAAGATAGGGAGTTTGTAAGAGGCTTCCCATGTCCAGGATCAGACGACATCTCTGAATCGTCAGCTGCATCACTGGCTACCCGAGCGGGTAGAAGGCCAAGCTTGTGCAATCTTAAGATACAGTCCAAGATGTTTCTCCAACCAGTACGAATAAAATCCCCATACCTATTTGCAATAGTGAAAACTGTAACAGTTGCCATTCTAGCTTTTGCATCATCACCGAAGGCTAGAACAGGCTCCTCTACTGATGAGGGATTCAGTAGTGTTGTGAACTTGCATAAAGATACAACAAGATCGTCCAAAACATCTTCGAGATGATGACATGCGGATATCTTAGCAACAGCCAAGAATCCATCGATACATGTTTGGTAAACATCCTCATACTCTGCATGATCAAATACAACGGAGATAGCAGCAATTGTTGGACCAGACATGATTGCAAACATGTCATGGTCAAGGTAGGTTCTGGAATCAGCAATAATGTAAGGAGAAGTTTTTTTGGACTTATGCATCAAATCTATCCACCTGCTAGGAGTCATTTCAGCAAAACCAGCTGCCTGTTCGGGTGTGGTTCGAATCTCATTCTTGCAGATGGAGTAATAAAGCTCCGTGAGGAAATCCCGTGGGAGATCGTTGCCTCCATTAATGTGCCGGTTATTCCTGATAAAATCCTCTTCAGTCATCTTTTTCTTCACCTGTACATTATGCTGATCTGTGTTGAGCATTATCAGGGAATAAGACAACAAAAGGGCAGCATCTTTATTGGCTAAAATTAGTGGTGATTGTTCATAATATCTCCCTGAGAACGCCTCAAGCACCCTTTGTATCTTTTGAGATTCTCCAGGCAGTCGAAAGGTCTCCAGAAAGAGTCTTAATGCAGTATCAAGATTCATGTCCTGAAAATCAAATGTGCCAGCAAATTCATGTAGAACCTGAACGCAAAATTCATCATGATTCCCAAGAAAATCTCCAACAAGATTTTTATCTAGTCCAGCAGTATATCGGAAAAAGCAAGCCACACTCTGTGGATCAAGTTTCTCAGGCAACAGATGTGTTCCTTGAAGAAACTCTAGCCCTTTCTTGGGATCCCGGTTGAAGTGATCAGCTCCAATCATCAACCTTCTTTTGATGTACTTCCGTCGCGCGAACAAAAGATACCCAATGATCAGGATCACCATAATTCTCACATTTCACCATCCAGAATGGAGTATACTCCTCAAGATGCACAGGAGTTGCTTCATAAACTGATCCATTGCCTATTCTCTCAGCCATTCCTTGAATCACAGCAATCAGACCATCTAAGGCAAGAATGTGCATGCCGGACAAAGGACAATTCACAGGAAAAGCACTCTTTGACAGCAAATTAGCAAGATCTTCAAACACATTACCGCATGTTATATCACAATCTAAATTCGCATACATTTCTACCATGAAGCTCTTTTGCCGACAGAAATCAACTAAAGCCTCCATTGCAACCTCCTGCTGCTGGTATGACGCCCCATATCGACTTTGTGCAAGTCTCAAGATCACACAGGAAAAGAAGGCTTCAAGCTGAAGCTTAAGCTCGGTGCGCAAATGCTGGTATAAATTAAGAACGATGCTACAGACCATAGAAAGAATCAAGGGACTCACCGACAGCCCAAATTGCATGAGATTACGAAACAGTTCGTCCTGTATCAAACTCAATAACCTTGGATGATGTCGTATAGCAGGACCACCTAATTCAATTGCTGAGTTAATTAAACCCAATGCAAAAAGAGGTACATCTTCATCAAATGTCATCGAATTTGCCCTGAGACTCCATCCCTGTATGCTCAACAACATTAAGCAATGAACAAAGAAAATGAAATATTTCAACCATGCAGGGTACACCATATGGTTCCGTCATTAAATGCAAGTCATAAGGAACTACATCTTTCCCATTATCAGTCCTCGCACCACTTTCATCCATCCCACCGCCAATGAGGCCAGATGCAGCAGAACTAAAAGCTCCAGACGGTTGGCCATCATATTCAGAAGTTCCAATTCCGTTTTCTGTTTTGTTGCTGAAACTGTAATCAGTGTCAATTCCAGTACCCTGCAACAGTGAAAAGTATGTAAAGTTCAAAATTGCAAATAAGCTTTTAAAAAAAAAAACCCCCGTGAAGCCCTAGGCATATTAACACTCCAGGTTGTGATCATATACAAGCATTGCATGATGGATAATGCACGCTGAAGGTTGCAAATTAGAGGAAACATTGTCAGCTTTCTAATTAATAAGTATAGTTTTTACCAAATGTGAGTATGTCCATAACAATCACAAATTTTCTAATCTTAAATTGGGACCTAGAATCTATGGTTATGGTAAACATACATAATGACCAAAGAATTCATCACCAACATTTTCAGTGTCGTTCTCCAATAATTTTGAAAGATGAATGACAGTGCAGACCTTTCAGAAAATCACAATTTAAATGCATGTGTGTTGGTAAGAGAGAGAGAGAGAGAGAGAGAGAGAGAGAGAGAGAGAGAAGATGTATAAACCTCATTTTTATAGAACTGCCTCCTTTAACCAGTGACCGTTCTGTATTGTCAACATCTGGAAGGTGAGAGAAAATGCATCTAACAAGTTCATGCATCGTATGACGAGCTATCCGCTGTAAGAGTTCACCTTTAGTTCCAGCTTGATGTACTATCCGGAAACAGGTGTTAACAATGGTACAAACATGCTGATTACTCAACATAACTGATGCTTTACTTTTCATACAAGCCGATAAAACCTGAAGTATTTTTGTTAATACAACCTCTTCAGATGGTGGGTCCGTAACCTCAAATCTGCAGCTTGTAACTGCATCAACTACCATATGCATGGCATCTTCGACACTGACAGTGTTTACATCCAGCACCTCAAGAGTCAAGATCTTGTAAACAGATGACAAAGCAACACCGGTAATCGGGGCTCCTGTTTCATCTGATCGAATTACATCGAGAAATGGCTGGAGATACAAGGAAGGATTGACAGTTTGCCAGTCATGTTGCCATGAAAATACTTGTCTTCTCAAGGTTTTAAGAGATTGAATGAGAGAGTGCTCCAACTGATCTTCGCCAGACACATAACGACCTCCCCATCTCACATTCCTCCTCATGACCGCCAGCACAGCTCCTATCTCTGAATTAATCATGCATCCCAATGCAGCCTTATTAGATGAGGTAGCCTCACAGTCTTCTGGTTCCTCTTCAATCGCATTGATGCTGGATTGTAGACTTAAACGTCCCATCACTAAAAGAAACTTGCAACTTCAACAACTAATCAGAAACTTCTCTGATGGGAAGCCAGCGAAAGCAATCAATTTACTGGTCTAGAAAAAAAAATCAAGAAAAATAAAAATGCATCAGGATACAGTGTTCAGATATTAGTGCAGTTAACAGAAAGCATCCTGTCAGAATTCATGAAATGCATAAAAATTCTAAAACAATAGAAGTTTATACACAAAGGTATCTTCATTATTTTTCCAAAATACCATATCAATTCTCAAACAAGCATTCAACTACAGTACAGTATTGAGGATCAGAAATGAATGTCCCATGCAAATCTAAGCCCAGCAACAATGTAAATGTCATTTGAGTGCTACAACAGTAGCTACAGCAACATGATATGCTAAGATATTGTTCCCATCATCCTTTAAGGCAGCTAATTACTAAAGATAACTGTGCTTTATGTTTACATTAATTAATTTCCAGGAATTATATTACAGAGATTATGATAAAATAGCCAACCAACAAGCAAATGCATCGTCAATATTAAATTCAAGAAACCAATCTATCCATATCAAGAAATGAACTAATATACATCTTCCAGCAGATAAAATGGTAGGCTGATGGACTACTATTATTAATGAAACGTAAGTCAAGAAAATTGGTCGAACCAATGCAATAGACATCAGTTGGATTATATATATATATATATATATATATATATATATATATATATATATATATATATATATATTTTTTTTTTGCCTTTTTTATTGAGAAAGTTTACAGATCCAAAAGTTACTTTACAAACTACAAACCTATTGAGAGCAATGAAGCAAGAGAAGAAATGAAGATGGTATAGGACATATAAATCAGCCACTGTAATTCAGGTAAGACAAGTATAAAGTCAAAAATTGCTATTTCACTATCTTTACACACCAAAGTAGAAGAGGCAAGAAGTGAAAGGTATGCGAACTCGAGTTTAATAAAACTCCCTCTTCCAAACAATTTCAGAATTTTAAATCCCTCAGAAATCTAAGAGTAATGAAGCCACATACCTTTGAGGGACATCAGTCAGGACTGAGAGTGAAGATCAGGGGATTAGAGTTAACTGTTTGATAGTGCCACGGATTCAGCGGAAGAGGAAAAGAATAGTCCTCAATACGAGGGTCTGGAGTGTGGACGGCTGCAATTATATCGCATTTTGGGTATCAGATTTAGCATTCCATGAGAATTTCTTTTTCCTAAAAAATTAAATCAAAGGACGGGTAGAACTTACGGGCTACTGCAGCGAATCGCAACATAGATTTTATTTGCTAGCATGAATTAACATTTTAACCATAATTACTAGCTATACTATAAATAACCTCCAGCAATCGCATAAAAAATAACCTATTACAAAACCACTCACATTCAGATATAAACCTAAGTTCAAAACACTATAAGCAGTAACAAAATTCAGAAAAATTTAACTTCTTAGTTCTGAAACAGAAGCATATTTATCTTGGTAAATGTGATACTCAAATCAGAATTCATCACATACAAAAGCTCAAACAAATAATGGTGCATAAACTCACTACTGACAAACACAGGAGACTAGTGCAGTATAGATCCGTGCACTCGAGGGAGGAAATCCCGGTGGCCGGAGTGATATTTGGGAAATAAACCGCCGGTGGATTTCCTGTTGACTGGTTGAGGGAGTAGCAGTGAGAGAAATTAAAAATGATGAAAAATATAGGAAAAAGTATCGGAAACTGGAAAGAGAAGAATGAATTAATTGAAAAAGAAAAAATAATGAAAAAAACGAGAAAAAGAGAGAGGCTGTCCAAAAAACGACGTCGTTGATGTAAATGAAACCTCAATTACAATTCTCTGCCCAAATTTACTTTAATTTCTTTTTTTTAAGTAAACATTCGTTCTCCAGGAAATCGAACCCGGTGGCCAGGTGGGCTAAGTCATCCGATTATTTTAAGTTTTTAACAACTTCTAAAGAGTTTATAATGTTTATGTATCAAATAATTTATTTGAATTTCAATGATGTATTATTAATCGAAAATATAAAATTATGTATTTGATTAGATGTCATGTGAATAAAGAATTTGATATATTAATAATGATAATAATGTATTAATATATAATTAGTCTCATATTAAGCAAGATATTTATTTAAAGAATAGTCGACTCAATTAGTTTAATTTATTTCATCATATATATATATATATATATATATATATATATATATATAAAAGACTTTATTTATGTTGTGACATAGAAATAATTTAAGGGACGATGCTCGCACAAAGACGCGAGCAAAGGCTTTTAAACGAGCATAATGTGTGTCCTGGAAGGAGCTCGCCTATCACGCGAGGAGAGATATCCCAGAGGATCCCAAAGAAATGCCGGGAGGCGACCGGCCGGGGACAACCCTCCCGAAGAAGGGAAGAATGCAGGATCAAACCGCGGTCGGAAGGAGTCGTCCGAGAAAAGGAAAGGATCTCGCCGTCGAGAGATTCGGCAATCAAGCCACGTGGGCAACCACGAAAGGGTTCGAAGTCGATCCTCCGTGTGATACCTTGATAGACGCATTTAATTCCGTACTATCCCATTAAATACACCCAATCCCGTGGGATTTGGAGACGGCCAATTGACATGTATAAATAAGACCTACAAGGCATAATGACAAGGATAGAAAAGCATCCAACCTTAAGTGCAGGACTCACTCTCCCGGCCAGTCTTTTTGCATTTATTACTTTACGCACCTATATCCTTTGTGGAGGTCCAACAACACGCTAAGATTGACGATCAATCGTGAGTCATTAGCATTCAATTGGTTTTAATACAAGCCATTAAACGTCGATTAAATACCCAAATAACCGATCATTGGGTGTCTTAATCGGTGTAACAACAATTTACTTTCTATTAATGGTAAAAAAACAATTTATGATTCCAATAATAATTAATAAATGAATTTTATAATATATTTTCACATTTTATAATATAATTATAATAAATTAATATAAAATAAATTAAAAATAATTTATTAACAAATATGTTATTTATGATTCTACTAATAATTAATAAAAATTAAACGGTAATTACATGAGATTTATATATATATATATATATATATATATATTATTTTAATATATTTATTGTCTAATTAAATTATATTATTATTTGATGAAAGAATTAATTTATATATAAACAACATATTATATTGTAAAGTTGAACTTACTAAAAAGTTTGCGTAATAAGCCGGATCTTATCTAATGATAATATAAACCCCATCTGCATGTCACTAATTCCACTTTGAATAAAAATATATGTCCATTGCAAAATGACAACTTTATTCAGGCAACTTCTTTCAGTAAATACCATTCCATTTTTCAATTAATACTATAGTGAAATATAAAAATACTTGAAGAAATAAAAAATACAGGTTGTTTTGTTAGTTGTAGCAAAGTGTTGTTTTCATTTATCTGATCAATGTACGTACACAAATATCCTTGCACGTTCAAATGAGAACTCCTTATTTTATGATATCGATTCAATCTCTGCATATTTCCATGTTAATCATCCTTTCATGTTACCGCCTTCAGATTCTTATACCCACAATCCAAAGGCGCACACATAATAATTTGATTGGGGCATTACAATTACATGGGCCTGAAAAGGATCTTCGCCGCCTCACCCCCTCTTCCCACCACCACCACACGCGGCGGCAGAGCGGCGAGGCGCCGCTTTCCGACCGGCCAAGGATGCAGAAACCACAGGCTCACCATTTTATGTGGTGTCATCACTGTTCTTGTTTTTCGAGGTACCATCGGCATTTCTTGGTTTGCATCCATGCCTGAAATCGGATCCAACAACTACAACGAAGAAACGGATCGGATCATAGCCCAAATACGGGCCGACGACGAAGATGATGATGACTCTGCTCCTACGATCACCTCTAATGGCACCTGCACTCTAGGCCCCAAGATTGATAACTGGGATGGTTTAAGGCAGAGATGGCTTCAAGATAACCATGGTTTTCCAAACTATGTTAATGGAAAACCAAGAATCTTGCTTGTAACCGAGTCTAAACCGGGTCCGTGTAGTAACCCAATTGGCGATCATTACCTGTTGAAGTCTATAAAGAACAAGATTGATTACTGCAGATTGCATAATATAAAGATTGTGTACAATATGGCTAATCTTGATGAGCAGTTTTCGGGAAATTGGGCGAAGCTGCCGCTTATGAGGAAGCTAATGCTTGCACACCCAGAAGTTGAATGGATATGGTGGATGGATAGTGATGCATTTTTCACTGATATGCTTTTCGAAATCCCAATCTCCAAATATGACAGTTTTAATATGGTTGTTCATGGATTTCCCAATTTGTTATTTGATGAAAAATCTTGGATTGCTTTGAACACTGGGAGTTTTCTGCTAAGGAATTGTCAGTGGTCTCTGGATTTGCTCGATTCTTGGGCGCAAATGGGGCCAAAGGGACGTAAACGGAAGGAGGCAGGGAAGATTCTGACAGCAAACTTGAAGGGTAGGCCATCATTTGAAGCAGATGACCAATCTGCACTCATATATCTCCTGATTTCAAGAAGAGATGAGTGGATGGATGGCGTGTTTTTGGAGAATTCATATTATTTGCATGGATATTGGACGGGATTAGTTGATCGATACGAAGAGAATATCCAGAAGTTTCATCCAGGTTTTGGAGACGAGAGATGGCCATTTGTGACTCATTTTGTGGGTTGCAAACCGTGTGGGGTGTTGGAGATTATGCGTTGGAGATGTGTTTGAGGAGCATGGAACGAGCTTTCAATTTTGCTGATAATCAGTTACTTGAGCTGTACGGTTTTAGCCATAGAGGTCTCTCCAGTCCTAATGTGAAAAGAATCAGAAACGAAACGACTAGGCCACTGGAACGTAGTGGCAAGATTAATATTAGAACTTCATTGCTTGAAGGTAGTGCGTCTCAAAATTAGCTTCGATTTCTGTTCTGTTGTTTTGGAACATATGATATACTGTAATTTCTTGTTCATTCATACAAGTATAGATTCATTTAGACATTCATCAAGTCTGATTTAGGTGAAATGTGCTCATACGTATAGCTATCCTCTGATGTTTCTCAGTACAAATATACACAAGTATCGTACCACAGTATACAAAGCTCTGAACCTTTTCTCGCTTGCTTATAGTACTGATATGGGCTTCGTTACCTTGTCTCGTTTCTCATTTTACTCGAATCACAGGAACTCTCCGACGTGCTAGCAGCATTTCATTCATTTTGGCAATCTGGAGTAAAAGCTGGTTGATTTTCTGCAGAATCACAGGAACTTTATATTATGCATTAATATATAGATTGAGCATATGTTATGTTATTCTTGAAAAATGACAGTCAAATTTGTTCACAATGAATCAAAATATAAAAACCAAGACATTTAGAAGTTGATAGTCCAAACCTCATCTTTTTCTCTTATAAGATTCATGAGACTCTCTTTTCCCCTGTCAAGCTGCATTCGTCTCTGCCACCATATCAGAACTCTTCTGCGCAGAAACAAAACCAGAACCGTAGCAGCGGCTCCACCTGCTAATGACCAGAATCCAACTCCCCAGTTAACATAGTTTTTACACCTGCCAACAATCCGTAAAATCCCAGTTTGCACAACTCCCATATGCAGTATTATCCACCTCCTTACCCCATCATCACGGGGTGTATGGTTTTGTTCCGGTTCTTGCAGGTTCTGGTGATCGCCTTCTGGATTACCAATTGGCAAATCCTCATGATTTCCAGGTGGAAAAACTGGTGATTTACTATAGAAGTCATCTTTAATGACCGATGAATTGTCTTTTTCATCGATTAGTTTAGCTGATATTGGGGAAAATGGGGAGTTGATTTGCTGCCAATCTGAAAGTTCTTCTGAAACATGTTTGTTTTCCATGTTGTGGAACAAAATGCTAATTGACGTACAGATATATTGCGTTGGTTAAGCATTATCTTTACTATAAGGATATGGTTCAAGTTATGTGAATGTAAAAGATTTTGCTTTGAGATATTTTGCTGGAAATATCTTGGCTGACATTTTGACGATTAGACTTTGGCTACTAGTTCTTGAGACTGTGAAAGACAGTATACCATGACAGCAGGTTAAGGATATGTCAAGCAGCTGATGCTGACATGTGGGACTATTTTTTTCTCAAATATCACAGTCCCCTCCCCCAACCAACCCACCAAGAAAAAGGAAAGGAAAATTTATTAACTTCTTTATTTTAAAAAAATAAAAAAATCGCTACTGAATTTACAAGAACATGTGGTTTCAAACTTTCAATTCTTACATGTATCAGCATAGCAATAAATTTTGAAAAGACAAACAAATTGTCTATTTTCTCACATCTTATGTTCCAATTATTATTATATCCATAAGTCTCAGCCCTACCCATTTCTGAGTCCCTTTTCGTTACACTTTTGTCAGAAGAGCCGTGAGCATGCCAATATAAAAATTGTTGTTACATATATCATTGTCATTCATCGGTGAAACCTAAAAACCTATTAATAAATCTGGCAACCGGCATAGCATCACCAGGTTGATAAGGTACAAGAGCACTCAGGTCCATTGCAGAAATGGTCTCATAAAGCGTCTGGGGACGAGCACAGAACAAATGGCTTCTTTCAGCCAGTTCTTCAGCTAGCTCGCTTTGATGATTGTCCATTAAATCCTCATTGACCACAACAATCAAAGGTTTTCTCAAACGCAACGTCTCAAATATGCTCCCTGAACCTGAAAAACAGAGTAAAACTCAAGTGTACTATAAAGACACACTTATTTAAGAGGCATTGGAAAGATCTTCAGCTCCACCTCATGTTAAATACACACTTGGGATATACATGAAGCACGGATCCCAAAAATTGAGAAACAGTTTCTTAAATGAGAAAAGTATGGACATATACATGAAGCACGGATCCCAAAAATTGAGAAACAGTTTCTTAAATGAGAAAAGTATGGACAACTTAAAACATACTGATGCAAATTATGGCTTGGCCATCATCAAAAGCCAATAATTGGTTGCGGTTGAAGAGCTGGAAAATTGAATATTACATGTAAAATACATACATACAACAGCACAACAAACTAAGTTTACGAATCAAGCACAAACATTCTTATGCACCTGGCAGGAGGAGAAGACCAATTCAAGAAATACAAGTGGCAACATAAATGGAGAAGATAAAACAAAAAACTACCTGCATGACTGATAACAAGAGATGCTGACTTCAAATACTCAGCTATGCTTGATGAAAACGTGAAGTAATCCAAAGACGGGGACTCATCATCTCCAGCAGACTGATAGTTGAAGTCATTACATTAACATAATCATATAACTTAGATGCTATCTACATGTGGCCGCACATTCTGATATTGAATCAATATAAGGACAAGCAGCAAATGCCCAAGATTGTTTTAAGCTAGATTCAGTTTTTCATATTTCAGACATATCATAAGGGTTTCTAATAAGAAAAATATGATGTATCTCAAACATAAAAAGCAGGAATAATTTGAGAAAAGTGGCAAGACAAGAGAAACACAAGATGCAAAGGATTTTATGTGGCCACTGAGAATGAATTTCAGAATTCAAAAACGACTTACAAGATTACAGTGAGTTTCCACAAAAATAGAAGCGAGACAAATGCTTAGGATAATTGGCTCAAAGGCATCATGCGGGCTCAAAATCGAAGAAAATAAAATAAGAATGAGAACACTACTCCCAAATCCCAATTATAATCCAAAACAGGTAGTCATAAATTCCAGTGACGCAGGACACTCAGGCTTAAATGCACTATGGAGACATGATGTCAAATCTTATTTCTAAATAATCTTCTCTTATCTTATTACATCTTTATTACAACATTTGAGCTTGCATCTCTTTTTCTATCCTATTTTGTTTTTGCCCCACCAACCTTCAAGTGCATACCGCTTTATAGCTCTCAAAATCAAATAAAATGCTGCAAATCAATTTCAAATTTCCAGATGTACCGATGACCAAGTTAATTAAAGGAATATCAATTAAGAGCATCACATTACCTTTGATGGGATGTAAGACCCACGACCCATTTGAATGACAAGATCCGTATATCCCTTTTTGAACAGTGCTTCTCTGACTTCCCGGGTATCAACAGCTCTAACCAAGGAATCAAAACTAGTTGTTCCAACTGTCACAAAAACTAACTTCTTCGGATCCAATATGTCATCAGCCCCACCCATCGTATGTTCTACAATTTTCTTCACGGTCTCAGAACAATTAATGGTGAAATGCAGAAGTTTAAAGGAAACTTGACACGCTGCAAAAGAAAAAATAAAAAAATTTGCTTAGCCACCTAGGCTCAGTGTTATGTAGTCAAATGCGTGGAGCATCCGAGCATGTCGAAGCGTAGAGCACGCTCAACGTAAAGACCCAGTAACACCTTAGGGCGCAAGGCTTATGCTCAACAGAGTGAGGCACACGATTCTAAAAACGTCACCATTGATTTATACTGATAAAAATGAAATATAGTCAATTTTCTTCTAATTTGTTACTTAAAATTAATGTCTTTGCGATCTCCTGCATGTGTTTATTAGTTTATTGGTATAATTAAGGAACCTTCATGATATTAATATATTTAACTGAACCAGTGAAATTTATACAGATTTCAAAACGTATCTATCAAGATGTGTCAGTTTTCCGGCGCACCCAAACAGAAATTGAAGAAAAAAAGATAATGCAACACGCGCAAAGAAAGACGAAATGAGAAGAAAAACTTTATAAACGCGCAGTTCGCCGAAATTGAAGAAAAGGAAACAAGATAACACAGGCAAATGAAGAAAGGAGAGGGAAGAGAGACTTTACCTTCAAGCTCGCGCCAAATTCGCCATCGATCCGTGCCCTAATTATACGGCATTCTTGGACCCCAATGTTAGTGTGTTAATGGGCCACATGGGCTTTTTATAGCAAAATACAGAAAACATGAAACCATTTTATACTCCCGTCAAAAAAAAAAAAAAATTTATACTCGATTAAATTATAGATGAAAAATACACACACTGTAAAAGTTACCAATATTTTAATATAGGATACTTTTTTAAAAAATACAAACATCATTTTCCAAAATCTGTGTAAGATTATTTGTATATATAACGCAATTATAAAATTGTATTTTCTATCATAATTTACGACTAATCAACGTACACATTTTATAAAATCGTACATCTCCCTCATTAAAAGTCTATATCAAATGTCAATAGTACATTTTGATTGACTTTAATTGTAGAATCCATTTTATATTTGAATTAAATTATAAAAATTAAGTCAGTTGAGGGCCTTCATAGAACTTTGGATGTAAAGAGATCCGTAAAAAGGAATCCAAATATATAACATTGGGCCTTTATTTTGAGCCCATAACTAAAGCCCATAACATGGAAGTTGGTTGCCAAACGATTAGCACACCGACACCGACAAGCGGAGATGCACATGCACATGCACATGCACCCCCACCCCACCCAACCCGAAAATTACATGGGAATTCACAATTTTTATTTTATATTTATAATAATATAATAAAACGGAAATTGTGGGTCAATGCTCCTTCACACAACTATAACTATTTTAGTAGAGGTAGTGAACTCACTAGATTTAATTGCATTAAAATTACTTTAATATGTAACAAAGAAAAATCCACGTGAACAAAGTCAATTACGCATCTCAGCTAATTAAGCAGAATTGTGAAAGCAACAATATGATATTCAACACTGGTATTATATACTCTAGATGAAAGGGATTTTATTTACAATGTGATACTCTAGCTAATTAAGCAAAATTGTGAAACCAATCCATATTGATAACAACTATTCTCTCATTTACATTTTTATTGCTCAAATTTTAAAATGAATTTTATATCTTTATTTCTCATATCTAAAATAGCAAAATAATAATAATTATTATTATATTCTCTCAAATTAAATTTTTATTAACAACTCTTATTTACATATCACGTTACTCAATTCACTACTACAATTAAATATTCTCCACTCATTACTCACTTCAATAAAATTAAAACTATATATTTATCCTTCATTTTACACCATATAATACTAATAAATAATATTTTTATTAAAATTTGTATCATATAATTTGGAGCAATTTAAAACATAATGAGAAAGTAATATTATTCAATAAAAATAACTAATATTATTAAATAAAAATAATTATTATTGTTTGAAAATACACATGAAGCAACTAGTTTATAGAAGAATTTATTATACATAATAACTTACAAAATAAAGTAACTCTGGAATAAAAATGAAAATAAAAAAGTTATATTTACATGAAGTGGAAAATTTTTGACGGGTAATTAACCGATAGAAATATAACGCCTAGGCTACGCCTCTTCGACTTGGGGTCCTGGTCTTCCCCAAAATTTTCCACACATAGTGATTCTTTCCTTCTTCACACTCTTATTCAAAGATCCTCCCCTTCTTTTCAATACGATTTCTTTCTCCCCCAGCCTGATCTCCTTTCATTTTCACGAGCTCTAATCCCATAACGGATTCTTGTCATGAGGCGTCTCTCGATCTTCTCCTCTATTCTACCCAAATCTTCTCCAACAACTATCTGCTGATTGATGCTGCGGATGGGTTAAATAAGTATTTTGGCTTCCTGCGTTGGTGCTGGAATATGATTTCTCACGTGGAAATGGTGGATTCAGTGTGTGATTTGGAGGTATGCTTGAGTTAGTTCTGGTGGTTGATTTAGATCTGAATAAATTTCTTAGAGCTTTTGATGCATTTGAGTTTTGATTAATTCTCGTGGCGTTTTGCTGGATTAATTTTGGTCCTTTCAATTAAATCTTGTGGGCGGGTTTTCGAGGAAGAAAATTGTGAAATAAAATGGATGCATCGAGTGGGTTGAGCCCAAGACTCGGTTCAAATGCATTAAACAGAGATAAACATGACGAGGAAGAAGGGAAAGATTTTGAAAATCTTGAACTGGAGACGGTTGTTTCTGATCACCATTTTTATTCAATGAGTGCATTGGACATTTTGAGAGAAACCGTTTGGATTCTTCGATACAATTCAACAGGGTTCATGGCAATTTTGGCAGTGTTAATTTGTCCAGTTTCAGCTGTACTTCTATCGAATGTGTTAGTTAATCAGTCCCTTGTGAAGACGCTAACTTTCCGGCTGTTGTTAGTTGCAAAATCTAGTGGACTCGCTCTTAAGCCTTTCATCATACATTCATGCCAAAAGTTGTCGGAAATGGTGATTTCAGCTATAATGTGCTTCCCTTTGTTCATCACATTGTCACTTTTATCAAAGGCTGCTGTGGTTTACTCTGTTGATTGTACATATTCGAGGAAGAGATTCGATTCCTTGAAGTTTTATGTGATTATTCGCAAGATCTGGAAGCGAATTGTTTTCACATATCTTTGGGTGTGTGCGCTGCTATCCAGTTGCCTCACTTTGTTCATTGTTCTCCTGGTTATAGTTAGCTGTGTGTTCTTTCTCATGGGATTCCCATCAGACTTGATTCTATATCCTGCCATGGTAGTGGGACTGATTTTCTCGATCATTATAGCAAATGCTATTATTATATGCAACATTGCTATCGTGATATCTGTTCTTGAGGATGTCTCAGGGCCACAGGCATTGCTGAGGTCGAGTTCATTAATTAAAGGACAGACTCAAGTTGGGCTTTTGATATTTCTTGGATCGACTATAGGAATGGCGTTTGTGGAGGGTCTCTTTGAGCATAGAGTAACGACACTTAGTTACGGAGATGGCTCTTCTAGAATATGGGAAGGGCCTCTTTTGGTTGTTATGTACTCATTTTTGGTGTTGATAGACTCGATGATGAGCACGGTTTTCTACTTCAGCTGTAAATCTTATCGCATGGAATCTGCCAATGTGGAAAAGGAACCAGTTTTGGAAGCTCTGACAATTGAATCTGCATCAGATGTTCAATGACATCATCTTTGTTCTTGTTGGTGGATAGCTGCAGGGGAAGAAAGCTTGTGTTTCTACTCAATGTGCAGATGAAGCTTCTTCAAATTGGAATATTTGTGTCCAGATGATAGCTTAAAAACTACTTTCAATACATTGTTTGACTGTCTTACTCTAATATCTGCAACATATTAACAGAAGAGAGAAGGCATCTTACATGCTGAGGATTGGACCATTCACAAGGATGCTGATATTGCAAAGGTTTCTCAAAGTTGTAATTACATACAATGTAACATTTTCTCCCTTTACAGTTTACATTATACCGTTCTTCAATTCTTTGTTGATATAGTTGGCCTTTTGTTTTATTGGAGAGTTCTAAAAATATTTATTCTTGAAATGACAGATTCTCATGATCGAACTTGAATTTGAATATATATCAGAGATTTCTTCGGATAATTTTATATAATAATATTGGGTATTCATTGTGGATTTAAATGGCATGGGACACTATACCATATAAATATTTAAAAGGTTCTGACCCGTAGTTCTTCACGCTTACGTTTATGAATGTAACTTGATAAGGCATGATACTGCGTGTAAATGTGTGATAGCATTGATTTATATATATTGTTTGATTGCGATTGACAAGTTATATAGATAACTATGAAAAGGAGACTTTTAAAAGTCAGCTTTTGACCGCTCCAGTATTTCCAATGTATAGCAGTTGAGAAAAGCTGGTATTGGTGATGATGGAGAAATGGCAGATGAATAAAATAAATTGTCTGGAAAATTTTCATTTTTTATTAAATGTGTGTGTCACTATATTGATTGCCCATGAAGGCTTTGTACAACTCCACATTTCTGAAATCTGAACTAGATTTTCCATCCATGTTTATATTCTCCCCCACCTCTCTCTCTCTCTCTCACACACACACACAGAAATTGCCGTGCAGTGCGATTATGTCAACCAAGATGCCAAGGCTCTCGAGAGTACTCTCTGAAACCTTGTGCCTAATCAGCGGTAGCTCCTGCCATTTATTGGCACTGGCAGCACTCTTCCATATTCTCATCTCATTTTCCACCACCCTTTATCCTTTCCTTCCACACCCAATTCCTTTCTAGCTTTTCAACACCACACTCTGAAACACCCCCTGCAGGAAAATCCCTACTCATCGAATTTCTTTACCCTCTACTTTCACCCAGTCTCAACGTCTATCTTGTCACTTCTACCACCCATAGCACCGTGCGTAAATTCCACGATTGGGCCATCAAATTTGTTTCCTCCCTTAAATCCATTATTGCTTCATTTCTCCCTCTTCTTTCAACTAAGCTTGTACACATGATCATTTTTGGGTTAATTTTGTTTGCTTTTAGCATTCTTATGCTATTGCAATACACTATGCTAGTGCTACTTGGGTGCAACATGGACTATAACACTATATATTTTCTGGTTTTCATTTTCCGCATAGCGGCTTTGTTTGTTGGACTGTTGATTAACTTTGGGGTGGAGTTGTGTTTGATGAATCCGATATCTCAGAGGGGGTTTTCTCCATTGAAGTATTTGGTAAAGGGGATGAGAAGGGTCGCATTCATGATGATGATGTTATCTGGACTTCTATCGGGCATTCTGTCAATGTGGTATATGGTTATGATGGCAAATTATGCAGGTAACAATTTCCACTGCCCAACTGGTTGGCTAGTTGTGCAGATTCTTGTTCATGTTGTTCTTTCGGTCACGTTGTTGTACTATAATCATGTCATGGAAACTGTTTCTCTTCGTCGTTTGCTTGGCGAAATGGCATTGCGTGGTGACTCGACGTCTCAGATTGATGAGAAATCTGGTGGGAAACTGTATGTTAGATAGCCTATTGATGCTTTTTGATGTTATTAGCAGCTAATTAATCTGTTTTGGCTGATCCTATTTTGAAAAAGTGAAATCGAAATAAGATGTATTTGTAGATTTGAAAACTGTGGAAAGTGTTTTTGGATAAATATCATTTAGTCAGTTAATCTGCCTTGCGATTTGTATTGTATGGTATGAGATCTGAAATGAGTTAACAGATTTTGTGTACTCTGTACTTGATGGATATTTCTTGAACAGGGATGCCTCATATTTGGTTTCATTTTCAGAAGTATTCTTGGAACTACATTTCACCAAAAACAAAAATTTTCATTTTTTTTGGATTTTTAGCTCTTCTCAACAGTATTATTCCTTGTACAGTTTTTATATTCTATTTGTAGATTGACGATCTGTATATACATACTCTCTCCGTCGCGAGAAATTGTGCACACTTTTCTTTCTCTCGTCTATCCCAATCGATTACGCGCACTCCTAAAAAGGAAACATCACACAATATTAATACTCTCACAATATCATTTAAATTTCAAGAATGTCATTCTTATTCTACTCTACTTTATTCCGTCTCCTACTTTATTTCATTAGATTACCCAAAATATCCTTATATTTTATTATGTCTTACCCTTTATTCTAAAAAGGTCAAAAAATTAATTTTTTTAGTTTGTGTGTCCCAAGAAATGTGTATAATTTATTAGGATGGAGGAGTATATCACTTTCGTGCACATACTAAAAACATTACTTTATCAACGAAAGATTCTTGTTTTTTTAGTTTATTCCAATAAAAATTTACTTTTTTTTTTTCTGTTTTTAGTGTATCCCAATAAAAAAATTTATTTTCATTTTTAGCATACTACTTCATTACCATTATTTCTAGCCGTTACATTTATTTATACTAATTGTCATTTATTTAATATATTTATATGTAATTAGTTTTTTTTTATCTCTCAAACACACTATTTAAACTATATAGAGTATTATTTTATTATACTTATTAATTTATTTTGTCAAAAATAAATGAGAAGTTTTCAATGGAACTTATGTGTAGAACGAAAGAAGGTATCTCAAGGAAAAGGGGATTCAAGTGAGGTTTATCAATGAAGATTTTATCCATAAATATAAGAGGTTTGGGGAGCTCACCAAGAAGAGCGAAATTCGGTCGTTAATTAAAAAGAAGGGGGTCGATTTTTGTTGCATTCGGGAATCAAAATTGGAGGAGATTAATGGCTCTATTTTCGGGCGGTTTGGGGTAGTTCTAACATTGAATGGGCAACAAGAGAGGCGGTTGGCGGAAGCGGGCGGAATTATATCTATCTGGAATCCTCGGGTATTCTCTTGTTCTAGCTATTGGCACATGTCTGGGGCTTGATAGTTAATGGATTTTGGGGCCGAGGATAGAGTCCAATGTTGTATTATTAACGTGTACGCGTCGTGTTTTCTTGTGGAAAAATTAGAATTGTGGGATCGTATTACTACCATTATTGATCGTAACCCATCTTCGTGTATCTCGTGTCATTGGCGACTTTAATTCTATTCGGAGAGAGTCCGAAAGAGCAGGGAGAGGTTTGACAGTGAATTCGAGAGATATCTCGGCTTTTGATTCTTTCATTAATGCCGCAAGATTAATCGATCTACCCTTACATGGTAGATATTTTACGTGGTACAAAAAGATGGTAGTTGCAAAAGTAGACTAGACAGCACTCGTAAATAATTTATGGATCCAAAGATGGCCAAGTTCACACTGTTGGGCCTTGAGAGATCGATCTCGAATCACCGCCTCTATTTTATTGGAGATTAAGGCCAAAGATTGGGGTCGAAACCTTTCAGGTTCATTAACTCATGGTTTTCTCATCCCGAGTTTAAATCCTTCGTATCGATAAGTGGAGGAGCTATAACATTTCAGTTGGAGCGGCTTTGTGATAAAAGAGAAGTTCAAATTATTGAAAGCAGACTTGAAGTTATGGAATAATCAGGTCTTTGGTTACATTGATGGGAAAATTGAAAGGCGAGAGGAGGAGATAAAACAATTAGATTTGCTTGATGAGGTTTTCGGTTTAGAAGAGGATGAGATCATAAGGAGAAACGAGGCCACAGCAGTTCTAATCAAAGAGCTCAACAGAAAAATAAACACAATTTTCGAAGGCAATATGCAAATGGATCGAGAAGGGGATGTCAACTCACGATTCTTTCATGGGTATATAAATAAAAGACGAAAGAGAAATGAGATAGTGGGTTTAAGCGTGCATGAGGAATGGCTCGAAGAAGTTTGAGATGTCAAAAAGGAGTGGCCGACTATTTTAAAAATCATTTCAAAAGCGAAGTAACGAGACCTATCAGAGGACTCTAACTTTTTGAAAGAAGACTATACGATGTGGAAAATGGATGGTTGATTCTCCCCTTTTCTCGAAGAAGAGGCTCGTGAAGCGGTGTGGTCATGTGAAAGCTCCAAGAGTCTGGACCGAGATGGGTTTAACCGGGTTCATTAAGGAATTTTGGGATCTTCTTAAGCCAGAAATTATGAACCTCCTAGCTGAATTCCATGCGAGGGGTCGTCTTGTCAAAGGCTTGAATCCGACTTTCATTGTGTTCTTGCAAAAGAAGGAAGTCGGCGTGGAAATGAGCGACTTCGAGCATATCTCCTTGGTGGGGGATGTACAAAATCATTTGAAGATCCTTGCTAATGATTGAGATCGGTGATTTCATCTATTATCTCGAGAATCCCAGCGCTTTTGTTGGTGGTAGAAACATTACGGGCCGGTGTTGTGATCTGAATGAATCGATTGATGAAGCTAAAAGAAACCGATTAGAGAGGATGTTTTTCAAAATAGACTTTGTGAAGGCCTATGATTCGAGTGGATTGGGGTACATAGATTCTATCTTGGAGCAATTCAATTTTCATCTTATTTGGAGGGGTTGGATAATAGAGTGCATCTCTACCGCAGCGTCACGTGCTTGTGAATGGTAGTCCGTCGGGTGAGTTGTTTGGAAAGAGGTCTAAGACAAGGGGATCCGCTCTCCGCTTTCTTATTTCTCATTGCCGCGAGAAGGACTAAGTATTCTCATGTCAAAGGCATCGAACTTGGGGGTATTCGGAGGTGCGGAGATTGGAGAGGACAAAATCAAGATTTCGCACCTTCAATATCTTGATGACACCGTTCTTATGGGCATGAGCTCACAAAATGCATGGACGATGAGACGCATCCTTCGTAATATGGAAATTTTATCTGGTTTGAAGATCAATTACGATAAGTCTTTGCATTACGAGGGTAAATGTGGACGAGTGGCGGCTTACGGGAGATGGCGAAATTCTTGGGTGCGGTGGGGTCCATACCGTTCTCTTATTTAGGAATCGGGGTGAGCTCGAATCATAATAAAATCTCAGAGTGGGAACATGTGATTCAAAAATTAAGAAATCGTTTGAGAAAGTGGGATGATAAAAATCTCTATGGGTGGAAGAATTACTGTTGCTTAATTCGGTTCTCTCGGCCCTACCGCTTTACTATCTTGTCCTTTTTTCCTATTAGAAAAAATCCAGAGTGAGATTGTGAGAATTCAGCGCAATTTTCTTTGGGGGGTGGGGTGAGTGACAGAAAAATTGCTTGGATCATTGGAAAAATGTGTGCACTTCAAAATTTTTGGGGCTAGGTGTTAGGGATGTAATGGTGTTTAATGAGGCATTGTTGGGCAAGTGGGGTTGGAGATTTTGAATGAGGGGCATAGTTTGTGGGTGAGAGTGGTGAAGTCGAAATACGGAGGGAGTATGAGGGGGAAATTTCAGTAGGCTTCCCTTAGGGAGAGTTGGAAGGGTGTCGCTTTGGTGGAAGGGTATTCTAAAAATTCTTGGGGGTGGGAATAGCGGTGGTTTCTTTGAAAATCTGGAGAAGGTAGTTGGGGACGGTTCTAGAACTTATTTTTGGGAAGAAAATTGGGTGGTGATGGGGTCTTGAGGGAGATGTTTCCTAGGCTTTATAGGATAAATTTAGATAAGGAGAGGAAAGTGGGGGAATTGGGGATTTGGGAAGAAGGGTGGGTGTGGTCTTGGAGATGGAGGAGACCGTTATTTGAACGAGAACAAAATTCTTTTAATGTTCTCCTATTTATTGTTGACAGTTCAGCATTGTAAATGGAATGGACGATGGGTGGAGATGGAGAATTTCAAGCTCCAAGAAGTACAAGACGAAGGAGACCCATACTTCTCTATTTGGTCGTACATTTCACCCGCAGACAATGAGGAGACACCGAAAGGCTTTAGGATGATCTGGAAGAGCTTGGTGCCATCGAAGGTGATAGCTCACGCTTGGAGATTAATTTGGAAGAGGCTGCCTACCCGTAGGAACTTACAAAGACGAGGTATTTTAAAGGATAATGATGATATCGGTTGCGTCTTTTGTGGTTCTCATGTTGAGACAGAGAGGCATTTGTTCTTTGAGTGTCCAATTACCTATGGTTTATGCATTTGGATTGTTGTCGGTGGTTAGGTTTTATATCGGTAATGCATCCCGAATCTTGTTTCAAATTTAATCGATTTCGGTAGTTTGGCTAGAGGAAAAAAAAGGAAAACAAGGTTTTGTTTGCATTTGGTTGACAATGGTATGGCTTGTGTGGAAATGGAGGAATGCTATTATTTTCAAAAATGAGGTTACGATTTGGAAAAATCCTTGAGGAACCGAAGACGAAGATGTGGAGTTGGTTAGAGGCAAAAATATTTTTGACAAGTAGCTTTTCTTTTACGGGTGGCTGAATAACCCATGGCTTTTCCTTGGAGATTAAGTCTTTAGTTTTGTGATTTGTATTCATTTTTTTTTTTTTGGTTCTTTGCTTTCTGGTGCTATTGCTTTGAAAGTTATTCTCTTTGTAATTTGTAAACTTTGATTGAGGGGTATACCTTGTGCCACTCAATCCATTTTCTTCCTTAATACAATTTTCTTGAAGCGAAAAAAAAAAAAATTGAAGTTAATGAATACTTTGATAAATGCTGACCCACAGGACACATCTGCGGTGACAAATGAGTGGGCAATGGTGAAATAATTAAACATCCACGTGTCCTAAGAAAAGGACAAAAGAACTTGACTCAATAGTGGGAACAAATCGGATGGTCCAGAACCCGACTTGGCCCACCTAAATTACTGTTTGCATTGTTCGAGAAACTTTCCGGATGCACTCGGTGGCCCCTTTCTCAACTCGACGCACCACAATCAACGGCTACCACATCCGGAGAAGACACGTGTCTTCATCAACACACGTGTCTTAGGCCGCAACACCAACATTTGGGACGAGGTCGAAGAGTTCGAGCCGAGAGGCACTTGCCGGCCGATGGGGGCCGAGTAGAGATAAGCCACGGAGCCGACTTCAAGATCCTTCCCTTCGGTCCGGGAAAAGGAAATGCTGGCGCGCGCGCTCGCTGGCGCTAGTCTTGATGGCTTTAGCTCGGCTTGTGCACTCATTTGATTGGAGCCGTGAAGGCTTGAGGCCCAAAGATATTGATACGAGTGAAGTGTATGGGATGACTAGGCTCGAGGTTATTTGCACCATAATTTTTGTAAAAACACCACTCG
Source organism: Paraleonurus japonicus (assembly GCA_030762865.1). Classification (NCBI taxonomy): domain Eukaryota; kingdom Viridiplantae; phylum Streptophyta; class Magnoliopsida; order Lamiales; family Lamiaceae; genus Paraleonurus; species Paraleonurus japonicus. Next base: position 2,854,680 of record CM061060.1, on the reverse strand, counting down.
GATGAGTGATTATAGTGAAGTGATGTATGTTTTGGGGCCCGTTTTAGTGCAAAAAGTGATGAAAAGTGTTAGTTTTGTGTTTAAATGTGTAGAGTATCCTTTTTTTTGCCTAAAAGGTATTCTTTGGAGGTATTTTGTCCGTTTTGCAGGGTAAATCGGTGGAAGTTGGCCAAACCGAGAGTACCGTTGGACTTAGAATGAAAAGACGGACATATCGGGCGAAAACGGGGGTCGAGAGGTGGTGTCCGGCTCGTGGAAAATGCCCTGGTCTCGACCTGCGGTCGAGGTGCAGACCTCGAGTCGAGGGTGGTGCGGGGAAAGAGAAGTCGGGAAAAATAGAAGGGGCCTCGACTCGAGGCTGACCCTCGAGTCGAGGGCGGCAAAAATGACATATCCCTCGAGTCGAGGCTGAACCTCGACTCGAGGCCGGCGCAAATTCTTGGCTTATAAATACGGCGAGAAACGAGTTTTCGGGGGAGCACACGTAGATTAGGGTTAGGGTTCGGTTTTCGGCTTTCTTAGGTTTCTTCTTCCTAGATTTCACTACACGTACACACATAGATTAGTTGTTTTCAATTCCGTATTTAAATTCCTTGCAAATTAGGATTAGATTTTCAATTCAAGAAGTATTCAATATATTCAAGGTGACATCCAACCTTTTTCTTTTATGTTATTGGATTATTTCGCAATTCTTATGCTTTCTTCTCATTTAATTCTCTTAATTCTTATGGGTTTTGTTGAATTGGTGATGAGTGGCTAATTTTCTTTTGTGTTTGGGTGTGATGATCCTTGGATGAATTAATTTTGATGATCATGTGATTGGGTGTTTCAATTGTAGAGGTGAATAATTATTCTATTGTGATTTGCATGATTCAATTGCTAGATTAGGTCTTGATCCTTTGTTAATTGATTTAATTTGCGCAAAAAGATTTGGTTTATTAAATTGATTCCTAGGTGTTAGGCTTAGTTTCGTGATTGAAGTTAATATTGGGTTAACGCAAGGAGACTTGGTTAATTTTCATTAGAACCTACATTAGAATACGTTAATTGCTTGAATCTATTTCTTGTGATTAAGTGAGGAGACTTAGGGTGTCGTCTCTAAACTATCTTACGTTTTCTTTGATATATTAAACCTAGGTTTATCCAAGACGGTTGATATGTGATTCTTGGCTAGATAGCTCCTATTATCCCTCGTTAATTGAAACCCCTATCATGTGTGATTCGTAATTAAGGATTCCTTGGTGATTTGCATCCGAACACATTTTTCTCATATTTATTATCTCATTATTATTTTTAGTGATTAATTTTAGATTAAAATTGTGCAAACCCGAGCCCAACTCTATAATACCATGACAACTCGTAGCTTTAGGGATCCTAGCTCGACATAGTTCCTTTGGGTTCGATAACTTGATTGGGTCTTAAATATACTTACGAAAAGGCGCAATCAATGAGAACACCGTTATTTTTAGGAAATATACCACCCAAAAATACCATTTTAACCCCTCCCTAAAAAAACCCTAATTTGCGCAGCTCTCTTCTTCTTCATCTTCCCCCACTTCCCCTTCCTCTCCCCTCCGCAAACCAACCAACCCCTCCTCCTCTCGCAATCCCCACCCTTCTCCCCCTCCCCTTCCCCCGTCCCCTCCCCACCGCAAATCAACCAACGCCTCCCCTCCTCCCTTTCATCTTTCCCGCCTCCTCTGCACTCCCCACCTCCTCTCCTCTTCTTCCCCTCCCTTCTCCACTATGTAATCCTCGCCTCCTCTCCGCCTCCGCCGCCTTTCGTCTCTCGATCCACGAACCAATCCACAGGTTTGTTTTATTTTCATTTTTAATAGATGTTCAATTTTTTTACGTATTTATTTAAAAGAAAATCTGAATCTATTTTTTTTTCTGTATTTCTAATTTTTGATTTTTCCGAAATATTGAGATTTTTGAATTTTTTTCCGAAAATTGAGTTATTTTTGAATTTTATTTTCGCATTATGTTTTCTTTTTCGAACAAAAAACGAACTAGCAGATATTCATTTTTTTCCAAATACTTTGATTATTTTCGGAAAAAATTCCGAATTATTAATATTTTTTCCGCTTATTTTTGAAATATTGATTCTTTTCGATTTCTCGTATTTTGAGCAGATCTAAATTGAATTTCAATTTTCTTTTTCAATTTTTTCGGAATGTTTTTATTTTATCAAATTTATTTTTATCCAAATATGTTGTGTTGACTCGGTGATGACACACATTGACTCCGGTGGCAACTCGGTGCCACTCAACATTGACTCGGAGGTTGCCTTGGTGGCAACTCAGTGCTGATCCTAATTTAGGATGGAGTGTAAAAATTACTAGGTTTTAAATGAATTAAATTAATAGGACAGTATAGTCTTTTTACCTATAATTTTTGATGGTGTGTTTACCAAAAACTATGGTGCAAATAACCTGAGACGGATGACTATGCCTAAGGCCCAACCTTTAATTGTGATTGCTAAGCCCAGTTTAGCGGCCCATTTGTATAATTGATCTTAGCCAAAAGGCCGAGAAAGGTATTGGTCCATTTGTATAATTGAGAATGTGCTGTTATTGATCTTTTCCGGTTGAAAAACAATATATCTAAATTAAGACCGGTTTTCTGGCAGCTTCTACGTGTCAAACCGGCTCTCTCTCTCTCCCCTCGCCTTCTCTCTGGTCTTATTATTTACTCCCAGTTCCATTGTAACACTCTCGGTCGCACTCGAAGAAGAAACTGTTGCCGTCTTGTTGAACCTGCAATTCCACCACCAGACGTTGCGGCGCCGTTTGTTTTCGGTTAGTTCTGTATCAACACCTTGATTATTCTACTGTCTGTATATTACTAGGCGTAATAGTTTCTCTTGGGATACAAGTAGTACGTCGTAGGTATGCCACTGTCATTGGTGGTCACACACTGTCAAGGTCTCCCTCTCTCTCAAAAGCGCACAAAAACAGACACTAAGCTCTATTTGATGCCTTCTATGTTATTATGTTGCCAATTTTCTCAATATTTGCAGCTTAATGAACACAATTTTGTGCAAGGAAATGTGTTATAGTTTGAACTAATTGTTTCAGTAAATTTATTTAACTACAAAGGTTACATTTAAGTGGGAAGATGAATAAATCAGATTAGAACATGCTGGAGGCAATGTATTTAGCTTAGGGTATGCATTGCAGAATTGAAGAATGTTAACTAAGTGCTCATTAAGGTGCCTTTCCAGCATCTTGCATTAAAGGATTCTCCACAGCCAAACATACTAGCAAGAGCGGAAGTTGATGATATAATGGAAAATCCATTTGGTTGTTTCCCCCTCAAACTATGCAAATGGTTTTAAACCAATGTGTTAATATTTTTACTATATTTTTTAAACATTTTGTCCTGTCTTCTAGATTAACAGTTAGCTTGTTAAATTCTTATTGGTTTATCTGTTCTCTATAGGAACTGCAAGCTCAGAAAGTGATGATTCTTCGTCGATTTGCATTGAAGTGTAAGCCGCCACCAAGAAGTAGGCTGTTTAGCAGTGATAGCAACCATGATATCTCTAAAACTATTGCCGAACTCAATCAGGTGGCATTTTGTATTCTCTCAGAATAACTAACTTGCTGTTATATTTCTTGTAGTGATAATACATTACTTTGGTAATCAGAACTATACCGCCTTGCTTGTTGTGTTTGTCATCTGAATTAGTGAATATAGTTAATGGTAATCTACTATTTGAGATTGCAATGTTTTCTAGCATTATGAATGATATGTATTATATTTTCTAATTTTGACCCTAGGAATTGGAATCTGTTTTGGTGCACCTCCTACATCTAGCCTTGCTGGTACTTTAGACAGTCAAACTATGGCTCAGGAATCACATCGTGTAACTAATGATGTAAAACCGAAAGAATCCTTTTCTGGTTTGACACATATTGGTAGTAAAGGTGAAGCGCAAATGGTCGATATTTCATCCAAAGATATTACCAAAAGAGTGGCTATTGCTAGTTGCAAGGTTATTTTGGGCCAGAAGGTGTATGATTTGGTTTCTGCTAACCAGATGGAGAAAGGAGATGTTCTTGGTGTAGCCAAAATTGCTGGAGTTTGTGGTGCAAAGCAAACGAGCAATCTTATCCCACTATGCCACAACATCAATTTGTCTCATGTTCATCTTGATTTAACACCCAATCCTCGTGATCATAGCATTGAGATAAAAGTCAAGCTACCTCAACTGGGAAAACCGGGGTGGAGATGGAAGCATTGACAGCAGTAACGGTTGCTGGACTTACAGTGTATGATATGTGCAAAGCTGCTTCAAAAGATATTCTCATTACAGATGTAAGACTTGAACACAAAAGTGGAGGCAAAAGTGGGGACTGGTCCAGGAACATATGATCAATTCAGGAAATGCATTATCTGCACTTGGGATCCACTCTACAGCATCGTGAAGGTTAGTGATTTGTGCATTTATGAGATTGAAGTCTCTTTCTAGTGAATTTGTGAATTGATCATATATTACTCTAAATTTATTTTTTATATAAATTATTATCTTAATTTTCTATATCATTAATTATTTTTTATTTTGTTTTTTTAACACTTTTGAATGTTTATTTTCCTCCTTTTATTTTTATTTTTATTTTACTATTACAACTCTAAATTTATTTACTTATTTAACAAGTTTTTATCTTAATTTTTAATATCATTATTAATTATTTGAATATATAGTTTTCTTATTGTTGAAACAACAATTACTAACAATAATTTGACTTCAGATGCATTTTATGAATGATATATACTAAATTCATTTTTTTATTTTTGTGATGATTCAATTTATACACATGGAGTTTTCTTTAATAATGAGATCAAATGTTATTATAATATTATATGTAATTATAGTAAGTAAATGAATTCTAGTGTAATAAAATTTTATTTTTAAATTTATCAAAATTCATTTTAATATATAATATAGTTTTTAAATATATATTAAAATCTTTAATTCTATTTGTTTATTTGTGCCCCTAATTTATATTGCTGGCTCCTGGTTGTGCGTGAGATTTTTATACTGTGAATTTCATTAATCAAAATCTATTCAATTTTGATGGAAAATCTTGAAGGGTCCTTTCTGTTTAATCTTGGTTTGGGTGGGGGCCGGGGGCGGATTTGAAAGACCTTGTTCTAATTACAGAATTTTTTTGGGATAAGGTACAAATTGCACCCTAAACTAATGCCAATATTATGGAAAAAACTCCGAGTGTCATAGAGGAGTTATTATATTCACACATATCGATGTGCCTATTTTTAACGCTCAAAACTTCATGAATTATCAAATCAAATATTGAGCTTAATTTAGAAAATTAAATCTCTCAAGCAATTCCACACTTAGACATAAGATAAAATTTTGTCTATCCCTGGTCGAAAATGTTGGGATAAAGCCTCCTCAATAGACTTAGGCTCGAGGAGTGAAACATAACACTGAACATACTCGTGAGTCCAACATCGTTCGTGTCTCAAAACTACTTGAGGGATCCCCAATAACTGATCAATTTGGATGTACAAATTGAACCCTAAACTATTTTTTTGGTACAAATTGGACCCCAAACTATTTTTTTAATAAATAAACACTTTTACTTTTAAAATTGGACAAATAAGCCCTTTAATTAATAAAATAAAATATGGAGATTCTTTAATTAAATGAATTGACATAGAATATTATTATATTAGTGTATAAATTGATAAAAAGTTAAAAACATTATGATAAATTTTAAAAATGAGTGAAACATCAACAACACTTTTATGTATAATAATGGACTCATATTTTTTTAATCTATAATATAATATTAAATTATAATTAAAAAGAAGATAACTAATTTAATATAATAAATTGAAAATAAAATTAAATTAAAAAATCATAATATTAAATCCGCAAAAATAATAAAGAAATTATTTTCTAAAAATACGAGACTATTACGTTTATATTTTTATATATACTTTTATTATTTTAAAACTATAATTAAAGGGCCCTTCATGTTTTATTTTATTAGTCGAAGAACATATGTATTTCATTTTAAAAGTTAAAGTCCAATTTAGAATTTATTATAGTTTTTTATTGATAAAATAGTTCTTTTTAATAATTTTACATTATATTGTATATTAAAAAAATGAGTCCATTATTGAAAAAAAAGTGTTGTTGATGTTTCACTCATTTTTTAGAATTTATCATAATATTTTTAATTTTTTTATCAATTTATCCACTAATATAATAATATTTTATGTCAATTCATTTAATGAAAAGGGTCTCCATATTTTATTTTATTAGTTGAAGGGTTTATTTGTTCAATTTTAAAAGTAAAAGTGTTTATTTGTTTAAAAAAATAGTTTGGGGTCAAATTTGTACAAAAAAATAGTTTGAGGTCCAATTTGTATCCGAGACATTAATTCAGTGGTCCAATTTGTATCAAAAAATAGTTTAAGGTCCCAATTTGTCAGGGCGGTATTAGTTTAATTTGTACCTTATCCCTATTTTTTTTTTTGATAAAACGACGCTATCCTTATCTTAGAATGGGATATCCTGTTTCTTGGGAATCTGATGCATTAGATTGATACATGGCTGTGCGTGAGGTTTATATACTGTGAATTTCATTAACGTTTGCGAAAATCAAAATTTATTCAGTTTTGATGGGAAATCTTGAAGGTCCTTTCTATTTACTTAATAGTAGAGGGAAAAATTGAAGGACTTTGTTCAATTTACTTATTTTGTCGTGATTTCTTTTTATAAACGACGCAATCCGTGGTATCTTAGAATGGAATGTCCTGTTTCTTGGAAATCTGATGTGCAAGATTGATACATGGTTGTGCTTAAAATTTATTCAGTTTTGATGGGAAATATTTAAGATCATTTCTATTTACTTGATTATGGCGGAGAAAATTGAAGGACCTTGTTCCATTTCCCTGATTTTGTCGTGATTTTTTTTGATAAACGACACAATCCTTGGTATCTTAGAATGGGATATCCTGTTTCTTGGAAATCTGATGCGTGAGATTGATACTTGGTTGTGCTTAAAATATATTCAGTTTTGATGGGAAATCTTGAAGGTCTTTTCTATTTACTTGATAGTGGCGGGGAAAATTGAAGGTCCTTGTTCCATTTACTTGATTTTGTCGGGAACTTTTTTGATTAACAAAACCATCCATGATATCTTAGAATGGGATATTCTTGTTTCTTGGGAATCTGATGCATGAGACTGACACATGGTTGTGCGTAAGGTTTATATACTGTAAATTTCATTAACATTAGCGAAAATCCAAAATTTATTCAGTTTTGATGGGAAATCTTGAAAGTCCTTTCTATTTACTTGATAGTGGCAGGAAAATTGAAGGATTGTTCCATTTATTTGATTTTGTCGGGAATTTTTTTTTATAAACGATGCGATCTTTGATATCTTAAACTGGGATATCATGTTTCTTGGAAATCTAATGTGTGAGATTGATACATGGTTGTGTGTGAGGTTTATATACCTTTGCAAAAAGTACAATTTTTCAGTTTTGATGGGAAATCCTGATGTCCTTTTATTTACTTGATGTTGGCAGAAAAACTTGAAGGACCTTCTTTCATTTACTTGATTTTGTATGATCTGATATTTAACTTTGATGGAAATTTAATTTTATTCAGGTTTGGTGGGAAACTTGAAGAACCTTTCATTTACTTGATATTGGCCAGAAAACTTGAAGGACCTTCTTTCATTTACTTGTTTTTTATGACCTGAAATTTTATTCAGGTTTGGTGGGAAAGGGAAAACTTGAAGGTCATTTTTAGTTACTTGATGTTGGCAGAAAAACTCGTATGACCTTCATTCATTTACTTGATTCTGTGTGATATGAGATTTACCTTTGGAAAAAATTTAAAATTTATTCAAGTTTGGTGGGAAATTTTGAAGGTCCTTTTATTTACTTGATGTTGGCAAAAAAATTTGAAGTTTCTTTCATTTACTTTATTTATTTTTGTATCATACGAGATTTAACTTTGACAGAAATTTTATTCATTTTTGTGGGAAAATTTGAAGATTCTTTTATTTACTTGATATTGGCCGAAAAAATAGAAAAAGAAATATGGTCCTTGACCTTGTTATTATCTCATAATGGGATTTCCTGATCTTAAGATTGATACATATTTGTGCATGACATTTTTTACATTTCTTTTTTAGAAAGTCAGGGGAATTAAAAGCGGTGGTGCAGGTTGTCACTTTTCCCATTTAAATGTTTTTAGTTGAAATTCAGCTTTATGAGTTTGTAACATGATTTATAATAATGCTTTGAGATGCAACGTAATGTAGGTTTAGATGCATTAGGGGTGTGTAATATCTGTTAAAACTTGCCTATGATCTCCTTTCACTGATTTGCCATTCTAATATTGAGAAGTGATATTAGTGCTTGGTGGACATGTAGATCTTATCAGGTAGTAAAATGTAACTAAAAAAAGGGGAATACAATTCCTTATCATGTATATACAGATGATAAAAGATGATGATGGATGTTTACGCAACTTACTTGAACCACCATTTCAGGACTTAGTTATTTGATTTTGGTCATCACATGTTCATTAATTTTACTCTCGATTGAACAGAATCTAAAATCAAGACTCTAGTGTTTTTTATAGTACTTTTGTAAGAGTACATATACAGGAAACTGGGATGAAATTTTAGCTCACCTGATATGAGTGTGTAATGTATGTATTCAATAATACAACTCAGATGGATTTAACTTGATGAGCATGTATATATAAAATAACGGAACAACTCAAAACAGATAATAGTCTTGCAATTGAAAATGGAACTATAAGTTTCTATGTATGTTCATATACTACGTATTTTTCATTGGCAAACTAATTTACAAAATTGTACTAATCTAAGATATAGCATATACAATTGTACATCATGTTCTGCTCAATTTAGAGATGGCACTAGTGAATAGATCAAATGGATTTGTCTTGCCTATAAGTAGCAACTTTCCAGAAGTATAGATGAAAGAGGTACTCTCATGTATGGGGCCTTCAACAAACATGCTGGTAATGATATGGATATATAAACTGTGTGATGTCTCATTTTCTGTAATTATTGGGTATATGAATTTTTTTGGTCAAGATATCATATAGTCTATGATTGTGAGTTGTTGTTGGATTATTGATGTTTACAAATTCTGTTATAATTATTCAGATTTACTAATTTATGATAATGGCTAAAAAAACTTTGTTCACTCTCTGAGTTGAGGAAACAAACAAAAACTTGTTTTTTTAATAAAGAGGTTAAATACTCCAATATTTACTTTGAGTATGTAATTACTGGTTATTTATTCAATTCTTCTCTAAACCGCATACAGTTGGCAAAAATTTACTTTTGAGGGTTTCTTTCAGAGTTTTGTTTATTTTCTGATTCTATATTTGATGAGATAATTCTTTTAGTTGTTTTTTTTTTTCCTGAAAGGTTCTTTTGGTTGTTTTTGTCACTGCATATGACATAAAAAAACCATGTTTAATGCCTCTTTGAAATGAACCATTTTAAATATCCACATACATTTGTTACTCTATCAAATTTACTTTATTTCCGTTGTGGACATACATAATTTAGATGTTTTTTTTTTTAAAAACACATAATTTAGATGTTTGGTGTATGAGATTTAGATTTGGACTCAAGTACTCTGAGTGAGATATCGATGTAAGCTTGTGAAATTATAATAGAAATTTAAATTATTAATCTTTATTAAATTTTTTATTATCATTTTCATTATTATTATGATTATATTGTTTATACACGGATGTATTATAAATGTTTAATTAATTCTATAATTTCTAAATAGATACTATATTCATCATAATATCAAAATTTATAAAAATTATATTAAAAGTCAACAAAATTTATACTTCCTCCGTTTCGGAGTTATTTTCACGTGTGCGAGGCACATTTACTAAGAAAATTTAAATTAGTATAGGAGAGATAATAAAATGTAAGAATATTTTGATTCTCTTGAAATCAGATTTTCTAATTTGATATAAACTCTATACAATCTTTCAGGTAATGTAGACTTTCCATATTTCAAGGGTGGGAACAGATCACAGATTCTCTAATTTGGTGTAAATCTTTTTATTTATTTTTAATCGGTAAATGTTAGTTGTTAATAGTTAGGTGTTTCTTTCAAGCCACCTTATAATCTCATAATTGCTTCTCTAAGGCTCCATTTGGATGGAGTGATTTGAAATCGAGGGATTTGAGGATAATATAAGATACATTCACACAAACTAGAATGGAGAAAAATTAAATGAATGGATTTGATTCACTCAAATATTAAGCACAAGTGAGAAAAGTGGGAGGATTTCAAATGACTAGGGGGCCGTTTGGTTGGGGGTATTAGAATTAGGTAATGGGAATGACTAGTGATTCATTCTCATTGATGAATTTTGGAAAGAAAGTTGAACACGAAAAAACTTGAGCGAGAAAAAAGGTTGAGCGAAGGAAAAATAAATGATTGTTAAATGATTGATTATCGGAGGAAGATTATGTAATCAAAATAAATTAATGATTATTTTATTTTTAAATCAATTCCAAATTACAAATATTATCAAGCATCATCAATGGGAATGATTAATGAGTCATTCTCATTACCTACTTGTAATACCCCAACCAAGCGGACCTAGATTTTGTTGGGTATTTGAAATTCTCACACTTATAAGTAATATTTGTGTGAACCAAATCCATCCATTTAGTTTTTCTATTTTGATTTGTAAATGTATGGTATATTATCTTCAAATCCTTTGATTTCAAATCATTCCATCCAAATGGAATCTAAGAGAATCAAACGCGCCTCCCATTAAAGTGAAGAACCAGTCGGCAACCGAGTTAAACCAGCTGGTTCCTTTTTCATATTTCATTGTTTTTAATATATGTGTAATGTGTTAATTGATGATGAATATATGATTATGAAAAAAGATGATAAAACGCAATATAAACCATCCAATGCATTAATTATAGATTTGACATGATAGCTTCAAATTTAGGAATATATCTTATCCCATATCATCCTCGAAACCTTCAAATGCATAGGATGAAAGTTGCATCTTAATTATTAAACGCGCCTAATCCTACGAAAGACTTGACCATAAAACTTTGAACTTTTCCCTCAACATTGTGGAAAATTCAGCTTTATATGCCTGCAGTGTCTTCTCTCTCCCTCTCTCACGATCTCGAATCATGTCATCCAAGAAACCAAGCCTCCTGAGAGTGCTCTCTGAAACCTCAAGCATAATCACCACTCACCCCCGCCATTTCTTAACACTCTCAGCGCTTTTCCTCTTTCCCATCTCAATTTTATCCACCATTTATCCTTTGTTTTTCATCCCATTTCTCTTGCATCCCAATACAACCAATTGTCAACACCAGTCTCTGAAACGCCCCCGCACCAAAATCCCAGCTCCATATTCTAATCCTCTACACTTCACTTGTACTCTTTTTCAACAATTGCGCCATCTCTTCCATCACCCGCACCACCATCAATGCACTACATGCACGGCCCCTGCAATCCCTCCTCCGTCAAATCCATCTCCCTTGACTTTTTCCCAATTCTTGGAACTAAGCTTGCTATCGCCTTCATTATGGGATTAATTGGCTTTGCTTTCGGCCTATTTACTGGAATAATTTTCTTTACTCTGTTTAACATGAACAATACCAGCACATATTTTATTGTTTTCCTTTTCCTAACAGGGGCTCTGCTTGCTGCCCTCATGATTTACATGGGATTGCAGTGGTGTTTGGCGTATCCGGTTGTTGTTTTGGAATCGACGTGGGGCGTTGCTCCATTGAGAAGAAGCTCGTATTTGGTGAAGGGGATGAGAAGGGTGGCATTCTTGATGATGATGTTGTTTGGAATTCCGTCTCAGATAATTTCGATTTGGTATATGAATTTGATGGCGGTTAATGAGGGGCGTCTTACTGGTATTTGGTTGATAGTACAGATGGTTGTTTATGCTGTTTTTGTTACCATATTATCGCTCTATAGCCATGTTTCCATTGCTGTTTTGTTTGTGTATTGCAAAGAGTTGCATGGCGAAACGGTGTCTCCAATTGATGATGACAAATCGGGTGTGGAGTTTGCTAAATTGCCTTTAGACGATGATCTGCTTTAATGTTGTCTACAAGTTAAATGAATTGATCGTCTGTTGTACTGTGAGAAAGTGAAGTTTTTTTTTTTTTTTGACAGGGTGAGAAAGTGAAGTTGAATAAACTGCATGTAGTTATAGATTGGATTTTGTTAAAGTTGTAATTTAAATATGATATGATTTCATCTCTCCTTAAATATTATTTACTGTATAAAGTGAATTTAAGTACTGTTGTATTCATTAAATAATATCATTACTTTTATTAATTAATATCACACACAGCTTACATACAAACACATCAACTATGTATGATACTAATTTATAATGGTAATAATATTATTGAGTAAATGTTATAAATAATTTCATGCTGTAAAAAGAATTCGCTAGAGACCTACTCATATTAAGGTAATAAAATAAAAGATAAATATGAAAATGGAATAAGTGACGGCTTGATCTCATAAGAGATTATATATACATACACTCATTTGACAAGTTAATAATATCATATAAATTAGAATTAATCTCATATGGACTCACCTTATGCATGCACTTGAATTTATCATAAAAAGTGCTACTTGTTATAATTGAAAGTGTCATTTTTATAAATAAAAAGTGCTAGTTATATTAACAAAAAGTGTTAGATGTTAACAACAAATTAACTTGAAAGTATCATAAAAAATATAAGTGCATGTATGCACTCCTCTCACAAGAGATCAACTCTATAATTTAAAAGTGAAAAGTACTAAAGAAATTAATTGAAAAATATTATTCGAGTGCATCCATGCACCTACCCCACGTGAAATCAACTTATAATTGATCTTGTTTTGTGTTTTGCATGTCTGATTATTTAATCGACCAACTTAATTATCACACGACCAATTTAACAATCTTTAATTATGATACTTTTATATTAAAAATTTAAAGTGATGTTATTGTTTTCAAATTTGACTATCTTCGTATTTAAGACGCTTGCGTATCATCTCAATAATTTACTCACATCTATATTCAAATTGTGTAATTGGTGCTCGATTTCTTTTAATCAGGGATAAATAGTGCATTGTTGATGGGAACATTGAAAATACCGATGAAAAACATTGGTACAACTATAGGACATCATATGCTAAAGATAGTTTCTAATAAACTTATCATAAATTATTATTCAATTCTATTTAATTTTAGATATTATAAAAAAATTCTTGATACTACTTTTGATTAAATATTTAACATTTTTTATATTTTCTTTTTAAAAATTTGATATTTTAAACTTATGCATATTAATACTATATTTTTATATCAAATATGAATTACTTAAATAGTAAAAATATATTCTTGATACTCTTAAAAATTAATATGCTACCACTGATTCTAATTTTAATTTCTAATACTTCTAATCAAATTCTTATAATTTTGATCAAATATTTAATATTTAAAAAAATCATTTTATAATAAACTTATCATCAAAAAAATATAAAACTTATACATTAATGATCATGAACTATTCTGAAGGGAAGAAAAGTCACGACACTTGGTTGGTGACCAAGAATAAATGTGTTCGTCCTCTCAATGTGGATTAGACGAAACGCTGTTGGTGCGATCTTAAATTGTCTTTCATTTAAGATTAAAATATTTGTAAATTAAATATCTTTATTATTCAATATGGATGTATGTACATTTGGTGAACATTTCTTTCAATCAGATTATTCAATGTGACCAAGTAATACAAACTGTGAGAATTTTCAATGGTTGACCTCAAGGACTTTGAAATTTTCATTGCTGCAAATCCATCTATGTCTATTACTTTTCCATTGTCTTCTCCACTCTGTTATCTCTCTCTCTCTCTCTCTCTCTCTCTCTCTCTCTCTCTCTCTCTCTCTCTCTCTCTCTCTCTCATCATGTCAACCAAGAAACCGAGCCTCTTGAATGTAGTGTCGGAAACATCGCGCATAATCAGCGCTCACTCCCGCCATTTCTTGGCCCTTTCAATTCTCTTCATCTTCCCTAACTCAATTGCTGCCGTAATTTACTCTTTCCTTTCTCAGCCTCCTTCCCTCCACCATCTCCGATTCTTTTCCGGCGATTCACCGCCCTACTCCGCCACATCCCAACTTCCGATCCTTATTCTTTTCTTACTTTCCAAATTCCTTTTCAATTTTTGCACCGTCTCTTCTATCACCTACACCACCTTCCATGGATTCTACGGTAAGCCCGTCAAGCTCATCGCCTCACTCAAGTCAATCCTTGTTTCGTTTTTCCCGCTTCTGTCAACCATGCTCGTCCTTGAAACAATCAACGCTTTGATTATCTTCGGCTTCATCATCCTCATGCTGGTATCCTACAATGGACTTGCCTTACTCGGCTTCCAAATGGACTACGACGATTCTTATTTCCTCGTTTTCGTTCTCGTGATCGCGTCCCTGATGATTGGGCTGTTGGTTTACTTGCAAGTTGAGTGGTATTTGGTGAATGCAGCAGTGGTTTTGGAATCAAAGTGGGGCTTTGGTCCATTGAAAAGGAGTTCTTATTTGGTGAAGGGGATGAGGAGTCATCTTCTTGGTGATAATGCTGTTGGCAGTTGTGTCTGGCCCTCTGTCAGTATGGTTTTTAAGCGTGGTGGGTAATGCAGGCAGAATCAACATGGCTTGGCTTGTTGTTCAGGTGGTTGTTTATGTCTGTATCTCTGTCGTGTTGGTGCTCTATGGTTTAGCTGCAAACACTGTCATATTCGTCCATTGCAAAGCGATTCACGAAGAATTAGCGTTTCAGATTGATGATGAGTCCCCTGCAGTGTATGTCCAATTACCTTCTGGTGCTGTGTAAATAAAAACTATTGATAGGCTCTCCTGCATTTGTGTTTTAAAATACTGTGTTTTGATTTGTGTAATTGGGTCCACTTCTGTAATATAAGTGAGGAATAAATGACAGTTTTGTATACCGTGCACTCTAATCGATCAAGAAATATTTGACTCTAATAAAGTGTCTTCTATTATGAAGAACAAAATTTATCCAACAAGGACATGTGAACTGACCCTGCTGCAAAAGCTCGTAAATGGTGGGGGCACGGTTCAGATTGCAAAGATTCTTTCAAATTTGAATGGCTTTACATTACTTTCCTCTAGGGGCACAAAAGAATCACCAAAAAATCTTTGAAAAGCACCTTTTACAACCCCTTCTTAGTCTACAGTCTGTTACCAAAAGCTGCATCAGAATTTTGAATGCCCATATCCACAAATTAAGTGAAAGCCCCACTGTGTGTGTTTTAACTGCGGCCAACAAATGAAAAATATATCGCAAGGAATCCTCATAGCTTCCTATGGTTTGAAAACGTCGACGAAGAAGTTGGGGGCACGAAACTTCTATCCGGCTCGGAGCCAAATAGAAGGCTACTCCAGTTACTTGACCTAGATAGAATTCTGGTAGGCACTCGATCGCTGTCTTCACCTCCAGATGCATCGTATCCATCGCTTGTCGACCTTGACAGAGGAATGTCCTGAGTAGCCATTGCAGCAGCAGACGATAACCCAACGAGTCGTCTCCCTTCATCAGGGCCCAATGAGGATACCCGGAAAGGGTGAATCTCGGGAGAGTCTAGGCTACTCTCAGGAGATGAACCTATATTACCAACCGAGCTAGGAATGGCCCGGTTTGCCCTGAAATCACTTCGGGCTTCGGGCTGTAGAGGAGCAAAGCTTGTTGATATCTCGTTTATCATAAGATGATCTCTACCATTGTGGGAATCTAAACCTTGAAGCTTTGATAAAGATTGAAGGGGCATCTCTGCAGGTAGACGAATACGCCTGCTTCCACGTTTTCTGTTGTTATCGGGCCTCATGGCCATCCTCCGATCACTGCTGCCAAAGCTGCTGTCTGTTTCATGAACGTAGTTCGACTCGGGCCTGATTACGGGCCGTAAAATCTTGGATTTCTTTCTTGCCTCAGCAGCAGCCTTTGATACTTCCTCTGCATTTAACCGAGCCAGTGTCCATGGGCTGATCTTTACAGCTGCTGGATTCTTTTTCTTTGTTGGTTCCTCCACCATTGCCCGTTTTCCCAGTGAACTCACGGACCCATTATCCGGAGGTACTACATCAAACTGCAAGATTATCACTAAAATATAAGCAAAATACTAAGGGATGGCTTGACTAGCCTTATTTTAAACATCTTTTTACCAAACTTTTTAAGAGCTTATCCTATACTTATTATAAGCAGTTTTGAGGAGCTTATAAGTTCAGCCAAACACCCTCTAAGCCACGGAGATAGCTAGAAATGGTGATGGATTATAACAATGTATGAACAACACTCAAAAGGGTGGGTGAGAACTGTTAAAAGAGTTTTTACCTGATCCTCGACAAACAGACGAGGTGGAGTGCACCACGCGGCTCGATGGAAAGCATTGAAGGAGCTTGCACTGCTCATTCCAGTAAGAGAGCTAACAGGAGACATTTGAGGACTTTGCTGTTCTCCCCCAGCTTGTTGCTCTTGCTCCCTCAGAGCTATAATGTAATCGTACGTGCTTATTCCCTGTTATCCCACCATTGCAATTATAAGTCGAAACAATTTTTTTTTTTCGCTCAGCAATTTTTTATTCATTAATATTAAACAAAGGAAATGCACAAGGTTAAAGGAGTGCTTACCTTCTTGATCAGAAGGATATGAAAGAAGAAGAGCTGAGCAAGCGGCAAGGTTGCAATCATGGCCAATATGGTGCACACTGCCTACACGTAAGGATAAAAGTACTACTATCTTTAAAAAGAAGTGCAAAATATTTAAATGGATTAGCTCATTCGATTTGATAAACTTCGGTTCTTCATAATTTTCACAAGGTTAGCAACCTAAAAGACAACGATGGGAAGAGAGGGGTCAAAGTACTTACCACCACAATTACGAACGGAACAACCGTAAAACTGCTTCCTAACTTGGAGCTGATGTCGGTAGCAAATTGCTTTTTCTTGAGAAAACACATAATAAGTACGAGGATTCCAGTCGCCCATTGAAATATAAGCTGCAATCTCAAGTCCAAGGTGCAAAAAACGTCATGGTAAATACGCTTAAAACTACACTATGCATTTGGAAATGCAATATCTTTGTGAACAAAAATAGAAATGGAAGCATGAGCATACCAGGAGAAGGGCAGACACCATAAGAGTAAAAAACTTTCTATAGTTTCTTTTGCCTATGCAATTGTTCAGCCACTACAAAAGAGAGTTAAAATTTGATCAGAAAGCACCCTTTTTGATAATAGCGGTAAAAGACTATAAATCCCAATATACCCTGCAATGATGATCAAATCGGTCGACACACTTGTCACAAACTCTGCAATGCTTGCTGTACTTGAAAACCTATAAGATGTAAACAAATCCAAATTTAGAGACATGATTACGAAGCCTTAACAAGAACACAAAATTTTCAGCCAATGAAATTCAGAGTGTCTTATGATATTAAAAAATAATAGGACAATGTGTATCTGCGCACCTCTACTTCGCACAAACTACAGTAGAACATCCCATCTTCACTCTGATGATCGGAAGACTCTTCATGTGAGTTGCAACAGCAAGCGCAAGGTAATAAAGCGAACTTGCTCATGCTGCAAGTGCTCTTATGAGGTGAAGAATTCCTCTTTTCAGGTTGAGAATGACAATCAGCGGCTGACGCAGCATCTATTTTTCCTTTATCATTGGCTTCCTCTCCAGTGGCTGCAGCATTGGCATCCACAACTGATGGTGTTGACTCTCCACCAAGTTTAGACCCACTCGGTTTGACATGCTTCTTGTTGTTCAGATTTTTAATATATTTTTTGATTTAAAGACTCCGGAATCAGCAGGATCAGCAGCAGCACACCAAATGTAAAGACCAAAAGCGCATATAAGCTGAGAAATGACGAAGCCGCAGAGTAAGAGGTATATATATTAAAAAGTCATTTGATAAAACAGCCTTAATCAGGTGGAATCTATATGTGGTCAAAATAATCTATCATCCCTAATGCAGCTTGTAGCTAAAAACTCATTTAATCCCTAGTAACAGGTTTCATGGACCTTAAGAGTCTGGAAAACAAGGCTATGAAACATGATATTGAGATAATTCAAAAGTCTAGATCAGATTAAGGCCAAGGATAGCAAAGGGAATACACAACATCAAATCTTTAAAGCAGAATTGCAATTTTTTTGAGAAAGAAACTTGTGTCTCTCTTTGCATTGACACAAAAAAGCTAGAGGGCAAGCACATTAATTTTCCTTGCCAAACAAAGAGAGTTTTATGCTTTTTTCAACGAAGCCCACCACTCATTTACCAGATAAATTGCAGAATTGAGAAACAAAAGCATCAAAGTGAAAGCAATAAAGTGAAAATGAATTTAAAGGACAAAAGTAGAGATCAATAAGAGAGCAGAAAGCATAGAAACCACAGATCTCAGCATACAAGAACAATGTATCAAAAGAAAACAAGAATCTCCAATAAGGAAGCAAGTGTGCTTACAAGAGGAGTGTAAATCCCCATCATTATGTATTGGAATAATTGATTTCCCACAAAAGGCGCAAAGAAAACATAGAAAGCAAACCCCAATGCCAGAAATACCGCTACAGCCACCACCTGCAAACATGTACATCTTGCTCAAAAACTTGAATATATTTTGGAAAAAGCAAACTACTAAAACAGAAGAAAGATTAACATATGGAGAATTCGAAGAAAGGAAAAAGAATAACACACTCCCTCTCTCTCTCTCACACACATACTCTCTTTCTCTCTTTCTCACACACACACAGTTGTTAATAAAGATAATACCTGGAGTGGATGGTAAGGAAGCTCCCATCCATGCTTTCTCATCGTGTTGATTGGAGGTTGCAATCGAGAAAATAATATCACGAAAAATATGGGCAGAGGAGAGAAATTAAAAGACCTTTGTTTCACTTCCTAACAACCCTCTTCAAGCCAGTTTCCCCATTTTCAGGGCAGAATTTGGATCAGTGTTCCACCATACAAGCAACCAAACAAATCTTGCATGCTCATTTACAATGACTACACCATATTAAAGAAAAAAAGTCCTAGAAAATATAAAGGGTAAGGCGCATAAAAAAATCATAAAAGGGAAGAAAATCCCACAAATGAAAGTGGGAATGTGGTGATCAATGTGCTAAGAACCCTTTTCCTCGTTCACTCATTACAACCCACCACACCAAGGTCACACATTGATGGTGAAGAGAGAGAAAGGAAAAGAGAAAAGGCTTTGCCTCTGTTTCTTGAATCGGCTTTTGTTTGAGCGAAGCAAAGAAGATCTATCCAGCAAAGAGAGAGAGAGAGAGAGAGAGAGCTGGACTGGGTGTTTTTGCTTTCTAATCCTATAATTACTTTGGGTCCTTTATTAGCAACCTCCTATTTACTTTTCTTTTCTTTTTTTATTTCACCTTGTTTCTTGCATTGCCTTTTTCCATGAGCAATGCAAAATCAGACATCATTTGTCATGGCTTAGGGCTACAGACGCCAGTTGTACTTCTACTGTCTGTAATTTCTACTCCTAACGACCCCATTAATGCCCTTCAACCCCTCCTCTCTCGGGATATTCTTCATTCTTTTTATTTTTCTACTGCGGATGAAGCCGTAAAAAGATAGAGGTAAACCTCCACCCCCACCCCTATGCAATAAATAAGTGAATAAACACTTAATACGTTTATTTATTATTTTTAAAAATATAATTTTATTTATGGTGGAAAGCAACATTACTAGGATCTATATCGACATTATTTGGAATTTACCTCATGGTCCATGAATCCTTTCCTCTTACTTTTTTTTTTTTTTTTTTTAATAAAGGGGGACTCTGCCTATTTGGCATAAGGTTTGGAATCATTCTACTCTCCAACGTATATAGTCCATACTCCATACGTATTAACTAGGGGCAAGTCTTCCCTTGAGTATCATTTTCAGTATTTTTTCATTATAAATAATACATTTTAGTTTTTATATTTAATTAATTATTTGTCTCGCACAAAATTTTGTGTTAAAAGGAAAGTACGAACATATATTTACATTCTCAGATTAACGCTTCACAATATATATATGGACATTAAGAAAGACCGAAGACGGTGCTTAGTTAACTACTTTAGCATGTGAGTAATTAAAATCGAAGTTATAGTGTGTCTTTGGAATGACTACAGTATAATTTTGATTTCCAAAAACAAAATAATCATTTATAGTTCACCTATTTAAGTGATATGATTTTGATTTCAATACCCTTTCCATTCTATTTCTTACATTTTTACCAAACACGTTCAAGAGTATTTTTAAGGGTTTGTTTAACATTTGATAGGAAAGATCGATTATGTGATCAAGAAAAAAATTGTGTGCATTTACGTGCATGCGCGTTCGTTTATTCAAAGTAACATTTTTTTAAATATGTAAAACAATCCCTATTAGCAATATTAAGTTGATAATGTATATATTTATCGATTATAGAAGAATAATCAATAAATTAATAAAAAGCCAAATGTAATACATTTTCATTAAACATGTATTATTTTTTATGTTATAAGTATACGTGCACTCGGTGTATAAGAGGTCTACCATTTGAGAAAAGTATTTTAAAAAAATAGGTGTGAAGTAAATTTTAAATTCAGTTGAATAATTGTGTATTGGTTAAATAAGAATTACATAATCAAATCTAATATATAATTAATCAAATTATATAGAGGCTGAATCAATTTATTTTTTTATCAGAGGCTATCATTATTTGATGATGTCATTGATGTGTACTAAATAAATTTCATCATTGTAAATCAAAAGATAATTTGAATTCATCATTTTTTTATTATTGTAATTACCTATTTAATTTACCAATTCGGGTGGGCGGCATGAAACTATTCGAATAAACCCTAACTAGGTCAATTTATTAAATGCTTTAAATACATATTATATGCTCCTTATTTTTATTTAATTTACTTGCCCTTTTTCCTTAAATTGTAACAAAACATTAAATCTTAGTCCTTTTCCAAAACTTAAAAAAATGGAGTGGTTAGTGCCTGAAGCAATAGTAGTTGGGGTCTATAAGTAGACGGAGAATAAATTGAAGGACTACATATTTTTCTCGTGGCAAGCATCTTTGTTTATTATGTCATTTCAACTAAATTATTTACTGTATCTGATGAATGGAGGAGTAATCTTGAAGAAATATTAATGCTTCTCAACTTTTTTCTTTTTTATTTGTGTCCCCCAATCCATAATGACCAACTTCATTGACTGGCGTGCGTGATTTATGAATTTAATTACTAAAATGTGTTCCCGTCACAACAAATTAATTAAGCAACATCCAATTTCAATGAGTTTATATATATAATTATTCCATTCAATTTTAATATATCATCCGGAAAGAAAAAGTCTTTTACTTATTTCTACTTTACAACATACATTTATTTACATATTTATCATTTGAGCTCTACACTATTTTCTCTCTTTTTATTAATTTTATCTCTTCTATTAATAACTTAACAATAATACTCTTTGTTTTTACTAAGCTCATTACTTTATACATAAAAATCTAATATTTTTTAAAACATGTATTCAACTTATTTGTCTAATTAAAATTGGACGGAGAGAGTATATATACACAAAGGCAAGGGCGAATTTAGGTACGCAAGAACAATGATGGATTTAGAGATGTGGTACGATCACATCTTTTAGAGTTTAATATATTTACTATATATATAAAAAAATATTTAACACATAAATTTGTAAAAAATTATTATTTTGGCCACTTGGTTTATATTTGTTTGCCACCTTAATATTATCTTTTGGTGATGTTAGTTATTAGTACTTATTTTACATTCATCAACTTTAAGTTAGTATAATTTTAAATTTTCGTCCCCTTTAGGACGGGATTTTGAATCTGTCTTTGTATATACATAAACAAATATTTTTTTAATGAAATTATTGTTGTTTGCTAATTAAAAAAACAAATATTTTTGTACGTGAAGTGTGTGTATATATATATATATATATATATATATATATTAATATTTGAAATAATTTAAACATATGTTTGCGGGTTTGAGTAGTTAATTAATGGGTATTATAAATTAGGACGGAAGTGAAGTTGAGTGAGTAATCAAACATAATTTTATTGATTTGTGACAAATTTGAGTATTTATATTTATAACGAAATCGATTCTGAATATCATTATTATTTATAATTAATAATAATAGAGAAACAAAATCTTGTGAGTTTTCTTTTGGTGTGGGGGTGGGGGCGTTGTTTAATTAACCATTCTAACATGATAAGTATATTTAATTTTAATTTGGAATATATATGAGAATGCGAGTTATAATTAAAAATTAGAAAGGGTGTGGTATGGGGTTTCGATCCAATGAGATTTATGTTCTTTTATTAATTAAGACGAGAAGAGATGCATTCTTTTGGCACCATCTTGTCAGATGGTATCGTGCATCATGACTGGGAGGGAAGACATTAAGTCAAACTACTCTCATCTTATCATTCTATATATTCTCTTAATATCTGTCAAAATATATATATATATATATATATATATATATATATATATATATTCTCTTAATTATAAAAAAGAGTAAATTTCCTATAAATCAAGTTTCACATTAAAATTTAATTCATATTAAAAAAATAAATTCAATTTACCTTTCAATTTAATAATGTAGGTTATACCCTTCAATTTATGAGATATTAGATATGAAATCTAGGTCTAATCTTCTATCAAAATATTGATTGTAATTAATTTACATAATTGCAATCTTTTACATATTAGTTTATCTTTTTTAATCAATTTCACTATAAAATTAGGTTTTAACTAATACCTTATCGTAAGACAACTAATATATTTTAATTAATATTTTTAATAAAATAATTAATATAATTCAAAAACAATATTTTATAATAAAAATAACTAATAATTTTTAATAAAATAACTAACGTTATAAAAATTAATTAATCACAATAAAACTTATTTACATAAAATCTTATCCCCACATATTTAATCACAAATTCCAAACCCAAAAAGACCCTTTTAAGGGTAAAACTAACAATATTAAAAAGGAATGGTTAGGATGGTGTGAGAGCAAGTAAAACAACTTTCAGAGGCCCATGAATGTGGTTCAATGGGTCCCATCCCATGCACTACATTGTGCAAACAGCAAACTACAAATGAAACGAGACATATTTTTCGTCAAATTAATTTAAACCGGACAAATTGTATGATTTAAAATTCGATCCTTTTTAAGGGTAAAACTGTAACAGTATTAAACAATCAAAAAATTCAGTTTTGTTTTGATATTAATGGGAGATTCTAGTTTGAATACTAGACTCCAAATACAAGGACAAAATGTTTAAGACCCCGTTGTACGTGAAAACTTGCAGGTTAGAAATTAGAGTTGACTCCTATGCCTCTTCTTAAATATTTTATTCGGGTTTGGACTTTGGGTATGCTTTTCTAGGCATGTGGGTCGGAGTTTTGGGGAAACGGATATGAGTATTATCGTATATATACATTTTATTTTTATTATCAATATTATACATATTTATTTTGCATTTAATTCATGAAAAATTAATTTAATCAAAGAAAATAGAAGATAGGAAAAATGTACTGGAAAACCCGTGACTACTTTGTAGGGTCTCCTTTCGTATTTCTCTTAAAATTTTCAAATTTATCTTCCTTATTTTTTCGGTTTTCTTCCTGTGATTTTGTCCTTAATCTTAGGGGAATGTGACTGGAACCCGTGAAGAGCCACCTTGCACCAAATCAATACGACTTTATCTAAAATTATTTCCTAAATTAGGTGTTTTATTTTCCAATTTTTCTTTTTTATTTAATTTTATTTTTTGAAATATTTTAATGAGGCTTTGTTTTTGGGTGTTTGGACATAAAAGGAATGAGGGTTTGTTTGACCCCTAAATAATATATATATATATATATATATATATAAATAATAATTCATGAATAATTGGTGGACTGATGAAATTACATAATTTATTAGGTGCACAAAAACAAATAGTGTAATTTATGTTGGGCCTTTATAATAAACTTATGAGCTTGGGGATTTACCAATTATCTGATGGCATATCAATATTGTACTATATTGGGTTAATTGTGTCATTAAGCCATGCTATTGTAACTTTTATGTAAACAATTTAATTGTACGTTTTTGCCATGTGCAAATTTACTAAATGATTAGTAATTATAACTATTTTGATTTCATATGTACTAGTATTATTTTAGTTTTTCTTCTTTTATTTTTAATCCTTGCCATGTTAAAATAAAGGAAAATACCACCTGTGGTTAGGTTTTCTTTTGGCATGAACAGGACATGGTCCCCTACTAATTAATTCTACACACCCAAATCCAAACAAATAAAATGCGCTATGATTTTTAATGCAATATTGTACATACAACCTATATCATGCATGTCACACGTTTGAAACAATTTTTTCTCAAAATTCAATTTGCAATTTAGCCAAGAATAGGTATTTCACAGTTTAAGTTAAGACAAAAATTTATATTAGACGGAGTATAATTTACTATATATTATATGATCATGGCGAAAATTATTACACATATCCATCGATGGGCATCAACACAAGGGAATCATAATTATTTAATTAATTATTTATATAGTATTACATCATAAATATTTAAATATAGTGATGTAATTTACAATTAAAACTAGATATACGCTATAATATGTAACATCTGCTGATCCAAAACGCACTCGATGCTTTAAATGCTTCAGCCTGACCAACTGTACTATTCACCAACTTAACTGACTCTATTTATTTTGCAAGTTGAATTGATGTACTTCATACACGGTGGTTTGATGTGTTTATTTACCAACTCAAAAGACATATGTAATAAATTTGGAACTAAATGATAAAATAAAATCAGTTCTACAAAATAATTTTATTACAATATACATACATGATAAAGTAAACTTTTCCTAAATTTATTTTCAATATTTATTAGTGAAAACATTATTGAATGTAGAAGAGCTGCTAGGAGGGAATGATTATGCTTTCCCTTGTGGTTGCTGCATTTACCTACATAATCATTTGCACAACATTTTTGTTTTTCTTCTTTTCACTATTGATATTTTACTTTACCTTTTCAAACATATCAATCTAGCTAGTTACATATCAGTGTAATTAATGAATTGATTTGAATAAATAATTTAGGAGTATCCCTAAAAATAGGGTATTGTATGTGCAACTTAAGTGCAATTTTTAACAATATCAATTGTTTTTATTTAAAAGTGCAAGTGTTTTTGCACTTTTAAATAAATAATTGATATTGTAAAATAAATGTTATAGGTGTATTTCAAGTTTAACATTTAGAGTACCCTTACTTGATAATCTAAATTTCTTGAATATAATTTTATAAATTTATTATTATAATTATTAAATTTAAATTACAGAATTGTGCCATGGAGGCGCATAAACACAATGACTCATGAGCCCAACAACATAATAAATTAATGGGCTCATTGTTTGGTGGGCTGTGAAGCATGGGCTGGCCCAATGATTTAGACCACTTCACAGAATTATCAAGACGGATGTAAATCAACAATGCAACATCTAATACCTTTCCAAAAAAAAAAAAAAAGGTTTGATCTCATATGAAATAAGTGTATGGATGCACTCACTTTTAAAATAATAGTATCGAAAACTAAAAATAAAAAGTAACAATAGATTAATTGAAAAATATCATAATAAAATTTGAGTGCATGCATACACTCACCTCACGAGAGATCAACTCAAAAAAAAAAAAAAAAAAAACAATGCAACATCTAATACAGACATAATTTGGTAAACGACACTTTTTTTTTTTACAGGAAATAGTTGTTAGCACTTCACACATTTTTTTTTAATGGATTAATTGCATAAAATTTTGCGGCGTTTGCAATTCGATATAGGAACTAATTATTTGTTGTAATTCAATGCACCAACTAGCACATTATCTTTAATTGTGTGGGAAATTAGTCTCGAAAATAAATAATGAATTTGTATATCCAATTATAAATTTTAAAAGACATGTTGTAATTGATAAATGATAATACGTTCAAAAGATTGTGAATTTTAATGCAATTAACCCTTAATTTTAAAATATTGGGATAGAATATTTTGAATTTATATCCTATAGTATTTTCCACCATATATCTAGTTTTCAATTATTGATACATGCCTTTAGCCACTTTGCTGGTTTGTAGAATTTGAAATTCAGATCACTTAAAACCCCTTAATAATTTGACTTGGATTTGTTGAATATTTTATTTGCTACCTAATTCTTGAATATTTTCTCAGTGGAGACCCAATTTTTAGTTTATCCTTCAAGAGGTAGGTACAAGTGGGAAAATACCTTTTTTTTTTTTTTTTTTTTTTTTGTGGGGGTGGGGGAGAAGCTATTTTTGGTTCTTATTTTGCGGCCCAACTACTTAAAAATTGGAAGTGTAGTTGCATTGTTGTTGCCCTGTTGCCTGTTGGGCACAAGCACAACCCTAACTATCAAATCATTTTGTGAAATAATTAATATTATAAATGAGAACTATTTAAAGAATTGATTATCTATGTTACAAGTTTATTATAACTGAATTAAAGGTTGTTGGTATAATGGTACTCGTAATAGAACAATTAAAATAACTAGACAAAAACTTGTATGAGACGGTCTCACGCATGAGATCAGTCACTTTTTAATAAATTATTATCACTTTTTAAAAAAGTGATACAAATTAGTATAAAGGTGATAATAATTTATGAAAAAATAATAATAATTTATTAAAAAGTGACTTGCCTCTACGATAAATTCTCATGCATGAGACGCTCTCACACAAGAGTGCCCCAAATAACTTATACTCCTACTAACAAATTAATAATTTTTAATTAAAATAATGTAAAAGGTGTTTTTGTGTTATGAAATGTCATTTTCTCATGTCAAGCATTTAGTGCCACAAATGGCCCTTCCACAACATCGGAGTATATTCATAAATTGTGGTATCACAGGAAATAAATTGATTATTGATCTAGTGTTTTTTAACATATAATTTTAAATTTAAGTTTTTAATTGATGCACATACTTAGTAAATCATTCAATAATTAGTAAATCACATAAGATGATAATGATGGATAAAATCTCAATCTTGTACAAAACACATAAAAAGGATGGATAAACGTTCACGTTATTGTGCAATAATCCACAAATTAAAATACAAGTAAATTATTGTACCACCTATTCCATTAGAGTAACTTTTCTCTTATTTTAATTGAATCGCCAAAGTTAGGGAGTATTACTTTGTAGAAGGAAAATCAAGTAAAAATTTCCAATCTGTAATTTAATTCAACAAAATATGTCAAGTTAAAGCTTATAATTATGAACTCGCTGATCTAGCAGTATTCGAATTGGCTAGAGCACCATTACTTATATCATGAGATCGTGAGTTCGAGTAATTATTTGATTTTTAATTAAAAAAATAAAACCTCATTCTTAGTTTCATGCAAATTTAATAAAATGAAGTGATCATCTTTAGCAACCCAATAGACCAGTGATTTTGACACTTCCTTTTTAAGAAAAGTATAAATTATAGATATCCCTACCCCAGTTCATTTCTGCTATTCTGTATGTTGTTAGTTCAAATGAATTAAAAATGGAATATTTTTGGTAGAGTGTTTTAGGTTACTGGTTTTCAGGAATATGTATTTATTTATGGTCTTTGTTTTTATGATAAAAGGGTTCGTTTTATATGCAGCACTCAACAGTTCTGTTAAATAATTAAGAGAGCATTATTATTTTAACTTTGTTTATTCTGTACACCACTCTAATCATTTGATGTCATTTTCATGACTTAAAATATATGGTTTGTTGGGGTGTTCTTGAAAAGCATAACAACCCCCTTTTTTGTTTAAATTGTTTGTTGATTTTTTTATTTTTACAATCATCTTTCTGTTTAAGGTGGGAATGGACCAAATATTCATTTGGGGGTTTAAGTCATACATCAGTAGAAATCCTATTTTTTTCTGATAAATGGAGTAATAAATTTTTTTTTCAAAATTTCTAGTCAATATTTAGGTTGTGAAATGACTTGATAATGTTTGATACTCATCCACTAAGTCTTTGTTTTTCTCCAAACAAAATTCATGATTTTAGGTATGAATTCTTTGTGCAGATAAATTTGATGCAAAGGGGCATCATCATCAAGTGTGTAAAGACTAGCTAATTGGGCCATCTTGCAGTATAAAGCTTTTGTTTCTGAAGCATATTTGATTGTGTGTTCATCGTGCTGATCATACTATCTAATCGTTTCGAGGTAATTTCAAGTTGATACGTTCAATTCTCAAGCTTTTTGCTATAAAAAAATTGATGTCTGAAGAGGGGTCTGGTATGATGATCTTTTAGCTCCATATTGATCTTTGTTGCAATAATTCTTGATAATTTTGTCTATCTGTTTGCTTGATTACATCTATTTCAAATGATGGATTAAAAATCATGTCTATTTACATTTTTGTCTCCAAAGTCTTTGACACAGAGTTCTTGATATGTTGATGAGTTTTTGTCAAAAATTCCAGCATGTATATTTGCTTCATATCCACTATTTTAATGTCGATCATATAGAAAAAATCTGAAGTATACTCATCTGTATATATCCAATAATCCTTTGTTTGATTCATCTGGCATTGAAGTTGATATTTAATATGAGAAGAGCTGCTCAGTGTTTCTGGGATTCATGAAACACCATGGGTGGCTGCATCTCAAAACCGAACAAGAGGATAAAATCAAAGGCCAAGTACATTTACAGACCATTCAAACTTGGGAGAAAGATAGCTCCCTCGAGTACAATTGCACCTGTAGAAAACCCTGTCTACGAGGAAGCTTCTGTTGGAGAAATTGCAGTACATTTACATGGCGAGCCGACAGTTTCTAGAAGCTCCGAGGTGCACTTGAGCCATAACCAAGTTGGTGCAAACAGTAGGGTTCCTCTGCTAAGCTAGACTTTCCTATTTTCGATGGTGTTTCATTTACTTTGATCATTTAGTACATCTTGTTATCTGCTTGTCTTAGCTTAATTATACTTGGTGTTTCTTTTCATTGTTTGAGCAGAAATATCGCGAGAGGAACAATGGTTCGACTCAATAAGTGTTCTTGATTCTGATTCTGATGAAGACTTTCTTAGCATTGTTGGAGGTGATTTAGATAGTGTGTACATTTAATTACTCAATTTTTTACATCCTGTAGAGTTATTTATCGTTTTGTGTTCTTTACCTTTGCTTTCAGATGGTTTCCCATTCTTGGATAATCCTACTGAGAGCACATTACACAACCAAATGATGAACTTTGATAAAACCAAGGATACTTGAACTTCGACTATGAACATAGCCAAGACTTTGTGTATCCAGCAACGGAGACACAAAGTCTCGATCTTTCAAACTTGACGAAAGCTGAGGAAACATATTCCTGTCGTGCAAAGCTCGATTCTCACATAGCTCAAGTTTTTCCTCATGATGGAGATGGTCCAACTGATTTCTGTGAGTACAAAGTTAGATTAGTCTCTTGAATTCTTTCTTGTGATTACTATTTCACTTAACGCCTGCTTGATCTAAGAGACTGATAACAATACGAGCATGTCTACAGATTCGTCTGAAAAATATTCACACAATCCAAGGGGTGGGCTCCTTGTACCTTCATCAATGGAAGATAAGCCAGCCAAAGGCTGTTGGTGTCCTGTTTCGCCTTCTGCATTTAAGCTACGAGGAGAAAATTATTTCAGGCATGTTTCCTAGTTACTATTCATGATCATATACCAGTTTTCTGAATCTTTATGTAATATTTTCTTATGCAGAGATAAGAAGAAATGCCCTGCTGCAAACTATAGCCCATACGTACCTATTGGGGTCGACTTATTCGCCTGCTCCAAGAAGATACATCATATAGCACAGCACATTAAACTTCCCTATGTTGAATTACAACGTCAAGTGCCCTCCTACTTATTGTCAATATACAGGTACACAAAATTACATAGATAGATGAACTGCAATACTAATCACAATAGGTGAAATCTGAGATATTTCATGCAACATTTAATTTTATTTAATGGCAGCTTCCTACTTATCCTGCTTCCGTTTTTCGTGGAGATAGTGACGGGGAAGGGATGAGCCTTGTAGTATACTTCAAAGTGACTGAGAATTTCGATACAGAGACTTCATCAAAATATTTGGACACTTTAAAGGTATTCAATGATTGCTGGACTTATGTTCATGTCACTTGTCATGTAGAGACTTGATTAAAAATTTATTGTGTCTCTGTTGTGCTGTTTTCTTGATCTTTGGGTAGAGATTTTCGCGAACGAGATGGAAACTGTAAAAAGTTTTGCAAAGGAAACAGCTGTGCCTTACAGAGAGAGGCTTAAAATCATGGTAAATCAAGTAAATCCAGAAGAGCTTGGTTTAAGTTCTACAGAAAGAAAGCTTCTACAGGCGTACAAAGATAAACCTGTGCTTTCACGTCCACAGCATGCTTTTTACAAGGTATGTTGGTCTAGTGTGCAGTAGAGCAAACATAATTACTGTGTGAGTATGTGTGATGTCTTGATGATTGTTGTGCTTTCAGGGACCAAATTACTTTGAAATCGACCTTGATGTACATAGGTTCAGCTATATATCTAGGAAAGGATTTGAAGCATTTAGAGAGAGATTGAAACATGGTATTATTGATCTGGGACTAACAATTCAGGCACAAACGCCTGAAGAAGTGCCTGAGAAAGTTTTGTGCTGTGTACGGCTGAATAAGATCGATTTTGTGAATCTTGGGCAGATGCCGATTCTTGTAACTAAAAGTGATGAATGCATTATGAATTGATGATTTTGGCGGGTTTAGGAGAAAAATAATAAGCCGAAAAAAGTGATTCCAGTAGTGATTTTTATTGTTTGGTCATGAAGCTGCAATTTCTTCGTATTTCTTGAGTAAACTCATCTTTGTGTTGTTGAGTGCCTCATAATTTTTTAATTCTAAATGCTTCTTTCAGTTTCTTGTTTGGGAAACATGGGAGTAACTAATTTGGGATGTCTTAAATCTTGAAATTAAATACTACTCCCTTTATTTTATAAAAGTTTTCTGGACTCATTTTTAGAAAAACAGGAGTAATGATTAATTTTTTAATAATTTTGTAAACATTATGTGTAAAGTAAATAAATTATTGAATGGTGTGAATAATATATGAGTTTAAATATAATCGTAAACCAAATTCCTAAATTTTCATTCAGACAATCTTAAACTATAAAAAGAATGATAATCCTCTATAACAAAATAACGTTCAAAATAAAAAATACATGTTACAATATTTATTTTTATACCCAAAATAACAAAAAAAGTTAATTCTATCATGTCAAACTAAACTCTTATAGATATTTTTATTTACACCTCATGCCACTTATTTCTCCACTATAATTAAAAACTCTCTCACTCAATTACTCTCTCCAATAAAGTTGAAAAAATCCACTTTACCCTTCACTTTATATTTTTTAATACAAATATATAATATTTTTATTAAAACCCATTTTGAACAATTTAAATCGTAACGAATGGAGTAGTAGTAATAATAACAATAATAATAATATCCTGTCGCACATTTCATTTCACAATTTGCAAATAAAAAAAAAAAACTTTTACTTACAACAAATCCCACTCATAATAAAAGCTTTTACAAGAATGAAATAGTGTCACTCTGTCTGTCCATCTTTATTTTACAAAAACAGACATCTCAAAAAGAATTTACAAACAAACAACACTCAGTATACTGTATCTAATGGTGATGTGTATATCCTACTTTCTTCTAACTTTTGTATGTATTTTTCTTTTTCAAGTCAATGTATGTCCTGGATCAAAACCACAGCTCAAACAAACAAGAAAACGGGTCTCCACTCTTCGTTACCTCGTCACATTCTGAGATAACTATGTTATCTGTTCTTCCTTGAAACGAGGAAGCCCGTTATTCGAATATTCGATTCTGGTATTTGTGGTTTGTCGATCAAATACTGCATTTTGTGATCTCAACTGTGACGCAGAGCTATGGCTGCTCGTCCTAGCAACAGGAACGTCATGGTTGTGCTTTCCCTCATATGCTGTTATCACAGCTTTCACATCACTTGCAGCCCTTTCCACGTGTTTTCGGACATTGCAGCCTTGGTTAGTGCATTTGTAATAGCTTCTGCAAAGTTACACGGACATAAACAGATAATTGTCAAACTGCGAGAAGACAATGAATTACAATTAATCTTTTAAATAAGTTGAGACAGAAAATGATTGTTGGTTGAGAAATACTGGAATGATTGAAGATAAATGATTATAGAGGAGGAGATAGTTAATTAAATGGAGTAATGATTAACTTATTTTGAGCCTCATTACCTTGTAAGAAGTATGATGAACCACCATATTTACACTATATTAATTTTCATTACCGTTCTCATTAAAGAATTATGAACCAATTAATTTTAGAGCAAAAATGTTTAACCTTGGGTGAGGGTTCCCCTTGACAACTTTCTGGCCGTATTTTCGCCATCTATAACCATCGTCCAAGAGGTCGACTTCACTCGTCGTCTGAACAATGATCCTAGGCTCTGTAACAGTATGATGGGACGATGATGCTTGATCTGAGGTCTGAACCTCAATATTCCTGTCAGTTAAACATGAAATGCTTGATTAGAAGATGCAGAAAGATCGATTAATTGACTAGTATTACCTTCTTTTGGATTCGGGTTCATCCTCAGCATCGCCCACTTCTTCACTGTCACTTGATC
Organism: Paraleonurus japonicus; assembly: GCA_030762865.1. Lineage (NCBI taxonomy): Eukaryota > Viridiplantae > Streptophyta > Magnoliopsida > Lamiales > Lamiaceae > Paraleonurus > Paraleonurus japonicus. The sequence goes on along the minus strand of CM061060.1, from coordinate 2,821,774 downwards.
CTGATGCATGTTCAGGTGTAACCTGGCTACATTCTTGATCGAATTCAGAGTTATGATTAAGGGTTCCATCTTGGTTATCTTTCATTCGCTTAATGGGTTGGGGATGGTTGTGCTGGCCTTTATATATGATCTCCGTTATCTGACCATCAAGAGAGCGTTCAACTTTCTTCTTCACCGGACACTTTGTTTGAGTGCATTTGTAATAGCTTCGAGGATACTCACTTCCCTTCACATGCTTCTGCCCATACTTCCTCCAGTTGTAACCATCATTTGCAGGTTTATCCACAATTAAGGCAGGATATTGGGATTTCTGATCAGAGTGAGAAACCTCAGACGACTCCTTAATGATGTTACGATTTGGCCTAGGAGGAGCCACATTTTGTTGCAAAGATGCAGTCGAAAGATGAGGCTGCAGCCGTTGAGGAGCCGCTGATAGAGATGGATATTCAGACTGGATATGCATCTGCGCCTGAGCCGTCATCTGAGCAAGAAAATGTTGATGGGGTATCCCTAATGGACCCTATTTCAAGTAGCAGAATCATGATCAACTTTATAAAAAGGGTAACACTTGTGAACCAAGTTCACGTGAACTCCATCTCATTTTTACAATGAGTCTAACAAAACCTTGCATATAAGATCCATTTATAGTTTGTTGGGTACGACCAATGATATAAGATGAAAGGATCATTCAACAGTTTTCATGCCAAATCATTCATCCTTATCATCATTCCTCGGATGCTCAAAACAAACACAAGTTTCATTGCACATCATCAATCGTCTAGAGAAACGACGACAAAAGAAAGCACTTAGATAGGAAACAACTATTCATCAACAGTATCGAGTATTGTATCAATGACATCTAAAGGTAAAAATCTCGAACAAAGAAGCAAGAGGACAAACACTCCAGAAGCAGAAAACCCAATTCACAGAGATAACTTACATAATTCTATTGCAAGTCCATGAACGATCTAGCACCGTGATAATTTTAAGTGACTCCTTGGACCTTAATCATAATGCAATGCATGAACTCCGCAGTAACAAGATTCTACTAGAATTGCATATCAAACCAATAGTTACCCCACTTTAATTTTTGAGTCAAATCTTACACAATGTGTAGTGCACTTAGGACCCATTTGATTGGAGTATTAAATTTAAAGGGACATTGATATATGATATATTTTACCAGATCATACAAATAGCATGTTTGTTAACGAATTATTACAACATGATTAAACATGGTCCTAATATTTTCAACTGTTTGTATTGAAAACTAATTTATGTGATAAATCTAAAATTTACAATTATACCTCGTCTAAAATATTGGGAAGAGTTTTGTTGGAAAAATGTTATTTTTGTCAATTACTTATCGTAATTAAATCAAACAAACGGGACCGTAGAGGTTTGCACTTCACCTAACTCAATCCTCTTGCCTGGACTCTTTTTCTTATGAACATTATATGTTCTTTCACCGATTAAAAAAAAAAGTAATTCCAGAAAATTCTAACTAATATAAAGAATTATGAAGGTTATCGGAGGGATCGTCGAATCAAAACAATATTTACCATCGGGGATGGATTAGTATGAATTATAAGGAGTTGTAGCATATAAGAACCCATATACAGAGAAAACGCACATGATATTATCGATATTATCTGTACTATTTTTGTGTTTCATTCTATTCTATGTTCCATAATCTAAATAGATGACACATGTTATGTTAAAAATAATCCAACGAACCACCACAATCTTAGATGGATTCAAGAATACATATTGGAACATGAAAAGTGGCAAAAGAAATTGAACTAGAGAAAAAGAGGACAAAAAGGAGCACTTGGACAGGAAACAACTAACAATATCCTAGACTATGTTTTATGCTTTATGCTTTCCAAACAAAGCACATCTTGGAACAATCTCCATTTTTCATAGATTACATTACTCTTGTTTATTCCTTCACTTAAAATGGATATATAAAAAGGAGGAAAATTTCACAAGTAAATAAGGGATAAACAAGACAAAAACAACAAATCAAAGTAAAAGATTTAATTTCTACCAAATCAAGCATTTTTCATTCCATTAACAAAAACATATGCACAATATTACAGCGATCAACCTACCAAAGCAAACATAGATGAAATGAGAGAGAAGGCTTGATAATATACCTGTGAAGATGCGATAAAAGCCGGCGAATCGAGCAAGCTAGCAGGACTCAATCCCGGCGGAATTGTAAACATCGCCGGCTGCTGCGACACCACTAACCCCGCCGGCCTATTCTGTTGAAATATAAACTCCACATTCCGGCCGCTGCTAGTTTCCGGAACCGATTGAGCAAAATTCTGCCAAACGTTGGGCACAGCAGCCGGAGATATGGCGCCGGAAAGAAGCTGAGAAAACGTGCGGTAGTCATTGTCGCACTCATTTTCGGGAAACAAGCTTGAAACCAAGGTCATCGGGCCCGGGCTCACACCCGTAAACAAGCTTCCTATTGAACTTTCCGGCGGTGTAATTCCTGATTTATTATCGCCCATTAGACTTTGCTGCTGTCCCTATTTTTATTTATTTTCTGGAATTTGTGAGAGCTTTTCACAATTTCTATATTCTGAAACTTTGAATGAAAAGTCGTCGTCATGCTTTTAAATTAACTTTCCATTTGGATTTCCCTTCTCCCGTCCAAGTTTTCTTGTTCCGAATTTAATAAGGACAACTAAGTCCTTGTATTATAGAATAATAATAAAGTAATCAATATTTAATTTAAATTTGATTATATTTGTCTCCATGAAATTGAGTGATACAAGCCAAAAAGTAAAGATACCGGTTGCTTGTGTACGCCTATTTTAAGAATAGTTTGAACTAAATTAATAAACATTAAGCAGGGAAAAAGAAAACATTAAGTAGGGAATTTGAAAAAAAAAAAAACAGTTTAGTAATTTTTTTTTATCGGTAAATGTTAGTTGTTAGAACTCAGTCTCTCACTTAAGTGAGGAGCCGTGGAAATGGACTAAGCTCTTGATTAAAAACAGTTTAGTAATAAGTAGGGATTTGTAAATATTAAGTAGGGAATTTAGATAATTAATACAAAGAGCAAATCTACCATTTTAACTCAATTTAACCTAGTTTGGTAATGAATGTGTAGTTTTGATTAAAGAGTAGCTAGTCTGTGAAGTTTTGCACCATACAAATAATTATTCAGAAAAAGAAAATTTTATCACCCACCAAGTTACCATTTACACATATATTTATGAAATTCACTCTAATATAATTACTTTGTCCCATAAAATTTTTCACACTTTCATACTACAAGTTTAATACACTTAAATTGAAATTTTTTTATAAACTCCACTATCACAATTTTCATTAATTTATACAAAATGATAGTATTATTTTTAAGTCACTCATATAATTCAATAATTTTTATTATTTTATACATAAAAGTTTACAAATTATTCCACAAAACCTCAATTATTATTCCTATTTTTAAAATATGTGTTCTTATACGTGTGAAACCTTTTACGAGAATGGAGGAAGGAGTGTGCATAATTACATTCGAGGATTCCTAGGAGGGGTAAAAGGGGATGTTTACCGTAATTGTTGCTGTGGCGGTAATGTCCCTGATGAAGACGAGATGCATAATTACGATGTTGACATTCTGAAGAGCGCGCACGAGAATCGCGACAGCTACTTGGGAGGACGACATTTGGCTACTACCGAGCACGATGTTTGCAATTGGAACACTTGTTTGGAATATTCTTTTTAAACAAAAACATATACATATGCTTCATCCTCTACTCTTGTAGGTCCCAGCTTAAATAAACTCAATTTTTAACAACCCTGACTTAAAAAAAAAAAAAAAAACCTATAAATCTAAACCAGAAAAGCAATGATGAGCGACTTCAATGCCCTCTAGTTCAATTTTGGAGTGTTTAATTCTAAATTTATTGAAATTGTATAGTTGGATAGTGGGAGTTTGCATTCTCAATTGATGCTTAAATGTATCTTTTGTTTAATAAAATTAAATTTAAATTATGTACTCACTTGTAAGTTGATTTTGAGAAAAAACGCGACTTGACCAACTTAAAATTTTAATTTTTAACAAACGTTTCATTTTTTTAAAAATTTTGACAAATTTTATTGTATTGAGGTTGATCACACCCAAAAATAAAGAATATGCAGAAAATAGAAGAGATCCTATCAGAAGTGCAGCTTGCCCTGCCCATGTGGAACTATAGTTGCAGAATATACATAAAGGACTGTTTGGTTGGGATGGATTGAGGCGACTAAATAGATGTACTGGCATGCATTTGGTTCATTTGGGGAAGCACAGCGTCACAGTGTATTTTGTAGGCCCGCAAACACAGTACAACTCACCTAACATATTTCACTGCTATTAATAGCAAATTTACTCGAGTAGATAGGAAAATTCATTTCTATTTTAATTAATCGCAACTAATTAAATAGGAGATAGAGTCATTTTTTCATAAATTGTTATCATTCTTTTATTATTGCTTTTTGATTTGTTATCACTTTTATATTAATTTGTATCACTTTTTTAAAAGTCGACTAAATCTCATGCATTTAGAATGGCCTCATACAAATATTTGCCCAAAAGTAATATTTTTAGTAGAACTATTTAAGGTCAAAAAAATAGTTACTGGATATCAATTATTTCAAAAAAAAATATATGAAAAATCTCGTCGGAATGTGAACGGACAACAATAAGAAGAAACTGTTTGATTTGTTGGAGAAAGATGATATATGAAATTCTATTTCGATCATACCCTATTATATTAAAATTCATCTAAAATACAATAACAATTATCCAAGAATCTTGTGAACTAACTTTTAACCACTAACAACTAACATTTACTTGATAAAAAAAAATTATCCAAGATACAATGACTTTAAAACTTCGAGTTCACGACCATTGCACTATAAATCGAGAGCTATCGGCGAGTTGTATGCAACCTCTGGGGGAACTAAATAAGTCTACATATAAGGAGGTCAAATCCTCATATTTCCAATGTGAGACAAGAAAATTATGTTCTTATTTCCACCACCCTTTTTCTAACTCTCCACTTCATTTTTCAATAAAAAATTGCAAAATATATGTATTAATATTTCATTCATCCAAAATTAGTTTTGAGCAACTAAATATATCACATTTATTTACTCGGAATGTAGATTACAAATTTACAATTTATTTTTATTTTTAATAAATGGATCTCCTTGTTAAAATTATTCAACGTTTATCAACACCCAATTAATTTAAACTAATTTCCAACGAAAAATACACGATATTTGTTATTAATGAAAAAAATTACATTTTCAAAGTAAAAATATAAATATTGTTAAAAAAATGTATTTGAATGGGACAATATTTAGCGTGAAAACAAAATCAAAATGCTGATTGAAACTTGAAAACGACTTTGATAGTAATAAATATACATAAACACATTAATTAATTTAAGTTAGCGATCACAGTCGGCAAGCGTAAGTTGAATTTAGTATGTGATTACGTGTAGGGCACGAGGGTTGAGATCCTGAAAGATTAACATAATGGCATGTATTTAAGCCCTGTGTAACTTTTATTTTTCTATTATCGTTGGTCTTTTCCAACATACATATATTTTAAGAACTATATTCTTATGCTTCGGGAAAGTATGAAACATTAAACTTGAGAGAAGTGATAAGGAGGGCTTGGAGTGTTTGGAATTGTAAGGAGGCTTGGTGAAAGCCTAACTTCTAACCACTAACAACTAACATTTACCGATCAAAAAAAAAAAAAAAAAAAAAAGAGAAGTGATAAATTTTAAGAACTTGACATCACTTAAAATGATAAATTTGAGAGTGTGTTTGGTTTGGAGATGAGAATGCGAATAAATAATTATATATATATCAATTATAATGGTTGATGAGAACAAAAGAGAATTCATAATATTATTTTTATTCTTAAATAAAGTAATTATTAACTCCATTTGATTATTATTATTTTTTCAATTCTCCTCCTCAATCTTTCATGTATATATATACTACAATCAACAAAAAAATTTTTTTTTCATATTTTTCCACATGATTTTGACGAACTCAAAATTATATGTTATCCTATTCAATTCGAGATCTATCATCAAGAGCTAATTATTGTTCAATAGTTTACTTATATATATTCATTTAATAAGATTTAAAGCTCAACTTAAGTTAAGTGATTAAAGATTAAAATATGTTAAAGTATATATATATATATATATATATATATATATATATATATATATATATATATATATATTGGATTTGATCTTATGCCCACATGTAACACCAATTTATATGTTCACCTCTTATGTGTCATGTTAATCACTTATCATGTGATGTCACATATACAAAGGAGCCACTATTATTTAATTAATTATTTATGTGGCGTCATATGATTGGTGTATAAGATATATATATATATATATATATAACAATCAAATAAGTTCACATATAATATTTAAAATTAATGAAATTTTAAAATAACTAGGATGTGTAGTATACTGGATACTCTATTGTTGTTGTAGGGTCCTCGGACAGTAGTTCAAAGAAACGAGCTTGGCCCAATAAACAACAACAGGAAGGCCAAGTTGACTCATGGAATTACAAGTTTCCATTTTGTTTGGGGCCCTAATTTGGATGGATTTAATGTTTAATAAAAGTTTTTTTTTAAGTGTAAATTTAACATAAAATTGTCAATGTAAAAAAAAAAAAAAAAGAGTTAAGATATAAATTTGTCAATTTTATATAGTAAATATTGCAATTTATTATAAAAATATAGTAATTATTACAAATGTAGAATTTAATATAGTATAAATTATAAATTGTAATTAGCTCTTTCTCAAATGTCAAATAATCCAATTGTATATTATAGGTGGTGTTTGAAAATCACTTTTTAATTTGAAACGTTGTGAGATACTATCTTTAGAAAATAACCCGTTGGCCTAAAATCAGTTGCAACTTGCAAATGCAGCGTATATTGGATGAATCAACTACTCACTCATTTCTATGTAATCGTATAACGGTATATCCTTTATATATATATATATATATATATATATATATATATATATATATATATATATATATATATCTGTTGAGAATTTTCAATTAAAGTGTATTTTAAAATTTAAAAACTTAGCTAATTAGTGTTATTTCAGGTTTTTTTTTTTTTTTGATAACAAGTGTTATTTCAGGTTAAAAACCAATGTCCTTGTGACTTTTGTTTTACAAACACACTTTTGGCAGGAAAGAAAATAAATAAATTTTTTTATCTAATAAATGGGGACTCGAAAAAATATATAAATATAAATAAATTATGTTTTGCCAGAGGAAGATTTTGCAGGAGTTCTTATACCATTTGGTAAAAAATATAACTAAATTATGTTTTGGCAGGGGAAATTTTGCAGGAGTCGTAGTGGAAACGCTGCAGCTATCGACCGCGTCTTCGTCAAAAGATAATGGATCAGCACCACCAATCCACCACTCCACTGCTCACCACTCCACTCCACTGTATCGTCAAGCTCGGTGAGCTCTGCGTATCATTGAGGAGTTCAATCAATTAACTTGGATTTAGTTAGTCTAAATTATTAATTGATTCGTTAAGTTATCTGACCTCTCTAATCTGTTTAGTGCGTAGCTAGCGTTTCCCAAATTTAATGATCTGTTAGCGCTTTAAAAGCATTAACCTCTCAGTTGAGATTATTAGTTTTATGAAATTAGAACACACTAAATTTACTTGTTGGCGTTTTAAAAGTACTTTGGATTCATGCATTGAGAATCCAGGATCTGCGAAGTAGTATTACATGAGCAAAAAAATGTCATCTAATTAGCGGTTTATCGGTCATCCTTCAGATTTATACCTTATGTGTTAGATAATTCATATCAGAGTGAATATGCATATTTAGTTGCCCTGTGCGTGTGATTTCAGAAGTTTTAAGTATATATGTTTGCCTAGATTGATGCTATTTTATTTGTTTGGGATGCAGGCGGTTCTGCAATTACCTGTAAAAATGAATTTGAGACGATAAATGAGGATAACCTTACTATAGTTTCATCACAGCTAAGGCTAGGAATGAATTTGGGGCCCTCTCATGGAATGGATTGGAGCAGGAGGCCTGGATCCTTGGAAATTCCAAAGGTTGTTGATGAATTTGATGATCAGTTGGCAACAGACCCCAAAAAGTTTATAGTTGTTCATGGCGCAGGTTTACATTATTAGCTTGGCATGTTATACTACTTTACTAAGCTGTCATTTTGTTTGTGACTTGTTTTATTGCACTTACAATGGTTAATGTGGGTAGAGGATGTGTTACCTTGTTTGAAAGGCAAGCATGGTTGAAATCGTAGAAAACTATTAAGAACTTTATAGAGCCTAACAGTATTGTTACAAGTGAGATGCATTAGAATGCTTTGCATGAATCTGTACAATTAGCATTGAACTGGTTGCTTGAATAGTATTTTATTTTTAATCTTCCAAATTTTCTCATGCACCATTTTAGTGTTTTTACATTCTTGAGATTCTTTTGTAGTCAAGTTTAATGACCTGTGCCAACCATAGATAATGTTCATTTAAATTTAACATGTTGCACTCGAAGAAACTATATCAAGGAAAAGGAGTTCTAAGAATATAATACGGGATCACTGTAATTATCACAGATACACTAGCTCATCATCACTGTCTTCAGGTTCTTTTGGCCACTTTCAAGCAAGCAAGTCAGGGGTTCACAAGGGTGGATTAAGCAGACCCCTTGTCAAGTCTGGTTTAGTAGCTACACGAATATCTGTAAGACCTTATGTATTCGACTGCTGTTTCTAGTTTCATTTTATTCTGATTCTAGTAAAGAAAATCCATCACCACATCAGAGTATAACATGCTGGCGAATCATAATGCATGATAAAATAATATTTTATTCTGCTTTTACAAGATCACTTTAGGCCAAATTTGCTTGAATTTGGTCTTTGGGGTTAAGGGATGGAGATGCCTTTTAGTATGGTATCATATTCCCTGTGTTTCTTCAATGATGTAACCCCTTATGCTCTTCAATTATTTCAGGTCACAACCCTTAATCTTGAAATCGTCAGAGCACTTGCAAGAGGTAAAACTGATATACGTATCCAATTTATGGTACAAGTTTTTATCCATTCATCGTATCATCTCAAAAGCTGCTTAAAATTATGAAAATTAAGCATTGTGTCAGTCTTTGTGATGCTTTAGCTTGAAGTGGTTAGATAGTAGCTGTGTGTGTGTGATTTTTACATGTTTGTTGTCAGCGATTTGCTTACGTTATGTGGTAGTTTGTGCCTGAACTATCATGTTATGCTGATCTACTCATGAAGTCACATTTTTTCATTTGTGGTACCTGATAATTCCTACTTCATGAAGATACTTATTCATGCTTATCCGGATGATCTTCTTGAATTCCTTTATGTTTTTGTACTACGTACATCCCATTGACATATATTTACGTCTTCCTACAGAGGGTATTCCTTCTATTGGAATGTCTCCATTTTCATGTGGCTGGACAACATGTGAAAGAAATGTTAGAACTTCTCCAGAAGACTGTTATCAGTTTATTGAAATTCGTCCTACTATGGCTGGTTATTGTTTCTAGATCATTCTTTGTCATGAAATCTTTGAAAATGGAACATTGAATTTTTGCAGATAGCAGTTGCGGATACCTCAACTGTTGTTAAGGCTATAGATGCTGGATTTTTACCTGTGAGTCTAAATCCTTAAGCAAGTATAAAGTTAACATTGAAAAGTACATATAGATGCTTTCAAGGCATTTTTCTTTTCAACCCAGCTCTTAAATGTTTCAATTCTATTCATCCTCTCTAAGGGCCTTCATATCTCATTTTACATTGATTTTGAGACTTACTAGTAATAGTGTGAATGATATCATTAAGATTTGCAACAATATTGCATTGAGATCCAACTTTGTGTTCCTTTGGTGGTGAGCTGATTTTCATTTTGTAATTTTGTGATAACGAGCTCACGGATCTGACTGATGTAAAGTAGCAGTCTAATGGGATAAAAGAAAAGCTTTGTCTTAGTAATAGTGATACAACGCCACCAGTAACTTTATAGCTCAGTGGTATCACTCACAATGCCCCCTCCTCCTCCTCAAATAAAACTAAAACTAAATATAGTGATATATATTGTGCCATGAAGTAGAGGTACTGCTCTCACAAATATTAAATTTCACAAGATTTATTTAGTATAAATGAAAGTCAATTTGTAATTGACTATTATATTTCACTAGCATTGGGAAGCCATTTCTTACAATTATGTGTTCTGCATGTTTCCGTAGTTTTCAGTTGGATTATCCTGATTACATGTAGCTTAGAGGATCACTTGTCACCTATTCTTTTTCTGATTCTTGCTAAATTATGGTCATCATTATATCCTGTTGATCTGAGTTAATTGCATATTGCATTCCAGGTTTTGCATGGGGATGCTGTTCTGGATAATTCTCAGGTTTGATTTTTCTGTATACAAAGCCATCAATCAAGTTGGTATTGGTGTGTTACTAATTCTTAAAATTTTCGACAGGGTTGCACTATATTAAGTGGAGATGTAATCATTCGTCATTTGGCAGATCAATTCAGGCCTGACTGTGTTGTTTTTCTCGTATCTACTGCCAGTCTTTAATTTTTCCAATTGCCTTTCCAATTGATCTTGGATAAATATCTATTTATTGATCAATAAACTTCTCTATGAAGGAATAGATTCTTTTATTAACAGATAATTACCCGTGTGAACATATAAAAACATACATGTTTCTCCTATACACTGCTCGAAATTAGACAGATGTTTTTGGGGTATACGACCGCCCTCCAACAGATCCTGATGCCCTGCTTCTTCGGGAAATTGGTGAGACAACTCGTTTTAGACAGAATATACCTTTTGGAGTTTGGATGACTGATTAAACACAATACTTGCAGCTGTGCGTGAAGATGGGAGCTGGTCAGTTTTGCAACCCAAACTACAAGACACGAGCAAGCAAGGTCAGCAAAGGAATAAGTTTTACACCTTTTTGATTAACTATCTCCCATTCTATAATTATTCTCCTCAATCGTTCCATTATTTTTCAACCAACTGTCAGTTTTTTCAAGATTTGAGCAAAACCCTAATCATTATCATTCTCATTGTCCCTTACTTTGAATTTTTATTATGTCCATGTTTTGGTAGCGACAACGGGCACCTTCTCAAGACTTGAGTAAACATGAGATTAACTGAGTAATTGTAACATGCTGATATGCTAAAAACATCATTTATCGATTAATGATTAAATTGAAACCGTGGAAGATATCCATATTAATTTTATAAACCTATGTTCTTCCAAGTTTTTCGTGAATTAACTTTATATCTTTTGGTAAAAAAATTCCACAGTTGAGATTACAGTTGCTGCTCATGATACAACTGGTGGCATGGCGACGAAAATAGGTGAAGCTGCAATGATTGCCAAATTGGGGATTGATGTGTATATTGTGAAGGTAAATGTAATTTCAAACAATGTGGTTTTCTGTAAATAGACTAACACTCATCGACCAATGCAGGCAGCAACGAATCACTCGGCACGGGCTCTGAATGGAGATTTGAAAAGAATATACCCGATGACTGGCTTGGAACAGTCATCCGCCTTGCCAAGTAGAATAACGCTGGCTTAATATTCTTAGCAACTACAATTTGGCTGGCTATGAAGACGTGAATCAAGTGAATTATATTTATGATGGTTGTGTCCTACAATATTATTCCACGAAACTCTTTTTGCATTTTCCACTTGTTGCAGTTTATGACAACTTGAGAGAACACCATAAATTTAAAGCATCTCAAAATTCGCAACTGTGTCTCAATCAACTTGTCAAAACAGTACTATTATTTTATTTTATTTTTGACAGGGAAAACAGCACTAGTATTTAGTATTACCTTGGAACATCTCTTTTTCTTCTTCCTTTTTGGAAATCAGAACAATTTGACCCATAATTAGAACAATTCGCAAGCTGCAATTCATTTCGCTTTCTTATTAATCAAGTGTTTTATCTTTATTTTGGAAGTACACTTTACTGAAACTCCTACTGGAAGATGAAGTTGGAGAAGGTCAATTTAGTTCCATTCGGGAAAGAAAGGAGCTCATTGGAAATAAAATACGGCTATGGTCCAATTTTTACCTAGTAGGATTTAATAATGTAAACCTTAATCTAATTTCTAAATAAAGGCACTTATTTCGAGTATACTGAGAACGAAAATAAAAATCTATTTTTCTCAATGAATTTATTTTTCGAGTTCACTGAAAATGAAAATAAAAATCTATATTTTCTCTATGAATTTGTCATATATTACAAGGAGAAAAATAATGTAATCAAATAGAGTAATAATTAACTGCTTTATGAGAAAAAAGCAGTGTTTCATCTTTATTATCATCAACTACTATACTTAACATATATTTAGGCAATCAAAAAAAAAAAAAAACATATATTTATTCTATTTTCATTCTCATGATTCACATGTATTTATTCTCGTTTCTTCCCATGGAAAAATTATCAAACCACTCACCTCAAAATTTCAACATGTACTTTCAGGCTATTTCCCTACAATATTTTTACTACTAATATTTAGTCCCTACTCCAGCGCTCCTCGATTTCAGTTCCCCATAATATCATGAATCCATCCGTCTCATACATGATGGCACAAGGCCCATAAATCAGTCGTGTAAAGCTTACAGTGAAAGTTGGGTTAAAACTTAAATCCAATGTGAACGTCTCTCACTTTCCTATTTAACACAGTTTCATATTATCATTATAATCGTTCAATGAATCATGTGATATCAGATTATAAATATAATGATATCCCCTAATGAATGTTATGATATTAATAAATAAATATAATAATATTAATTCCATACTATGAATATAATGATATCCCCTAATGAATGTTATGATATTAATAAATAAATATAATAATATTAATTCCATACTATGAAACTGCTTCCCACTTAAATTTTGTAAACATTTCAAAAGCTAAAAACTATACTAAAATTTAATGTACAGATTATACTAAAAAATTATTTCGTAATTGCGTAATGATTTCATTCTCACATTGGCATTCAAAATAATCACATACTCATCCTAATTTCTCATCACCAGTATATAATTGGAAACTTGATTGTTAAAAACCAATGTACCAAATTTAAAGTAAGTCGGCCAATAAAATTTATCCCAACTTAATAAACAAGCTTCAATCATTTCTCCAAACCAAAAAAATGAAAAAGAAAAAGACCCAAACGTAAAACATGATAGTATCCCACATGATGCTTAGTAACCAGAAGTGGTCCACAGTCGAGGTGTAAACCGTCAATAATTCAGTCTCAACAAACCCTGAATCATCAAATGGCTTATTGACCTCCCATAATCACTAAACTATAATCATCATATAATTCATTAAAATACTCACACAATCCCAAATGGAAACTACTTGGGACCAATATCCTTGAGGGCGTTGATCTGCTCCTCTCCCATTGCTGACATAACACTGACAACCAAGTCCTTCCCCTCGGCAAACCCATCCTTGATCTGTAAATTTTTTGACAAAAAAGCGAGAAAATTGTAATGCTTATGGAAAAAGAGAATCAAAATAATAATAATAAGGCTGAAATATGTATAGACCTGAGTGAGCAGATTCTCATCAGTTGGAAGCTTGAGGTCATCCTTTGTATTACCATTGTCAGTTAGCAAACTCACCTGCTCAATGGACATCAGTAATTATAAATATTTATCTCACTTGACATTAATAATTTTAATTGATAAAACAAAGTCGTCACATACAAATCCATCCTCAGAGATGTCAATAAGCTGGTAGTCAGTACGGGTGACATGCGGAACCTGAATTTAGAAGAAATTTCAAAGATTGTGATTTAAGCTTTCATGCTAAAGCTGAACAATGCTATAATATGAAGGTTGACTATTGATAAAAAATGATCATATGCATACACAGCTTTCATGCTAAAGTTGAACAATGGTAAAAATGAGAAAATGCATACATCACAATTGTGAGAGGAGGGAACAATATCCTCCAGCTTTTTGGAGGTGAAAATGTCGATCGCAACAAAATGACATTTAGCATGTCCGTGCTTCCCAGTTTTGGAAGTTGAAACTTCCACGACCTGAAGCAAAAAAAAAAAAGAGATTGTAAATGGATAAACTATGATCCAATTAACCAAAAAAAAAAAAAACTGCAATAAGAAACAAAAAAATAGTTTTGTGACAATATAGAAGAAACTCCAGAATTCTTAGGAAATCATCTTCCCAAGCTAAAATCGTTCGAGAACTTATAAATCATAGAACAAATTAAATATAAAATCGTAAATCACATGAAAGCACATCAAGTCAAAACTATAGATCTATTCTACACATATCAAAATTCAGAAAGAGTCCGATTAAAACCTGACATGTAGACGAAAAACAAATAAATGATCTGTTTCAACACACAAATTATACTCTTAAATTGCCAGGAGAAAAATAAATTCTAATTAATTCAGATCTCAAAGCAAACAAAAAATCAGACGAACTTACCGCACTTAAACTCCAAATCAAATGCAGGCATACAATTTTACGAACAAAATTACAAAAGCTGAAACATAAAACCGTATAAAACATGAAAATCAACCTTGCAGGGGCGATTCTTGATGACAATGTAACCATTCTTACGAATAGTTCCGGCCTGTTGGGGAAAGTCTTCGACGCGCCGGCGTCGGCTTTCGACTCGAAGTGATGCTCCTCGTCCGACATCCTTACCGGCGATTCTAAAGAGAGGAAAAGTCAAAAACAAACAAGGATTTTCTGGAAAATAATGGCAGAGGCCAGTGCGACAGAAAGGGGGACGTGTTTTTAGATATAGGGTTTGAGTTCTTCAGTTCTAAAAGTGGGGAGATTTTAGGGTTTTCCTATAAAGAATTGATTTAGACCATTGATTGGATCAGTGAGAGGTTGACGGATGAGATTTGCTTCCAAAGTTTGCGTTAAAACGACGCAGTGTTTTAAAAAGGGCCTTTTTCCAGGTATATCTCTTTGAGAAAGTCGCCTAATAAAGACTAGTATTTTCTTATCCAGAGGGGTTATTAAGGAGTACACGTTTGTGCACAGACCTTACCGTGGACCAAACGGGTCGTGAGTTGAGTTTTATAGCACTACTTGCTTCTCATTGTTTTGTTTTTTACATTTATTTTCATCGAGGAAGTCTTTTTGACAGGAAGTCTTGTGAAGCTGGAACCCTATCATATATAAGATTCTTATGTGATGCTTTATATATTTTTATAATTCTTTTTAAATATAAGTATTATAAAAATATCAAATCAAATATTATATATAAAACATCTCACACAAACGTTTGTAATTTTATTTTGTTTTAATTTAATATTCATATTCTTCTCTAATTATGACTAATTATAATAACTTCTATTACACGTTATACATATCTATGTTAATAGACATTATAAATAAAAAAATATAGTAAATTAATTTTTAATGTTACATTATAAAATTTGAGAATTGAATAAAGAATAAAATAAATTAAAAACTAAATATTTATTTAAAACATTTGAATTTTTCACTTATAATTCTAGTTATACTAACTAACTAGTAAGTTAACTTTAAATCACGAAGAAAGTTTAATGATGAATTTTAAGTTGAGAGTGATCTCACAATGAAAATGAACTATTGATATCAGTAGTACATGCGTACTAGAAATGAATTTTTAATTTGAACATCAAATGTAAATCAAATTAGTGAATAAAATACATTAGTGTCATGTGTAATAGACTGGAATATGCCTTGCATTTAAAAGAAATAGTACAATTGTGCTAGTCGTTGGTATAAATTTTATATTATATCATATATGTATTTTTTGTTTTTTTTTTTTTACAGAAAATAGTAATACTATGTTTAAACAACATAAAAGCAACTGAAGCAATAGGTTGGAGTAAAAATTGAAACTACACATCAGAACACAAATATTCTGCATTCCTAAAATCTAATATTTCTGATGCCAATAAACAGGGAGCCAAATCATTGAGAATTTGAGATGAGATACACAAATGTTGACTGAACATGACTTGCTACCTAAGCTATAGTCCCAGATCCTAACGTTCCTTGCTGCTTGTCCAGAAAGTGGTGATCAAATCATAACATACAATCTACAGTAATTATTACATAAAGTTTGTACAGGAAAAAGGACAAAAAAATGTGCATGGGATTTCACATTCATCTTGAGTTATATTGTTTTTAATAGATGCATCATGTATTAAATAACATCACCAATCAATATGCACGTCGTACTTATAAGGCAATGGAACAAAATATGAAACACCAAATGGAATAGAGAATCTTAACCCCAAAATTTGAAGCAATGAAGATGTTAGGGATCTTGAGTTGCAATCATATCCTCTCTGAACTACTACTGGTATGGGTCGAATTGATATGCTCATCATTCATGTGATGAATAAATATCTGAGGCAGCTCTTTTCTGTCACAAGGAAGGCATATAATGATATAGTACACTTTGTATAATAACTTGGGGAAATAATCAAAGCTTATTTAAAATACAATTAGCAGATAACATGAAGATATACCATTCTCACCATTCAACTAGGTAACTTGATGAAATGCATATGTAAGACCTAAAGAAACATAAATGGCGACCTACAAACCTTTCATTAGCCTCTTTGTAAGTATAACTTGAAGCAATGGCCAAAAGCAGTCCCCCATGATTGTAATCCAGTGAAGCAATACTGTTGGGAAATCTAGGTAACTGACAGTGATGCAAGATTTTATGAGAACCATAGATAGAATTCATGAATTCTATACAAGAAACATACCAACAATGAACAAATACAGTATAATAGTATACGGATCTAAATGAATCAGAGGGAGATAATAGTGTATTCGCATGTCAATGAATTTTATCAAGTGCATCAAATTGTACAAAGCTTTGTAAAATTGAATATTAGTTATACCTCCACCAATCGTTTCTTGTTCAGAACATCCCATATTGTGGCATAGCCCTCATTATCACCAGTAACGATGATACCATGTTTGCTGAAAAATGTAAAATATACAGTTATGTGGATCTAAAGGTCCCTGCAGCAAACTAAAAATTTGAAAGAGACATGTACAATAAAATTTGAAAGAGACACGTACGATGGGCTGAATGCAATGTCATTTTACTGCCCCAACATGGTGTCTTCCACTGTTCTTCGGATAGCATCTGAAAACATATCTGCAGAAGGCCATGACTTAGGTGAAAGCTATCTTGAAACAATTGTAAAAATTGAATTGATTAGGAAGTGCATGATGTGCCAAATAAAAGGTCTCCAGTTTGAGGAGAAAATAGACTATTATTGCAGCGTGAAAAAGTAAGTAGTTCATAAACTTCAGTATCGATTATGTGTAATATTTAATACATGTCAGCTAGTAGCATCAAGAGTGGATAAACACTTATATTAATTGCATTATTTCCCTTGAGAAGATATAATATCAAGGTGATCTTTTGTTGTCCATATGAGTGCCAATTCTGCATTCAATATCAAATCATTCTAGCTCCAGTCATGCCATTAAGTACTCAAGAATCGGTCATTAAGCACTCAAGAATCACTATAGATTTATTGAAAATTGGAAATATAAACAAAAAAGTAAAGCACAAAGAAAATGAGGTTAAATAGAAGGTATCGCTAAATTACACAAACTTATACTGACCCCACATTTTTGGTGTTCGATTCACCAAAATATTTCAAAGAAACCTTCCCATCAGCTGATCCTACTGCGAATCCTGCATGAGCAAGCATCATAATTTGATCATCCGAGATTATATAACAAAATGATCTACCAAAAAGCGGCGTCATGGTGAAACATTTGGCAGCAAGATCAATGACCAGACGTTTTAGCTCCAAGGCCATTTTTATTTTTATATTTATAGTAAGAGACAATTGACATATAATCCCTACTGCAATCAACTATACAAAGCTCAACATCAGATCAGACTGATTGAGTCAAAGCGAGCTATAGAATATTGCATCATCTCTACCAAGTATTCAAACACAGCTATTATTACAATACCTTCTACATCTAAATTTGAGCGAACACATTTTATTCGGATGTCCATGGCATGCTCTTTCGCTTGAACAGATTCGTTTAAGTAGCGCAGGTCATATATATGCACTGATGAATTGAGAGCAACCATCAAACTGAACCCTGAAAGCGACATAGACTCAACCTCCGTGCCTAAGTTATTTAAACATCTTGAACTAGCTGAGCGTGCATCCCAGAACTTTACTTTTATCCCAACCGCCTGTGATAACTTGACCTGCAGATATAAATAAAGAGAGAGTATCAAAATTTTGAATATCTGGTTGATTTCTCATGTAGTTTGTAAGATAAAATTCCTACCACTAATGTCCAATTGTCTTGGAATACTTATCCAGAGGTTCAACAAATCCCATAAATGTATTAGGACTAAAAGAACAATTGTGATATGCTAGTCAACTAAAAATCCTTCAAGACTAAAATAATGTTTAAGCAACCAAAAATCCTTCAAAAAAATAATAGGACTAACAGAATAATCATGATAATATACTGGTCACATGCTATGGAACAGGCCATGTGTGTGCTTGGGGTCAAGACATTAAAAATAAAAGCTGCAGCACCACTGACTGCCATTTTCTTTTGCAGATGACAAGTGGAATTACATACTGCCAATATCTATCTTACATGTTTCCTCAGAATACTCGACACAGGTTGCTATGTTATCATGATTTCCTACTGCTTTGCTGTGTTCCAGAGACATATCATACCTAGGAAATTTCAAATCAAATGTGTCACTGATTGCCATTTCATGGAGGAGAAAAATGAGAATGAACAGAAATATACAAAAGAGATTGTCTAGCGATCCGCAAAAAATTGTTGAATAAATGTATTACAAGTTTGGTAGGTTTTATAGTGATTCAGGATCCACTAATTGGACAAATCTGATTTACAACTTCTGCATACTGGTTTGAGTCAGATTGTATTTCACATTGAATGGTCAAGATTCAAGCTCAATAGGTACATACTTAAACTGGTTTAGAGCAAAAAGCCAAAAA
This sequence comes from Paraleonurus japonicus, assembly GCA_030762865.1. Classification (NCBI taxonomy): domain Eukaryota; kingdom Viridiplantae; phylum Streptophyta; class Magnoliopsida; order Lamiales; family Lamiaceae; genus Paraleonurus; species Paraleonurus japonicus. Next base: position 2,802,623 of record CM061060.1, on the reverse strand, counting down.
CTACTGTAAACATATCAAAAGTTAGACATATTCACAAAGTTTTTCTGCATTTCAAGCTAAGCTGCACATAACAGAAATAATATACTAGTATCTAAGGCTTTGTTGCACTTTGAAATTTCAACAGACTATGCATAAACACTTAGGTTGTGTACTTGTGTTCTTTTCGAGCTTGAGTGGGATTTGACAGATCCAATGAATAGTAAATATGTGTTTTAGTTTGGGATGGAGGAGTAGGAGTGGATGTAACTTTATGTCAAATCAATATTTTTGAGTAATGATGAAATATTATTTTATTGTTGTTGGATAGTGAAATAATGATTAGGTGAAAAAAGGTAAGAGATAGAATGAGTAAATGTAAGAAAAGTATGAGGGAGAAAAATATGAAAAGTAAGAGAGAAAGTAAATGTAAGAAAAGTATGAGAGAGAAGAAGTAAATGTAAGAATAGTAAGGTGATATGATAATTTTAGATGTATAGGTGTATAATAGGGGTGAATGTGTATTTGGATGGAGAATCAGGTTTGTAAATCCAAAAAGTGGACAGGATGGGGAAATCCATATCCTAAACCACAAACATCATAGAATGTGGCAAACATATCTAGCTAACTTGAGTAAGTATTCTCACTTTCCTTATCATTTTCATCCGAAACTCATGAAGATTTAGCTAGCTACTTTACTACTTTAGTATGATGAACTTAAAATTTAAATATAACATACAATATATTCCAATTAAGTTTCCGTGCAACACAGTGAATAAGTGATGGCACATATTAAATTGTTATTTTCTCAAAAATTAAAATGAAAAGCATTTTTCCCAAGTTGTCACAAGCAATATGATACTGAGGCTTGATTCTCAGCTTTACTTACCCTCTACCAAACCTGAAATTCAGGTACCTTCCCTATTGACAGGCATTTTGTAAACAATCTTATACAGAGCAAGAGGATGAATTAAGAAGTTTAATATGGCCTTGTTGGGATTTTGCTCTATCAGAAACAATTCAGCTAGTAACATAGTGGCATAACTACCGGAATTTCCTACTGGCTCAAAATGGATGAATATACATTTTCAGTAAAACAAACACGCACACAAATATTCTGAACAATCAGAATCAGCACCATGGCGTACCTGAGAATTGAACCATCGGAATTAGCACTGAGTGCAACTGACTCGCTCTCAAAACAACAATCTAGCAGCGCTGCCCTCCTGTAGGAGCTTCAAATCTGAGGTCACATCGATCCACGTCGTAAAGCCGAAGATTCTACTCAAGAATAAGATACACCCACTCTTAATTGCAAGATAATCACATTAATATACACACATAAAGATAACAGAGCAAAAGTAATTGTTGTAATAGGTTGTCATGGTATACTTACCGAGTCCCACGAGGAAATAAGGAGATTGTTCGAGGTGGGTGCAAAACGAACTCTAGAAATGGCGTCTCGAATCGGGTCGTTGAAAACACAAGACCTGTTCATGCTGTGAAAAGGAATTGTGTTTGAAGGCAAGAGGAGGGGGATTAGGAATCTTTCAAATTAGATTGCAAAGCATTTAACAATGAAAACTTCCCGCTTACTTGGCTGGCGCATATGAAGCAGGCGAAAAATCCGCGCTTCAGGCCCAATTCCGAATCCGTTTTGGGCCAAATTAACCCTAACGCTGATCTAGATTGGGCCCAACTAGTAAGCGCGTAATTAGGTAAGGGCATTCGGTTGATTTTGACCGTTTTCGATCCAACCAAATTAATCGAATTTTTTTAATCTCCAAACAAAATCGAACTGAAATTTTCGACCGAACTGAATAAGCATTGTCGGTAGACGGCAATTCGGGAAATTATATTATTTCGCACTAAACCGATCTTTTTCAATATTTTAATCACAAGAAATTTATTCGGTTCAAAATTGACCACCAAATGCTCAACATTTGTTTTGCATCTTTATATTAACTTACACATCTAATTTTGAATCTTTCAAAACTGTTGTGGCACATCCATTCTCTTTCATTTCAAATTCCAATTTTTCATTAAAAATTTTAAATTATGTTGTTTATTTTCTACACACAAATCTCAATGGTTAATGCTATAGTATTTTTTTAACTTTTGTTTTCATTTCTCTCTCCCAATGTCTTTTTAAAATTTTGCTTATAAATTTGAGTACTCTAGTACCAGTACGTGGGATTGAAATATTAAACAAAACAATAGATGAAAAGGAAAATAATGACCATTTTGAAATTTAAATTACATAAAATTAAATGAGAACCATTGGAATTGGAATTGGAATTAGATTTAAACTAGAATATAAAATGAAATAAATATATTAATTAGAATGCAAGCGTTGTGGGGATCCTATTGAATCTTACGAACATGCACCGAGAGATTGTCCGTGGTTGGAGCAATGTTGGGCCTTACGGTCTTTTGCGGTTCCATTGCCGAGTAGTAACATTACAATGGACGAGTGGCTCATAAGTTCGATTTCTTGTCGCCCTAGAGAGGAGCAGGAACTTGTGATTACTACACTTTGGACGTTTTGGTATGCTTTCCGGAATGAGTGGATTTTTAAGGATAAGCAACGTCTTCCACAGACAATTATTGATTTTGTAAATCGAACTTTGGAGGACCATAAAGTTTTGGGGCGGAAACCAAAAGCATCAGTTCACAGTGCATTGCATTCCATTGGAAGCCACACGATTTTGGCACTATGGCCCGAATGCGATGCGGCTTTCGAGAGAGAATGTAGGGTGCGGGATTTGCGGTGTTCTCGGGAATGACGGGCGGAGTCTCTTGGGGTTTCTTGGCGCGAGATTTGATGTGTTACGGTCGGTGGAGCTTGCTTTGAGGCGTTGGGTATCAAAGAGGGTGTCGCGCTTTGCTTTGCTAATGGAGTTCATAAGTTAATTGTGGAGGTGGACTCCCAAATTGTGTTCATTGCTTTGAATTGTCCTAAGCGGGACTTTTCCTATTTTGGAGGTGTAGTCACCGACATCATCTCTTTTTGTGATGGTTTTGAGTGTTGTTCTTTTAGTTGGAGTGCGCCCGACGGCCAATTATGTGGCCCACGGTTTAGCCTCGTTTGGTTTGTCGTGTGTTGAGCCTTTTGTCTCATCGGTTTTACCGGACGAGATTCTTGACTCTGTTGTGAACAATCTTTCGGTTTAATTAATTTATTTACTTTCCCCGTAAAAAAAAAAAAATCAAAATAAAGACATTTAAGAAGATAAGGGTCGATTCACAAATAGAAGGTAGTATATATGAAGATCTGATCTAAAACTATCGAAATTCACTATACTTTCAATTTTTAAAAAACACCACATTATTCGGCAAAAATAATTTGAAAATCACCATATTTTTCAAAAAAAGAAATGAACGGATGTGGTTAGAGGAAGGACGACGCTGCACGAGGGTGGAGTAGTGGGGCTTGGGCAAAGATGCAGGGAGCTGCATAGAGTGGATATGAAGGAAGGGCGGCGCTACGCAGACGGCAGGAAGTGTATATTATATAATTTGTCCAAACAATTTAATCTTATTTTTCTTCACAAATTTTAAAGAATAATTATAATTTATGTGTAAAATTGATATGTTTTAGAATATTATGAAATACTGTAGAGGTCTATTTTTTTATTTATAAATAAAGTGGTTGTTTATTAATAAAATTAATAAAAATTTGAATAATTAAAGAGATATTTAAAGAATAAAAATAAAATGCTTGTATTTTTTTTTTTGGAATAATATAAATTCTTTTTGACAGACTAGAAAGAAAAAATTCTTAATATTCTGTACCCAACGTAGCCTGTAAACAAATTCTTACAGAGCATGCAAGATTCTCATTGCTCTCTCACAAAGATAAAATTAGAAGTTTTCCGAAATTAGCAATTCCCAAACGGACCTAAAAACAAACTCCAAATATATACACAATATATTTTGCTCCAATGGTTACAACACTCAAAGAACGAGTAGAAGAACCTCTAGCGCTTGCAAAGAGGAAAAAGAGATTACCGAGCAACATAGAGTCCGTCCTCAAGCACCATGCTATTTTTCACACACTAAAATCCTTGAATTCGTCACCAGGAAGGAAAAAATCGAACTTGACATCAATGGAACCAGAGGTTTTTCCAGTATCTTTGTATTCAATATTTGTTATTGCTCCAGTTTCATCATCGAGTTGATATTCTGTTCTCACCCGCCTCACAGGCACTGTGACAGAATAAATGGTGCCCAGATCTGGATCCGTTGAGACAGCTTAATTGAACTTTATCCTGTGATTCTATCTCAACAAAATCGGATAATGCACTGACAACATTGCTTACTATCTTCTGTTTTGCCTCTTCACTAACTGCACAGCGATCAGAGAAAAGAATCATCTTCAGACGTTGCTTGGCAATGTTTGCATTTGACTTATTTCTGGACGCAGGTGATGGAAATATTATCTTCCATGCTAAGTTTAGACGTTCGAAGAAGTTCATGTCAATTGCATTGAGGAGGAAATTCTCAACCTCCTGGCTGATTGGATTTTGTGAAAGCTTATAGTCTCCAAATATGTCAATAGGGCGTCTAGAGTGGCAACGAGTACTATGAACATCAAGTGAGGAACGTGAAAATTTTGGCATTGTCTCGGTGACACTAGATGTCCCATTAGCAAAGACTCTGTATTCAACCTGTAGAGGAACAAATATACAATTTCAAACAGCTGCACAGCACTGATACACATTATCATCGGTAAGGCATGTCTGCAGAAAACCTGAAATCGGATAGCACCCTCCACCCCCAGAAAAAAATAAAAAAATCTCTTCTTTCTTTTCTGCTGAAATGGATAATTGAACTGTGTAAGTTCGTGTTTCCAGATACAAAATGTTCATGTAAATGCCTAAATAAGCCTCAGGATGAAGATATCTTGAAGTCATCAATCAATAACTGCAAAAACTATGGATGCAGAAACCTGAAGGTATATGAAAACCAATTCACAGACTAATATATCCGATATATATTTTTACATACTAATTTCATGGACATAACTCAAAAACACACTCTGACCAACCAACAAAGATGTATCAAATAAAACCATCACGAAGACAAAATTACCAAATCCTAGTCATGATGCACATTATACATAAAAATGAAAATCAGTATGTCACCAGCAAGAACACAGTAATCTCTCAATAATTCAGTCCTTTGTATTACCATAGAAAAACTTACCAACATTCATGAACATATTCACAAAGAAAATTAACCAAGACACTGAAAAACAAACATGAATTCTATTCTCTATAACCCCAACCTTAATAAAGGAGCTCAGCAAAAACCGAGAAGAAGAAAAAAACCTAAAAGAATAGAAGCAAATAATCGAAATTTAATATAAATTTAGAGAAAACGAGGAAGAGCTGAAACAAAACCTTAGAAGGGGGAAAATGCGATGTGGTGCGGAGGGTTGAATCTGTATGAACTCAGGGCAGCAGACACCCTAAGATCCCTGAAATCGCCATCTGAGTATCAAATTCTAGCTTCCAGCTCTCTTCTACTACGGGGAGCGATTTTTTGTAGGATTTGCTCTCAATTTCTCTAGGGCTTTTCTGTTGCTTTTCACGAGTGGTTGCCACTTGGAGACTGATTACAAGCTACGACGCCGTTTAACAGCCGACGCTACCTCAGTTGACCAATGACATATTAGTTGCGGTTTTCAAGCAGTAAACATCCTATATTAGCAATTTATTGTGACCTAATCCTAGCTTTATGCCTTTATCTTATTCCCTATCATAAAAATTATAATAATAATAATAAAATACTCCTAGTTTTACTTTGGAAAAATTTTTTTAAAAAAAAACAAAAACCATCATTTAAATTTTCTGTGAATTTTGTCAAAATCTCAATTCTTACAATTATCTATCATCCATACCCTAAAAAAAAAAAATTATTCCAATTACAGAAAATAATTAGTGATGATCGTGAATGGATGTGTCCAGAATTTGAGAGATGGTTGTAGATGTGCGAAGAGTATTTTATATTTTATTTTTTCTAGAATTTAGTTGGTGTAATTTTTTTATACACACCAAAGTTTAGAGACATACACTTATCCAAGTTGACACACTTTTCTTACAAGTACACACACCCGAAATCTCATAACTGCCTCCCACTAACCACAATCCTGTATGTGTTGTTCGAATTTTGTTTCGCACATTCATTCAAAGTGCGGAAGATAAAATCGCACACGATATTTCTAAGTACACACACTTTGTGCGAATTTTATTTTCGAACAAAGTGCAATTGTGCTTGGCTTTTTTTTCGCCTGAGAGGGGTATCTGCATATATTGATTTTTTTCACAAGTACACACACCATTGTGCGAAAAAAAAATCCGAACATAGTACAAATGTACGAACAACTGTGTCGAAAATTTGAAACCCGTCACCTTCACACAAAATCGGCGACAACGTTCAAATACACGTAATATGGTAATGTAAATGCATATTTTGAATACAAACTACTCAACAAATCATTCTAGAGCAACAAAAACACAAAAATACAAGAAAACCCTAGGTATAAATCAAACAATGAAATAACCGAAATAAAAACTTACAACAACATATTCTTCATCACTTGAAGTCCCCATTCATAGCAAAATAACTTCATCACGTTTCTTGGTTGAGTTTCACGTTTTTAGAGCGACGTATGTTGAGGTTTTGAAACAAAAAAAGAACTAGGTTGTTTACGTACGTGGGAGAAGCGCCGCAACGTTTAGTTCCGGATGTGTGTACTTGAAAAACTAGTTTTTGTATCATATTTCACTTTAAGGGTAGGTTAGTCTTTTTACTGTGGTTTGGTTAATTTTTTTCAAGGTGTGTGTATTACGAAGTTTGGTGTGTGGAAATAACCTTGGCCATAGAGAATGAGTGGTAAAATTAGGAAAAATTGATGGCCCAAAACAGAGTGTCTAGAAGGATTTGGGTCGAATAAGAAGGCCCATTAATACGTAGAAGGATTGCATTAGAAACTAGAAACATTAATGTAGTTATTGATACACTACAAAGAAATTAAGTTAACATTATACAATAAGAATAAAAATAAAAAATATTAATGATACAACTTTTTTTAAAACATACATTTTTTTTTTTAAATAAAATAATTACTATCTATTTTAATTAATTTTTTTCTCATAATCATTTCTCCTCATTCATTCATTTTTATCTTATTTTTTTCCAAAATTAAAATAACATTAATAATGTTACACAAAGTGAAACAACATTTTCAATTTCATTCTTTTGTATGTTTGGTTAAGGATGGGGTCATCCGAGTGTGGATGACCCATCCCCCAACCCATTCTATTTTGGATTGGCTTCATCCAAATACTCATCCAACCATATAATACATATACACACCTATTTTCACATATCCCAATACAATCACATCAATATATAATATTATATTTATTTTTCTCTCTCACTTTATATTATACCTTATTAAATTAATCATTATCCCACTAACTAACAATAATATAATATTATATTATCTTCTATCACAATTATTCAATCATTAACCTCAATCTACTAACAATATTAAAATAATACAACATCAATTTTGATTTGATATAAAGCTTCATCCACCCCTACTTTTCCATCCCTAACCAAACACAGATTTACTATTAACAGGATTACCCTCATTCCCATTTTCCATCTCTATCCTCCATCCCATCCACCGCCATCTATAACCAAACATAACCTTAAAGATTTGAAACAAGCACTATCTACAATTTGATTTGGATATAGAATATGAAATACAAGCCTAATTTCTTAAACCATATGCCCAAAAATATAAAAACAAATGTGTGGACAAATACGGTAGTATATATCTAAAAAATAATACTACCGTATTTGTCCACACATTTGTTTTTATATTTTTGGGCATATAATTTAAGAAAATTAAAATAAAATAGATAAATACAAGTATCGTGTGGTTCATATAAATTAATTGTTTGTGAATAAAATTTAATAATAATTTAAATAATTAAGTGATTGTTTGATGATGAAAATAAAATGATTGTGTAAGAACAAATTTGACACGGACGGATAATAATTTATAAAATAATATTCGTCTTTAATAAATAGCATGAGTGTTCCTGTGATGATAAACAAAATTAAATTAATAATACATCCTTTTAATAAATATAATTTTTTTACACGCAACATTGTATGTCCGTTAATAAATAAAACAGGTGATTGGGGCGGTGTTGGCATGTTGCCCTAATTGAAAATCGGTTCTTGTTGCTAATTCACTAACCAACGACTACAAGAACAGCCACAAAAAAATTTGGCCAGAACAATAAATTCCTCCTCTTTCGAGCAACATGAAAAATGAAAAAAATGATAGTAGACTAGAACTGATGATTGAAATAGAAAAAGAAAAATTAGAAAGTGCACCAAGAATTTTGCAGCGTCACCCCTGTGAATGGGGAGATGGAGAGCGTTCGTTAGTGTTTCGCGCATCATATCAGCGTCCAAATCCGTTAATAAACACAAATTTAACAAAAACCCACCTCTTAGATCTCGAAATTCTCCATTGATCTCAGAACCCAGAGAGTTTTCCTTGAATTTTAGGTCATTTTCTGCACTCCCATCTTTATCACCACGACATGCGGAAGAATTTGATTTCAGGACTCATGATTTTGACGAGAATCAGATGTCGGAGGAGGAGCTGTTGGAAGATGAGGAGGCTGGAAAAATTTCAGTGAAAGCGTTTTTCCTTTGTACCAGGTTCGATTACTGTTCTATTAGTTCATGTCATCTGGTTTGGCTGGTTTTGAGTTTATTTGAGATGTATTCAAACTTCTCGAGGGTTATGGCCGATTTCTTGGTTTAAATTTGTATGTGATGATTCTGTTTGGTGTTGAGATTCATTCGCTCGCACTTACAATCCTTTTTTTCGATGTTGCATCTGGATTTCTGTTCTCTCAGATTATTGCTTTTGGCAGTGTTGATTTGAAGAGTATGCAAGCTGAGAATTCAAGATATGTTATTCCTCCTTCCTCGCGTTCATCAAATTGTATTGCTCTCAGATTTTGTGGTTCTCCCTGGCAAACTGTAAGCAGAGTTCATAAACATATGTTTTATTTTTTGGGATAATATATGGATGAACTATAGATTTTAAACATAAAATTAGTTCATCAATAGTTGCATTGAAGACGCGGGGTTTTATTAGAAAACAAGGATTTCTTGATCGTGAGACATGAAAGATAATTTATCTACATTTGATCTGGATTTCATAGGTGCCCACCAATACTATTAGGATATTTTTGCCATAGTTTGTCGATTGTATCTGTATCCAATTGGAATGGTATGCTTGTTTTGGGCTCGCAGGTTTAGTAGGAAATATTTTACCTTTTGTGCATTAGTTATCCTAACCTGTTACTTGGTAATACTAATTCTGCTTGACATAAACATTTACAATTGTCTCCACTGCAAACATGCTAATGATGAGTATTAGTGATTGACAGTTAAGTAATTATATAATAAAGGGCTTAACTTATTGAGTAAGTGCATGTAATCCGTCCGGCATCAAGTTCAATGAAATATTGGAACTTAATGTTTGAATTAATGTAATATGAAAAATTTATATTTGAATCAGTGTTCTTTATCAAAAATGCCTCATTGCAAAGTTTGATGTCAGCGAGGTGCAGTTAAAGAGAGCTTGGGTTGTTACCGTTACATGATTGTCTACCAGTATGGTGCGGTAGTCCTCTTCAATGTGGAAGATCACGAAGTGGAGGTCTACCTGCAAGCTGTTCGACAACATGCTTCTGGATTGCTTAGTGAGATGAGAAAAGATGGTGAGGCTCTTTTGAGTATCTTCATTTTCTTAATAGAGTATGTTGCTTTTCATATTTGTTACTTCGTTTTCTATTGATAATATATTTGCCATCTGCCAGTCATTGAGTTTGAGCTATTGAATACTTTTTCCTGTTTGAGAAACGTCTTTGTTGTTCTACTAGACTGCTATTTGAATTGAGTCCAGTAATATTGCCTCAATGACTGAGAAGCCATAATTAAATTTGTAAATTTCCAAAACCCCAGAAACAATTATGTTGACATATTTCACTTTTTCTTGAGAAAACTACAAACCTCAAGGACACTTATAGCACCTCAAAGGAGTATATGTATGGCATTTCTGCGAGTAGATAAAAAGTTCAAGTTCAAAAATAGTTTTGTATATCCCTAAACAGCACGCGGTATTCTATTCATCAAAATAATGTCAAATCTTTGAGTGTGTAGAGAGAGAGAGAGAGAGAGAGAGCAAATTGGCTTGGTATGTGGTATATGGTATGACGATGGGAACATTAGTTGCCCAAGTGACAAACTGTCATCATGCTGCTCAAACGATTCCAATAATTACACTATGAGGAACTTAACTATTGATTCCGGTCAAATGTGATACCTGAGACAAACGACCTGTAAAAGTGGGGAAATGGTAATGCAATGACCGGTATACTCTTAATTTTCTTGCAAGCACGTGCATATTCCAGTTGCTTGAGGTGGTGGTTTTTTAATAAGGGTAAGGAAAAGCTGCTCCTACGATGCAGCCTGTTCCATCGAAAGCTAATCAAGTGTTTGTAATAGAATAATGTGAATTGCACTAGACATTAAACCCAGTCCTTGTTGTTCAGTATCTATCTCTGCCATGCCCCAAGTCTTAATTTTCTCATATTTTTAGTTATACACTTGTTGTTGAAGTAGATACACATTTTTGCTTGTTATTTCACATTCCACTGCATGAATTTCCTTGGTGTCTTTCTAATTTGTTGCTTGTTGCTTGTTGCATCAGATTATGCTATAAAAGAGAAGCCTCTTTTGGTTGAGGATATGCAAGGAGGTCCAGATTACATTGTTCTAAAAACTCTGGACACGGATAGTATCCGCATTATTGGTAGTGTTCTTGGACAAAGCATAGCTCTGGACTATTTTGTATCTCAGGTGAACTGTTTTATATTGTCAGCAGTTTTTACTTTGTGTATCTATTTTTGTACTTGATACATTTTTCATGCTTCTATAAAACCACTCAACTCTTCTCCATGATTGTGATAATTAGCTCAGATTTTAATTATTCTGCAAACTGGTCTTGTATAACTATATTTTGAAAAATTGTATTACCTCTATATCTCTTAGGTTGATGGTATGGTCGAAGAATTTGCAGAAATAAATCGCAGAATGGCGAAAACTGGGACTTTCACAATGGACCGGAAGAAGCTGTTTCAACTTGTTGGGAAGGCTAATTCAAATCTTGCTGATGTGATTTTAAGAGTTGGTCTTTTTGAAAGGTACCTTACAAAATAATGTTGGTATATTGATGAATACAACTTTGTTATCAGCAGTTTACAGAAATATAGTGCATTCAATGCAAACTTTCAAGTATCCTTGATCTCTTGCAATAATATTGGCTTCAGAATAATGATACTGAATACCAAGTCCAAATTTAGTAGTTTTAGATTTGCCTTTCCATAGGCGACTTTTCTGCTGCTGTCTTGAAATCAGAAAAGGTCTGCTTAGTATAAGGGATAGATACATAAATAAATTTGAAACTATTGGAGTTCATGTTGATAATTTAAACACCTTGTCTATGTTTTTTTACATTATTTTAGAAGCATATGGTAATCCAAAAAGTTTGTGGCTTAATTTCTTGATTTGTAATTTTGAACTGTATGTATCACATTATCTCTGGCTAATGCTAGAATTTTGTAAGGAAAAATAACTTGCAAAGATTTCTGTTATGCCTAATTATTACCGTATCAGTTTATGAAAACCTTGGCATTTGTCACTTGTCAGCATCCTCGTTTACCTATTGACTCTCTGCTGCCTAATTTCTCGAGGTTCCAAGTAATCAATTATATTAATGTTCATATTGTGCATACTTTAGATCAGAGATTGCTTGGAGAGATGCAAAATACGCACAGATTCTTGACTACCTTCGCGAGGAATATGAGGTCGCGCAGCGATTTGGAAACCTTGATTTTAAGTTAAAATTTGTTGAGGTACGCATGTTACAACTCATATGCTCTATATTCAAATTGAAGGAAAAGGGGGACACCAGAAAGCCTCGTTTCTTTATAATGCCTCTTTCGTCCTCTTCCATTATCGTTCATCTTTATAATCATTTTTGGAATTCTCACAGTAGTTTGTTTGCGTGCAGCACAACATTCATTTTCTTCAAGAGGTGCTCCAAAACCGTAAGTCAGATTTGCTGGAATGGTGCATCATAGTATTATTGGCCTTAGAAAACATAATCTCAGTCTATGAGATTGTTCGGGAATCCATAGGAACTTCAATATGAGCTCTAAATACACATTTTCTTTTTGCTGAAACCACATTGCTCTCATATTGTGAGAACAAATTCATTGTGTGAACACACACAGTTATCATAATAATGCAATACCTTTTAGTTGTGAGAATGATGCAAATATTGATGATTTCATCGCATCACGGATTAAGCCTATTTATTGTAAAATCCATCGTTTATTTTATGCTCAAACATTCATTGGAGTGATGTGTATGCAATATGATACATCCATGTAGCATCTATGCTCTTTGCAGAAGCTTATCACCAGATTAACATGGCAACCAAATTATACATGTGATTGCATGCTACTCTTCCGTAGATCAAATGAGTGCAGTATTTGTTGTTGAGTTCTTGTAAAACAGTTCTTCTATACAATTGATTCGCAATAGTCACTTTATAATGTAACAGCTAATACTTTTGAATGAAACAATTAATTCGACAGAGTAATAATATGTTTAATGAAACAACTAGAATTGATTCAAAATACAATTAAAATGCAAACTAATCGAATAATGAAATTGGTTTACATAAAACTTCGAAGTTGTCACCAGATTAACCTGTTTAGAAGAGGCCAAATTCAGCAGTCAAAAATGAGTTGCGGCTCTCCTATGTTGTACTAACTTTTCGACCCTGTTATTTCAACATATAGTACACAAATAGATACGATGACATTAAGAATCATGTCTTATGCTTCATCAGCAAGCAGTCATTCCCTTAGACTACAAATAAATAAACCTACTTCCAAGTTCCAACCAATATAAATTACTATCAAAATTTATATGGAGAACAACATAAGATAGCATGGGTATTCACTCAGCTCTCAAAATTCTTCAACTCGAACAGCTTCAAGAGGCACAACGTAAGCGGCCTTAGGCCTCGACTTTTTACACCAGCTGTGAAAGAAATCTTTTCTGACTTGTTACCCTCAACAGCTACGTTTGTGAGCTTGACCCATACAAGGACGACCTTCGTCTTCATGCCTTCTATACCCATGAGCTTACCCCTAAGAAGAATGCATTTAACCCGAGTAGCGTATCTCACTATAAACGAGTCCTTGAAGCTCACTTCACAAACAAGCGGCAAGTGAACAGTCAGCCTCGACTTCGTCTCATCAAACTCGTATGCTGTGATGTTTTCAGGAAAAAGGCCCGCTGGCAGATTGTATTCTCTCAGAAGATCAGGCAAGTTTTTACTGGTTTTCCTGTTGTGGAAGAGACCAAAAAAAAAAAAACTATGTTTACCATGCATGTATGCTAATTCTGTAGTTGGTAGTGTTATGTAAAATAGTTTTATCGTAAAACTGGTTTATAAGTATCGCTGTATTGTAAAACAACTGACCGTTTAATGAAACAACTAAATTTGTTTTAAAATACATATAAAAATACAAATCAATTACACAATAAATCTAATAGTATAAGACTTTGTGTGTTAGTAGAAGACAGGCATGTTTAACGTTCAAAATTTATATTTCCAATCACAAGCTTGTAAATAGGCTTGCAATGTATAAGGAAAAATTATGATTTTACCGGTAATTTACCGTTGTGAATATCACAAAAACGCTACATTAAAAAGTGAAACACACCTTTTAGCTTCTCAAATATTTGTTTCGCCTTCTCTTCAACAACGTTTGAAACGGTCTGCACACCAAGCAAATAGGATTATCTTATCTCTCGTGATAAAAAATAAAATAAAACACATTAAAATGTATGTAATTTTTTTTTTTTTATGTGAATTGGCTTAATTGATTGAAGATAATGAAAATGCTTTCATGGGACTAGCCTACCTAACAGATGCAAAGTTAAACAAGGTTTCACAACCTGACTCTATGTCATTCCCTTTCTAATTAGTTGATCCGCAATTTATTCAAGAAAATCAATCAACTTTCTTGAAATTTTACAGATTATGCAACAGATCCCTCCAAATAATTAATGAATTTTTTTATCCAATAACTCGAAAACCCAAATATATATATATTTAAAAAAAAAAACATAAGGTACATTATAAGGTAATAATTTACATACAGTTAGATCTTGAGTGATGTTATTGAACTCTTCCTTAGCTTTCTTTGTAAGCCAAAAGCTTCCAGCTTTTATGCTCCCCATTTTCACCAGTGCCTTCTCCATTCTTTTCGGGCCTAATTTCGGGCTTTGGGATTCTAAAGACTCTAATCTCTCGGCCCTTTAACCCAGAAACTGTGGGAGATTTTTATCAGTATTTCGTTTCCATTTGCTGGTAATAAAAGCATCAAGATGAAGACAAACAAGGAAAAGGTGAAGAAGCCCGCATTTAATATCGGGCCTGCTCACGATTCCCTATAATGGCCCGACGAATTTATGCACATTTCGGTGGGAAATCTTGGAACCGGATTCTTTTCTATTCCTGGCTGCTCCCAAAGGAAAATAATTGTTTTTTGTACTTCAATTTTCATGTTATTTTCGTAGTTATTTCTTAATTGATAGGGGAAAAATGGATATAACGTTTTTAAAAAATCAATATATGAAACTCCCTCCATTCCATTTTTTATTGTTCAAAATCAAAAATAAATATTTTATTTTTATTTTGTCATACCCAAAATAGAAAAAAAAATAATACTATTCTCTTGAATTAAACTCTTACAAATATCTTTCCGTCAAAAAAATTCTTACACATATCTTTTATTTTTACAAATATCTTTTATTTGTACTTCCATGTCACTCAATTAACTATTTTAATAAAGTTGACTTTAAAATAATCTATTTTAATAAAATTAAAAATACTTATTTACCTGTTAATTTATATTTCTTAATATTAATAAGTAACTATTTTCTTAATATTTGTATAATTTTTTTTTTTGAGTTATTAAAATTAGGAAAGAGGGAGGACTAGCAAATAATTATTCCCTTTGTTTTTTTCCATTCATTATCTTCTCATTAGGGGACATAATCAATGAAAGGAGCATAATTGTCAAATGAACACCAACGGCTGATTGAGCAAAAGTAACTTTGCACTTTTTCTTTCCTTTTCCACTAATAAATAAAATAAAGTTGGCAAAAACATCTACGCGGACTAAATTTTAACTAAACTTTAATTCAAAAAAAAAATAAATAAATATTATTCCATCAATTACAATTTTGTCACACCCAAAATAGTAAAAATATAACTCTATCCTCACAAACTAAATCCTTAAAAATATTTCTTATTTACACCACATGTTACTCAATTCCTCACTACAATTGAATCTTTCAACTCAATTATTTACTCTAATAAAAAAATTTATCTACTCTTTACTTTACACCATTTAATACTAATAAATAACACTTTTATTAAAATTCGTATCATTTGATTTTGATCAATTTAAATTATAACGGGGTAATTCATATGGAAATTTAAATGTAGTATTATTCATGTAAAAGAAGAATGTTAGTTTGTCAATCAAATATTAGTTTGACAAATATCACCTTGTTCAAATACAATCCGGTAAAAGATCAAAATTTGAGTTGAGATATCAATCATCGATTTTACATAATATAGATTACAATTTATTATAAAATAAGTACATGTTGCAAATTGTAAAATATGATATAGTAGAATTACAAATTGTAATTAATCCTAAATATTTTCTGAAATATAAGATTAGGGGTCTATAAATTTATGTGTATCATATAATATATTAAATGAGATTTGTCTTAAATAATAAACCCTGTCATATAAGATTTTGTCATATTTTATGTACGATAGGGCATAGTTTACTTTGGTGGGCTCAATTAAAAAGCACAAGAACATAATGGAATCGGTTACGAAGTGTATTGGGCCAACATTCCTTTTCAAGGTGCAACTTGCAAGCGTTCAAACTGGGGTTAAGTTATTTTCACCCAATAAGTGGTAGGTATTGGTAGATACACTTGCTTTGATTAATCTAACCCATCAAATTTAACGTAATTATTTATTTTTTTTTAAAGAATTTAACGTAATTATTAAAACACTCACAAGATACACACTCCAAATAAACCCTAATTTTGCTGAAACTTTTTCACGCACTCTTCCCATTTTCATCTCCTATTTTCTGCAACTTCCCCACACTCTACTCTATTTCCACCAGACGCCGCCACCACCCTCGTGCCGTCTCAACCGTCGCTCCCACAACCATGTGCCAGCGTCCCAACCCGGCCGACCCATTAACGTCTTCCATAAGTACCGTTGTTCCTCACCAAAACCGAGCGTTGCCCACCCTCGCGCAGCAACTGCCGGTGTTCGTTTTTCTTCTGTAAGTCTAATATTGATACAAACCCATGTTGGTTATCTTTTTGTGCAAGTATTTCTTTCTGCAAGTCCGAACATGCTAGATGAAAAATGGGTGTTCGTGCCGTGACGAAAGAAATGGATTCTTTAACTTTTTAAATGTGGGGAGGGGAACGTCGTGGCCGAGAGAACAGTGGCGCGGCGACGGCGGCGACAGGGTGTGCAGAGGCGGTTGTTGAGACGATGGAAAAAGAAGAAATTAGTATGATTTTATTTGTAGGGGTATTTATTAATTAACCCAAGTCTAACCTACGATATTTTGGGTTTAAATTCATTTTAATTGATGATCAACATCTAATCGGCCAAATTTCTGGGGTTTTACCTCTCCGTCTCTACGATATTACGTCCCGCTTAATTTCTATATATTGGTTATAAACTCGTATATCAGACGCATGATTGGGTTTTAATTGTTGCATGTTGTTTCTAAGCCTATTAAATTTAAAGAGTTTCATTTTGTTTGTACACATACATATCACTTACATGAAAACTGACATCAGCTTTACAAGAACTATATCTCAAGCTAAAAATGTTACATACACATGATGCTTAGTCTTATTTCCCGAATGATAGCATGTCCTCTTGAAAAATACAAAGCAGGAAGAAATCTTGGAGTTCAATGATAAATAATACAATATTGTTTTTCATGCTTTCAGATGGAGCCATGATCTCTTCATGATCAGTGATTTCTATGTATAAAACTTAAAACAGCGTATATAACCTGTGTTATTGACAGGCCTAAGCCCAGACCAGCAGCGATAACAGAGAAAATAGCCCATGGACTTCTGAAATAAATGTGGATGAAATGATATCGCCACCTGTACATCGTCTTGCTAAAGTGGTGTCTTAACTTTTCATTGATGTCGATATAAACCTCATCAAGCCAGGTATCAGAATCAAGTAAAATTTCCTTGGACAGTGTAAGGAAGAGTTTTGCAACATCTTTGTCGCTGCCCATGGAATTGGAGATGATGCCACGAGACTTTAGCAGGTGCACATCTCTTTCACTGCTTACGAGTCTGTTCATGAAATAGATATAAGTACTTATCTCATTGTGTGCACCCACGTGGAGCCGCTCATATGCAACCATGTTTAGGAAAGTTGATTCCGACGTGTCGTCCAGAGAGATTGTTGGTAACGTGAGGGTGCGGCCTTTGAAGCTGATGCCATTGAGGCTTTTGCTACTCCCCTTTTGAAACTTGATTCCAGCTTCCTTCATCTCTGTGGCTGAATGGACTGTCCCTTCGTCAATAGGTATTTTTCTCATGGGTGTATGTTTTTGTCTTTTGGAATGTCCCTTAGCATGCTCTCTCGAAACACATGTAATATGTGCTGACATCTTTCTAGTCTCAATTTACAATTTCGCCCATAGAATTTGAGAATGAGCCCAATCACATGCTTTTCACTATTCTGCATAAATACACAGATAAATTCTTTCTACTGTCTTGCATTGGTGTTAATCTGTTAACAAATACATGCGATAGAGAGATGGAGAACAACTTACCTCGTTGCTGTCACTTTCAACAGCAAGTAGCCTTACAAGAACCTGCAAAGGCACCTGATTTTCGAGCAGTAGCATATCCCGTCTGATACATGGTATGACGTTATGCTTCCCATGATTACTGAAAACAAGATCATGTGCAGAATAATCATTCGTATTTTCATCCCATACACGCATTATTTCCAGAATGAAACAACCATCAATAATCATCAGCTGCACGAACTTTTTAGTATCCTTTTTCCAAGCTTCGTCCAAGTGCCCATATGCGTCCATCAAGTCATTAACTACTTCAGCCAGAGCATCAACATAGCATTTAAGAGGCCTTTTTGATCTACGTAGGAAGTAACGAAGGGCTCGTCTCTTGTGCCCCTCCATTCGCTGCAATTGCTCATCATCATGGTGATACGGGCCAATAGCTGCCACCCAAGGGATGTAGGATTCCCTGTTTAGGTTAACAGCATGGACGGGTATTTTATAGATGGATATATTCTTCCAGCGCTCTTCCTCATCAGGACAAACCTCTGTCTCGTTCTTTAGTTCTTCCGTTAACTCGATGATCCAGTCTGTCCCCATTATGGCTGATGTTTTTCGGGTAAGAATGTCGAACGCTTAAGGATTTTTGGCTGATCTTGTCCTGACTTTCTTCTAATTTGATCTTTCTTAGCTGTAACATATTTTAACACTTATATGGGGAACATGGCGTATGCCTTGCTTTTTAGTTATTTTTGGAATATAAAACATGTAACATGACTAATATTCTGTATTCCTTCCTTAAAATATAGTGAGTGTCCATGTTGCTATATTCTATCTTATTCTGCACTCCTACATGTTAGATCTAGCTTCCTGCCCAAAAACTTGGTTTCATAGATTTCTTGTTATTTTGGAGATATAGTAATAAAATTGTAATTGAACACTAAACAATTTCTCTTTTTTATTTCTCTCTCTCTTTCTCGAAAAATACAAAAAAATTGAACTGAGCGCTTTTGTGAAGAATTCACGCAATTTCACATAAACTGCCAACACTTTTACGTAAAATTCAGTAATTCACACATTTTCACATAGTTTGTGTATGTCTTGTTTGTAATAAACTGCTAGCACATTTGAGTTGTAGCCAGAGACTAGTAAAGAACATAGGACACATTTATGTCTTCATTGAGGTAATATGTGAAAAATCAATAGGTGAGATTGGTTAAAAATTACCAGTTGACACTTGCAATGTTTAAACTTGTCGATTTAACCATAGTATAACTAATTGACTTGAATTCTGGTAAATATGTGAGATTGACAAAAAATAGTTTAAGCATTTAAAATGATCAGTTTAACCGTAATTTAACCAATTGAGTGCAATTTTAATATGTGAGATCGGTCAAAATAAATCGGTTCGTGCAAATTTACTGAAAGTACATAAATCAAAGGATGGGTTAGCAGTTGCCAGTCCAGCAATCATTAAAATGGGCCGACGTAAAACAAACCCAAGAACATGATGCAATTTGTTGCAAGGCCCAGGTTATATGAACACACATTTTTATTTAGAACACCCACATTATGAAAATAAAAAGTAAAATAAACGTGGAATAACAAAAATGTCCTTATCAATAAGTATAAAAATTTTTGATATTTTTTTGAAAATACATCAAAATTTCGGCATTTTTTCTGAAATTAAGGTTTGAACTTTTTTCGGAAAACTTATTGTTCTTACATTTTGGCGAAATTTCTCCAAATTTTCGAAAATATTTTCCGAAAAAGAACACATTTTTGGATAATTTTTCCGAATTCTGAGGTTAGAATTTTTTTTTCGAAAAACCTATTGTTCTCATATTTTGGCGAAATTTCTCCAATTTTTTGGAAATATTTTCCGAAAAAAGAACACATTTTCGGATAATTTTTTCGAATTTTGAGAAAAATTTTTATTTTCAAAAGGGTATTTTAGTGAATTATTGGGGGTGTAATGGTGTGTGTTTCATAATGTGGGTGTTCTAAATAAAAATGTGTGTGCAGATAACCTTGGCCTTGTTGCAAATATGGGCCCTTAACCATGTTTATATTGGCCCGGCCCAACAACTTGTCCACGCCATTGGGTATAGGTTTCATTTGAATCGATATCAATTTCTCTTTGGGTTTAACCTCTCCGTCTTCATCGACAGTAAATCCCGCTTAATTTTTATTCATTTGAGTTTTGGCTTCGTCGAGTATGATGCTTCAGTTTTATTTGATGAATTAATTGGAAATTGTTGTTGCCTTTGAGTTTGGGATGAAGTTTGATCTGGAGCTGTTGGATGTTGTTCTTTACACATTTGTACGAGGTGAGTATTTTGTTCGAGCAAATGATGGAGAAAGGTAACATGTTTGTAACAAGTATTGTGCTCTGTTTCTCAACTACCATAGAACACAGTTTCACAGTCTCAGCTGAAAAAGAGAGAATCAGCTTTGGATTTCAAGAAACGGGTTGGTTAATGATATTATGATATCCCTGGATTCTTCATTCCTAACTGTATTTCATATCTCATCTCAATTTTATAAATACACATTACAGTTGCATCATTCATGTTATAAGTAAAAATGAGAGAGTAGTTGTTCTAACTTCAACTGAGTAGATTTCTTCATGATCGGTCATTTCTATGAATAAAACTTAAGACGGCGTAGATAGCCTGTGTTATCGAGAGGCCTAAGCCCAGAGAAGCAGCGATAACAGAGACAATAGCCCACCGACTTCTGAAATAAGAGTGGATGAAATGAACCAAATGAAACCGCCATCTGTAAAATGGATTGCGAAAGTGGTTTATCAAGTTTTCAATGATGTCGACATAAACCTCATCAATACAGGTTGCAGAATCCTGTAAAATTCCCTTGTACAGTGTAAGAAAGAGTTTTGCAACATCTTCATCACTGGCCATGGAATTGGATATGATGCCTTCATTCTCTAACAGGCACACATCTCTTTCATTACTTATGAGCCTGCTCATGAAATAGATATAAGAAATTATGGCATTGTGTGCACTAATGTGGAATCGCTCGTACGCAACCATGTTCAGGAAAGTTGATTCGGATGTGTCGTCCAGAGAAATTGCTGGTAGCCTGAGAGTGCGATCTTTGAAGCCGATGTCTTTAAGATTTTCAATGAGGCCCCTTTTAAACATGATTCCAGCTTCCTTCAGCCCTGAGGCTGAAATTGAGAGGGTTGACAGTATAGGAGTATTAGGTAGTAGTTTAGTGGACTCGGATTGGCTTTCTTTAACATACTTAATCATGCTCTTTCGATACACGTCTAATATGTGCTCACATCTGCCCAGTCTCATGGTTCTGCTTCGCCCATAGAATCTGAGAATGAGCCCAATTGTATGTTCTACACTTTTCTGCATACATTGATTCTTCTATTAATCTAATAACGAAAAACACAGAGCGGTGAGACAGAATAACTTACCTCGTTGCTGCCACTTTCAACAGCAAGTAGCCTTTCAAGAACCAGCATAGGCACCTGATTTTCGAGCAGCAGCATATCCCTTCTGATACATGGTATAACATTATGCTTCCCATGATCACTGAAAATAGGATCATAGGCATAATAATCATTTTTAGTCTGATCATGTGCACTCATTGTTTCCAGAATGAAACAACCATCGGTTATCATCAGCTGCAAGAACCCTTTGGTATCCTGTTTCCAGGCTTCGTCCAAGTGCCCATAGGCGTCCATCAAATCATGAACCACTTCAGCCAGAGCCTCAACGTAGCTTTTTAGAGGCTTTTCTGATCTGCCTAAGAAATGTCGAAGGGCTCGTTTCTTGTGATCCTCCATTCGCTGCAGCTGCTCAACACCATGGTGATACGGGCCAATAGCCACCACCCAAGGGGTGTACGCGCCCTTGTTTAGGTTCACAGCATGGACTGGTATTCTGTAGATGGATCTCTTCTTCCATAGCTCTGGCTCATCAGGTGAAGCTTCTGCCTCGAGCTTTAGCTTTTCCGTTACCGCAATAATGCAGTCTTTTTTTGCCATTTATGGCTGATCTTTTTATTTGGTTATCATGAAATGGTGATCTTGTTTTGGCTCACTTCAGATTTTGAACCTACACTGCGAGTACTTGAAACTATTTATATATAGATGCCGCTGTTCCTTATCTCTCAACACTTTTGTGGGGATTATGGGGTATGCTTTGATTTTTAATTACTCTTGGAATAATATAAAAATGACATTTGTTCTGTATTTCTTCTTTATGAAGAGGGGAATATCACACTTTTAGCTTTTGGTTTCAGTTAGAAAAGGCTGTTAGTTTGTTTATAATACACTAGGACCATCCTCCCATTAAGACGCTGGTACGCCAGTAAAGAAAATATGGCACATTTAATTTCTTGTTTAAGCAGGTAATATTTGAAAAATGAATGGAATGGGCAGAGGAAATTAAAGTTACAATATCTAAGGTCATTCATTAGTTTTCAGCACATAAACCTTGAAAACATTGCCCTGGCAAATAGAGATCTTCATTGTACATGTGGTGTGTGTTGCCACCCATTTGAGTGAAGTTATGAGTTCGAGACATTATTTGCCCGGATAAAAAAAAAAATTATCTACTTATTGAGACACCCTCTGAGGCTCGTTTAGATTTCGCTGGATTGACAGGTGTCCGTTCCGTGGATGCATCAGGCATCTTGATCTTCTTGTGAAACCTCAGTCTTGCTCTTGACTTATTTGTTGTACTCAATAATCCTCTTCTTCTTCCCATTAGAGCAGATATCTCTTTATGTAAACTACTATTCTCACTTCAAGTAACAAACTATTTAAATCAGCTGTTCCTTATTCTACAGCACTTGCTTTATTATTAATTCTGGAATATATGATTACTATTCTGTTATCCTTCCTTAACAAGTGTACCTGGAATATCAATGTTCTTTACAATTTTATCTCTTTTGATGATTGTAGCTCAAGCTTTTGGTAGCACTTTTGAGTAGTAGGCATAGCCCACCCTAAATATCTTTTTTTTTTTTTTTAATTAAGGAAATATTTGGAAGCACCACATAGCACATCAATCAGGAAATACAAGGAACAATAAAGGACAAAATGTAGAGAAAAACGACTGTAGTACATTTACCTTTTGAAAATAGCCATACCAAATGGGCATCTTCATAGCACGCGCTGCCAAAATGGATGGCAAGTTTAGCGTCTAATAAGCATTTGTCTCATGTGAAACTGCAGATGGAGTATACTTTGCTTTACGGTTAGAGTAGTATTTGTGTGCATATTGTGCACAATAAAAGATTGTGTGTCTGAAGTTAGGTTATAATGTAGTATTATTTTTTAGGTCTTGTATAATATTAGTTTGGTTACAGTGTAGATTTATTTGGACATTGTATAATATTAGTTTGGTTACGGTGTAGTATTATTTAGTCTTGTATATAATATTAGTATTATTAACAACATTGTATAATATTACTTTTGTTACAGTGTAGTACTCCCTCCGTCCCATTTTAATGGTCTGTTTAGGGACTTAATTTTTCTCAAAATATTTGTCATTTTGCAACAATCAATAAGAAATAAATGAGTTTTTCCAAATATACTCTTGTTCTTATTTATTGTGATACTTCACTTTTCTAGACAAATTTATTTCACTTTGAAATTTACTTCCACAAGAAGGGTAAAATTATCCTATTATATACATATTTATTATTTTCTTAATCTATGTGAAACAACCTTAAACGACCATTAAAATGGAGCGGATTAATGGAACGATGGGAATATTAAATAAAAATATTTTGCACACAAATATTTGCCCAACAGATATACTTGGAATCAGCTGGGCACATGTTACCATATAGTTTTAGCACTATAAATCATGAAGAAATCCACCACTACGATTCCACCTGATCTGATGGCAGGGTGGGATCCCATTTCTCGGTGTAAATTTCCTGTAAACTTTAAAGTGAGAGACACAGTACATGGAATTCACACTTTGTAATTTTTACTCATTATTTTATCATCAGACACGGTAACTCGGTAAGAGTGTGAGATATTCGAATAATATTTTTTTTGAACAGATATTCGAATAATATTGAAATAATTGAAGTGAATTAATTTGCAACTTATACTATGATCTTTTATTAATTTAAAAAAATAGTCCGAGCTATTTTTTATTATCATATTATTATTACTTTTTTAAACAATTAATATTACTTGCTTCAATTCTATATGTACATGAAAATTCTATGCATAATAATATAGTGCTAAAGATACACACACACACATATATATATATATATATATATATATATATATATATATATATATATATATATATAAATGAGGGTTGATATCATTTTACAATATATGTGTACGATTTATTTATTAATTTGTATCTTGTACAATTTTTCTATCCAATTATAACATATATTATATGAATTTTGATCGATTGCAACTTAAAACAGGTTGTAGTTACATAATTTTGTATTTGTAGATTGTAATTGGATAAAAAATTTGTAAAAGTTGCAAATTGATAAAAGATCATATAATAAGTTGCAAATTAATATTAACCCTATATATATATATATATATATATATATATATATATATATTTATGTTATGTTTATTAATTTGTAATATATACTAAGTTTTTTTTTATCAATTTATATTTTTACAATTTTTATTATCCAATTATAATTTATAACTATATAAAATGGCCGTTGCAATCTAAAATATAGTATATGTTGAAATTATATAATTTTATATAATAGATATTGCAATTTGATAAAAGAATTGATATTAAAGCTGTCTAGAATTTTGTATTTGCATAACACGATTGCGTTTATTTAGATTAATAAGGAATATATATGTAGAATTAAAAATAAATAAAACCGTTAGCCCATTATGAAATATACATTATCAAATCGACAGCCTGCCGCCCGGCCTGGCTCATGGATAAACATTTCTGGTCTCTGTGAAGTCCAATATTTATCCAATAAAATAGTGACACGTCAACTACGACACATCACCTCACGACCCCGGGAATCCGTACAATAAACTTCCAGCTTTGAATTGCGGTGAATTTCCACAGATTTAATTTTTGTATTTGGCCAAATTTCTGGGGTTTCACCTCTCCGTCTCCGTCCTTTCCAACAGTAAGTTCCACTTTATTTTATGTTTTGGCTTCTAATAAATCCGCGAAATTGTGGGTTTTGGGCTCCTGATAATATGGTTCTTTAATTGTTTGATTAATTCATCAGAAATTTGTATTGTCTTGAGTTCGAAATTCATATGTCTATTAGTTTTTCATGAGATAATGCGACGAATTTTACATTTCTGTGTTGATTGTGTATTCTGATGGCTTCTTTAAAAATATTATTTGTTTTGCCCTCGTTTTTTGGTGTCGGTTGAAATTACAAATCATAGCGTGTATAAGTAGAAAATCTAGGCCTCTTTCGATGCTGATTGCTGTTTTTATTATTCCATCAAGACATTGTTTATTTAACTATTTCATGGAAACTTGATCAAAATGGGAATAAAACAGTGGATACTTCACAATAAATCCAACAAAACCATGTATAGTTTTGTCAGGTGTCATCAATAAATTTATCGAATTTGATCAACAGGTACTGGTGCAATGATGAAGCTGCAAAGTTATGCTGGGTTTAGTTTACTCGCTGCACTTGCTATCATTTATCATGCCTTTGATAGTAGAGGCCAATTTTACCCAGCAATGGTTTACTTATCGACTTCAAAGATCAGTTTGGTGCTTCTTTTGAATATGGGTTTGGTGTTTATGTGCATTATGTGGCAATTGACAAAAAAATCTTCCTTGGATCTCTCCGAGAAGCGGAAGTGGAAAGGCTGAATGAGCAATCGTGGCGGGAGGTCATGGAAATATTGTTTGCCATCACTATTTTCAGACAAGATTTTTCGGTTACTTTTCTTGCAATGGTTACTGCTTTGCTTCTGATTAAGTCTTTGCATTGGTTGGCCCAAAAGAGGGTTGAATACATAGAAACAACTCCAACTGTTCCGAGGCTATCTCATATACGCATCATATCTTTCATGGTGTTCCTCCTCCTTATTGACAGCATCCTTCTATACAATTCATTTGCACATTTAATACAAACCAGACAGGCTTCAGTTTCACTCTTCTTTTCTTTCGAGTAAGTTTCTTGGACCATTAATTATTATATATCAAGAATTTTATCTGGAAGTGTTGCTTGGAATAGGTAAATTGCATAATTAGATTCACTTCAGGACACCTAATCTTTTGGAAAACATCATAATCTTTCAGATACGTGATACTGGCCACAACAACTCTTTCGACCATTGTGAAGTATGCATTCCATGTCAGTGACATGCTTATGGACGGGCAATGGGAAAAGAAGGCTGTCTGGACGTTTTACTTGGAGCTTATCCGAGACTTGCTCCACTTGACTTTGTGCATGTGTTTCTTCCTCGTCATATTTTTGTGAGCAACCTTCCATCTCAAATCTTTAGCTGCATTGGTTAGGTAGTTATGCTAAATCAAATATGTTTGTTCTTGTTATGCTTGCTTTCAAATATGTTTTTTTTTTTTTCGCCCCATAGTTTTAAAAGGCGCGCCTCGGGCGCGCCTCAGCGCGCTCCAGGCGAGAGGCTATGCCCTCAGCGCCTTTTCTATGCTTTTAAGGCGCAGATCGTCGGGCGACGCCTTTGGCGCCTCGGGCGCGCTTTTTGAGGCGCCTCGGCGCGCCTCGGCGTGCCTCAGTCCAATTGCAATTTTGAAAATTTTCTAACACTTTTACCTGTTTTTATAAAAACTACTAACACTTTTAACATCATTTAACACTTTTAACTTTAGGAAATTTAAATATTTAATACTTAAAAATATAATAAAAAAAAAGAACGCTATCGCTGTTACGAAGAGGAGTACATTGACGATGATGAGATGTTTGATGAGGAGGAGGAGGAGGAGGGCTTTGATTTGGATGTTGATGAGGATTGAATAATGTTAACCTAGTGACTAATTAATGACTGTTATTTAAACTTTTCATGGTTTTTGTGTGTGAAGAATGAACTCGTGAAGTCTATTGTCACTTCTTTGGTGTTATTTTTGTGTTTACTTATGTTATAATGTTTATTTAGTGATTATTGTTAGTATTATGTGGTAGGTTATATTTATTGAGTATTAAATTTAATTTTTTTCCAAAAATTCTCGGCGCGCCTCGGGCGCGCCTCAGGCGCTCGGGCGCTAGGCAGACCTTTGGCGCCTTTTGTCGCCTCTCGCCTTTTAAAACTATGTTTCGCCCTTTATCTTCTGGCATATCTCCTTGGTTTGATTTCATGCTGCAATTATCTTATATTACTATTGTTCAACTTTTTTCATCTCTTGTTTTTTCCTGATTTTGTGGTAACCTAACTCAACCATGGTTGATGTTCCATGTACTTAAGTTTATGTGACCATGTGCAAGTTGGCAACTTGCTGCTGCTGAGTGTGAATGGGTTATACATGTGTGATTTTATGCATGGTTATAATTTTGCTTTGCTTGATTAATCTGTGATACAGCTCTATTTCTCATTTGGTTCCCCTAGTTCAATAATATTTTTTCTAACTATCCTAATGTAATTGCTTGTTCTTTTGTATCCTCTAGAAACTATGGTGTGCCTCTTCACTTGATCCGTGAGCTATACGAGACATTCCGTAATTTCAGAATCCGTGTGGCTGATTATATACGTTACCGCAAGGTCACTTCAAATATGAACGGTCGTTTTCCTGATGCAACTCCTGAAGAGCTCAATGCGTATGCAGAGTCTATTCCATCAAAACTTTTACTTACTCATTACTGATTCTCTTATTGACATTTCTATGTTCCTATCTGTGCAGAAGTGACGCAACCTGCATCATATGTCGTGAGGAAATGACTACAGCCAAAAAGCTTATCTGTGGACATCTTTTCATGTTCACTGCCTCAGATCATGGTTAGAAAGACAAAACACATGCCCTACATGCAGAGCGCTTGTTATACCACCTGAAAATGGGTCTTCACCAACTCCATCAAGGCCCGATAGTCATCAGCAAGGTATGATATTCTGTTTAATAAGAATTTTCTAAGCTTTAACACCATTAAATTGTATTGAGTTGGAAAATATAGAATATGGAAGATGACTTCATTTCTTGGCTTTTTCTTTGTAATGATAACCATCTATTTGTATGGTTGGAGTTCATCTAGCTAACGTGATAGTGTGACAGGAGCTAGCACAGCTGGTACTCCACCTCAAGGTTCTAATGGTGATGGTGTGATGAATGATAATGTGAATCAGCATCAGGCTAGACTCCGAGCTGCAGCTGCAGCTGCCTCAATATATGAGAAGTCTTTTGTTTATCCTTCTCCTAAAGATTTAATGCGGTATCCTCCTTTTCTATGGTTTATTTTGTACTTGTTGCGGCTTCTTGTTTCATAATGTTACAGAAATTCCTTTTTTTTTTTTTTTTTTTTAACATGATTCTGGTTATCTATTCTTGCAGTTCACCTGGATATGCAGTACCTCAAACATTTGGCCTTACTTCCCAAACTGTAATGTCAAAAGATGGTGGAGATGGACCGCTTCAACAGTTATCACAGTGCACTTTTCCTACTTCACAGTGTGTCAATGGGCAATTAGACGCAAGAAGTGCATCAGACTTTCAACTGGATTTGCAAATGAGATCGATTAAGCAACAGATTGAGGTATTTCCATTTATATTTTTCCAATTGCATAGCATTTATTTTTATGTTTTTAAATATATAATGATTTTGAAGATGCTTCCTGCTACACAAATGGGGCTTATGAACGTGCTAATATAAGCATCCCACGTTTCTTTTTCTTTCTGACAGATTCTGCAAAACCAGCTCCAGCTTTTAAGGACTTCAAACGATGAGAAAAGAACAGATGTAGTATCATCTGATATCAAGGGAAAGTCGGTTCCATCGCCATCTTCATCCGCTGAGGGCTCAAATGAGATTTAAAAGGTAGGAGCTATAGTCATTAAATTTCCAGAAATTATAGATGGGGAAATATAGCATGGAGATAAATGAAGAGTAGTTCCAAGATCAGCATTATGCATTCGTTCAATGCCTTCAAATTGACTGTCGTACATATGTACATGAGTTTTACTATGTTTAGGAGTGTGTATTGTTTGGTTATCGAAGGTCGATGTTCGGTTTTTACATGTATTTCAGTCGCTTCGATTTTGAATCCCAAGAATTTTCTTGATTTGATCTGAAATTTCCATTTTAATTCGGTTTGGTAACTGAACCGATCGATAAACACCTGTCACATTTGATTTCTCTACTTATTCATCAAAATTAGCTTGAGATCATAGAATTTGTACCTGCACAAACAGGAACGTTATTTTGTTGTAGTGAATAAAATTATGTGGGATGGATGAATAAAATTTATCGATGAATCGGGCTCGGCCCATCAAGAAAAATAGAGCCCAATTGGGCCAACATTTGTGGGCTTCTTGATTGGACATATGATGACTATCAAGGCTGTAAATGGGACAGGCATCAGATTTTGGGATTCTTGGTCCCAACGCCTCGTGGGGACTTTTAATTTGGGATATAATTATGTGGGCCCATTTTTGTTTTGTAGACTAATTTTAAGAAACTTATTTACGATTTTATTTTATAAAAGTGACAAATGTTGACTTTAACAGTATACCTCATTATTAAATCACATTCATTTTATGGGAATTTAAGTATAACTATTCAACTCATGATCATTACTGAGAAGATACTACCTTGTACATTTCTAATATTACAGCCCGGATCATATTTCATCGTATATTTATGTCATTATTATACATTTTTAATATAAATATCTAATTAATTGTTTTAAAGAAATAAGAAACCTAAAATTGATTCAAAAGTTGCATCCCTCACTAAAAATCTTATTATGGTAAAATCTCTCTAGAGAAACTGCTAATTATGGAAACCTTTTTTAATATAAATGTATATCCTCTATGATTAAGACAAGTATAACATTTTGTGTGGTAGAATAGATAGCAATTATTGGCGCTAGTAGTAAAACCATAACTGAAACTGATTTTTTTACATAAATAATGATGACATCATTAATTATAATGAGATGAATTTTCATTCAAGTGGAATATTTTAAGAACATTATCATATTTTTAAAAATAAAATACTAAAGAAAATAAAAGAATTTAATTGTGGACACAGTATTCTGGATTTTTTTTTCCCTTGATTTCTATGGTATATTTAAGTAGAGGATAAAAAGATATGGGTTACCTCGAAGCTTAAGGGGCCCATACCATCAAGTTCACAAAATCTTCCCACTACTTAACAAGAGAACGCTTGACACATTTCCCATGAAAATGACTAGAGATAGTGGGCACCCCCCACCCCACCCCCCACCCCATGCAGGCCCTAACTTCTCCAACAAATATGATCAAATTAAGCCACGAAAAATCTAAAATGAAGTTAATTGATTCTAGTTTTGTATTTCTAATTAATCTTGTGATAGAGACATCTGCTTTTATCCATGACAACTAACAATATTGAAATAAATAACCCAAGTGATTAGGTGTAATCACTGTCACTATACACATATGTGACATCCCACCAATCTACGTACTAGCAATTTTTCCGTTTCCTTTATTTTTCCCAAAGAATTTTCATTTTTCTTTTTTAAATAATGGGTTTATTTATAATCATCATGTCATAAAACTAGAATTTCTGTATATTTTGCCTAAAATCTTATCCTAATTTAAAATCAAAGAAAAATATTATGTGCATCGTATTCGTGTATCACTAATATTATTATTTATAAAAAGTTATAATTTTTTATAAAAACTAATATCATTACTTGTGGGTAAGAAGTAATATTATTTGTTCAGTGGTAGTCGAAGGATTAAAACTTTATTGATTAAAACTTTATTGGTAGATAGTAGGCATGACTATAAAGTATAAAACAACATATCCGAAATTCAAGCAATTCATAAATATCTCGGCTAAGGTTTCTTTTTTTTTTCTTTTTCAATTATGTGGATGCTAGTAGAAATATTTTAGTTAATTGTCCTAATTATTCCGTTCAGTTTGTAGGGAGGGATGTCAATTTGGTGGCTCATTGTTATGCTAGAGTTTCTCAATTATACGAGAGCTCCTCTATTTGGATAGATCCTTCGAACTTTGTGGAAGGTTTTTCCCCGTATTTTGCGATTGCGTTAATAATAACTAATTTTCTTTGTTTTTAAAAAAAAAAAAATTATCGTGCATTAAGATGAAAATCATTAAACTTTGTGCAGCCATATATACAAAAAGTTTAATATATACTATATTAATTAAAAAGATACCACATCGTTTTAGCTTTGAAATTTTGACGGTACATAGACACAACATATAAACTTGCCAAAAATGATTATCTAATTAGTAAATATTTGAATATTTTGATTAAAAAATCATTTTGTTTTCAAATAATGTATGCTTTTATTTTCACACACAGAGTCCAATTCAAATTCATATTTAAAGCCACTATCAATTACAAACACATGCAACAGTGCTTAAACTTCAGTAATTAATTTGCTTAAAAAACATATTCAGATGTTAAAACTTAGGATAAATAAGATGGGGTTGATTGACTAATTGATTGATGCACCGCACTAGTACAAGTAATAAAAAAGTGATTCACTAATTTCATGAAATTTGCCACAATGTCAAATCATTTTTAGTACATGTTGGAGGAAACCCAAATTAAGGAGAAAAACTATCCAATTGTTCCAAAAAAGGGGCTGTTTGGGAATCGAAAACACCATCAAACAACCAGCCCCTTAGTCTATGAATGTTGTCTGAATAAAGATGCATAAAGATTAAAGTTTTAACTGTTGAAGCACATTTTGCTTTTGAGTGATGATAGCTGGAGTAACTATTGATACACGGCATCCTATTATTAGTTACAAATTACAATACCTCTCATGTTAACTATAAATAAAATTTTAAGGTGATAGTTTTCAATTCTTTCATGAACTTTTTAGTATTGAAAAAATATATATGTTGGAAGAATATTTCGCTTTGGTCAGAATTAAAATATTTTGGATCCAACCTAGTGATTTTTAAAATATGGTTTGATTTTCGATTTTGAAAAAAAAGTCCTTAATTCATTTTTTTTTTTGATCGGTAGTCCTTAATTCATTTAATCGAACCGACTATATTGTCTTTATTGCAACTTCGTATGGAAGCACTACCAAGCCAAAATTTGATTAACCAAACATGTTGTCCCAATAGTAACTAGGTCGGGGAGTACTACCAATGAATGATAGCCAATTTGATGTGATATTCGTGTATGCAAGTTGTGTCATACACAAGTTCATATTTTGTAGGCCAATTTTGATCATGATTTGCATCCGTTTGCAGGGTTAAAAGTGGAGGAATATTTTACCATAACAACTTATAAATTACAAGCGAGTTCCTCTTTATATACTCTCTTTCTCAATAATATTTTTTCGATGTGGGTCAAAAACCTCTAACTTCTTTAATTAGTTACAACGAATTTTGAAATTCAATTTCTCATTCACCGGAACTTAGAATTGAGCGAATAATATATCGAATTGAAATACTTTTTATATTCAAAGAACATTTTCAACACATTGTGCACCGAATCTCATGTCTGATCATGAAAGGGTGTGATGCATGGGGTGATTCACTCTATCATGCGATGCACATGAAATAATTAATATAACTAAAGTGAGAAATATATCATTACATTAATTCTTCATAAATTCATAATCATATATGTACACCCACATTTTCATAAGATGAAATATATAACAATAAAGAAATTAAAACTAAAACAAATTAACTGTGTGTATATATGCTTGTCTGCAAGACTATAACTCCCTCCGTCCCGAAACTATTTTGAGTTGACTTTTTAACGGTTTTTGTGTGAAAATTATTTTATAGTAATATGTGTACAAAGTTATTTTATATGAATAATATGCTAGTTGATAAGATGAACTAGCATATTATTCATATAAAACAACTTTTGTACACATATTACTATGAAATAATTCTCACACAAAAATCATTAAAAAGTCAATTGTAAAGATAGTTCGAGATGGAGGAGTTCCATTTACAACATTTTGTTGAATGTTTGCCTCTGTCTGGCTTTACCATAATAATTTGTTATTGTACATGTGCTGATGTGCACTATATCTGGCAAATACATGCATTCTATCATTATGTATACACTAAAGTATCAAACTATCAATATATATTTGTAAAAAATATTACGGTGAGTGGAAGCAACCCACATACATGTACATGTCTATAATATTTATAATAAAAATAAATATTGAAATTTTATGAAATTAATTGCTGAACAAAATATTATTACTTCCGTCTCATAGTTGTTTGTATGTTTGCCTTATTAAATCTGTCTCATAGTTGTTTGAACATCTTTAAATGGAAACACCTCTCATTTTTCACACTTTCGCAATACATATTTATTTCCATCAATGTCATTACTTTTTCAATTCAATTAACTAAACCTTTATTTTACATACACATATTTTGCCTATATAATATCCTTCATTTAAATTGGTCAACAAATCAAATAGTGTATTTTTTTAATCTCAGTGCCCAATCAAATGTACAACCAACTTTAAGACGGAAAAAGTAACATTTTATGGTCATTTTTTTACTCTGCTTAGGACGCCATGGTAAGAAATCTGATATATAATTATACACAGCAACTTGTAAGTTGTAAGAGATATTCCCATGTATAAGATGAAATCTCATTTGTGACATTATAAGATTCATGCCTTACGAGGTTCCAATCAAATTGACATTTAAAAAAGTTATGATCTAAATATAAAAGTGGGTGGAGTTTCGTCTCATGAATAATATTGTTTCATACAAGATTATCTCATAATTATATAATACATGTATATGTATTGTATGCATAATAAATGAAAATATATACTCAATGGTGAGATAACGTTGTAAGAAATAGAATTGTGCACTGTTTTGTGTAATCATTATAACTAACGTCATATATAGGATTTTAATGATAATGTGTATGAAGAAGTGCCGCTATTAATGAGGTTTGGCCAATCTAATATGTCTACGAATGTCAACTTTAATTTGTGCTCCCACCTCTCTGATTTGATGTGATTTTGGGGCCAATCAGGATTTATGCTGTGCCACACACCCATGTGTAAAATTCACATACTACATTTGTACCAATCAAATCATTAATTTTTGTCTTTCTTAATATATAATAACTCATACTTTATTTTTAAACATTTTGAATGAATACATGACATGAAATAATTATTTCTTACTTTACACTTGATAAATACTTATTTTTATTATTAAAAGAACACATTTATCTAAATAATTTAATGCTTTTAAAATATATTTGGAAGAAATATAATTAATTTATATTAAAAAGTGCAAAATGTAACTTTGCAAATGAAATGAAAAATTAAAAACAACACTTATTTTGAGTTACCATTTAACCAATAAAAAAACTCTTATGATGACTAAGTCATTAATGATAATGACTTTCTTTTCAACCAATTTATTTACACGTAATTTCGGAAGTAATTCCGGTCAATAATATTAGAACTTATCAATTGGCTCAATTAAAAATAAGTGAGGTTGAATAAATGATTGCACATATGGGTGTTCCTGGGTTAATTTGCAATTTTTTTAAATATATATCTGGAAGAATTTATTTAAGGGTCGAATTTTTATATTTTTATTTTATAAATATTTCAATATAATTATTCATTTTGTTGAAATTATTTAAAAAAAAAAAAACTGAAACCGTAATCATCCATATAATTGAATAGTTGTATAACTTGTCACGTATAGTCTCGCACAAGAATATGTTACTGATTTTGGAAAATACTTCCCTTCCTTTCAAGTTTAAATAATACAAATTTTAATATATATAATATTTTATTATTTATATGATGCCACAATTTTTATTAAAAAATATTAAATTCTAAAAAGATATTTGAAATGACAAAATGTTAAAAGTTAAATAGGGACAAAAGAATAATAACAAATGATTAAATTTTTCGCATCGTGTAAAAGAAGAAAAGTTATTAGGGTGAGACAATGTTCAATAATTTGTAATGAAAATTGTCCTGACTGAAGGTACAATTCAATTTCGACAGTTCGAAGAATTAAATTTCATATCTACATATTTTTATTGAAAAGGGATTCTTGTCTTGCTACATATTTATATACTAAAATCTGTTACTATATTATTTCTTAAAAATTCATACTCATAATCTTAATTTTTTCCGCTATTGACATTATTAATTTTTTTTTGTTTATAGAATTATAATATTAATACTTTTATGAAAAAAAAAAATCCTATTCAGGTCCAAAATTAATTAATTTGGGGATTAATCTCACCCATCCACTAACAAAATCTCAATTAAAATTAGAGATAAATTACGTCACAAAAATTAATGACACTTTATAAACGACACACACTTTAAGTCTTAATTTTACGCAACTATGATGAGATTTCTTTGAAATTGTCTCGAAGACATACCTACTAGTCTTTGGAATTTGAGTATAAAGAAGTACTTATATATATATATATATATATATATATTTATTTATGATAATTTAATTACTTAATTGAAAAATAAGGACGAAATTATATATAACCCTCCCCCAGTTCTTTTATTTGTTACCCAAGACATTAGACATTCCCATTTATTGCGTCTGGATACTAAGGATTATATATGGACCCATGTATGATGGAGCTCCAATTGTGGATTTCATTCATCCAAATTTTTAGATTGAGCTGACATGGACCAGCTCATTTACGTCTTCTTTCATATCTGCCAAACTTTGTTACATATGCATTATTTCATATTTCTCATTTTAATATATTTAATTATTTATACTACACCTTTTAGCACATGCTAAAAGTTTTACATATTCCTATATAATTTGATTTTAGGAAAAATAAATTGTATAAGATATAAGATTTTTAGACCTCATATTAATTGGACTAGGAAAAGTGTATCGGTTACTGTTATTTGTTTCCAATCAACGCATTCACATTATTCTGAAAACAATCGATTAATTATATATTTGATATAATATTTATTTGGTGTATCATAAATTATGTTAACAACTAAATCGAAGTAAAAGGTAATTTGACAAATTTAAACACAAAAGCGTAATCATGAACCATCCACAAAGGAACTTGATTCATCATTATTTAATTAAACCATCCAAAGTAACTTTTTTAAGCTCCGATAATTGACATTTTTTTATAAACTTTTGCAATTGAGATCAGAGATGAATTTATGTAGTTTAGTTGTGCATATTAAAAGCCTGTTGATTTAATTAATTCATTTTATTATATTTTAAAATGAGATAACTTAAGTACCCGTGACTATGCTCAGGGAAAACATATAATTACTATCACGTTAAACTTGTCATGTTAGTTAACTTTTTTATATGTAAATGTAACTTAAAAATAATGATTTATTAAATTATTGAAATTGCCATTAAAAGGAAAAAGAAATTGCCAATTTTTCCATTTTAATTAACTGAATGTTATCATTATCGATTTAAAATCTCAGGCATTCAAGAAAGAATTCTCTAAAATTAAAATGGTAGTCAATGTTAATTAATTAATAACAGAAAATACGAATCATAGGGATTGACCAAGATCAGATATATGTTGGCCTGATGGTGCACCACGTGGAAATTCTAACCCATCATATTAATACATGCTTTCTGTACAGTGTGCTTCCTGTGCAGTACATGCAGTACCTCTCAGAAAAACAATTTAGACTTTCTCTGTAAGAAACAGAGCATCGGCCAATCAAATTTAACCAGAATATCAATCACTTTTCTTGTAAATACAACCTAATACAGTGGTAATTTATACCTTAAATTAAAAAGAAACACTTAAAGCAATCCTGAAAAACCCTACCCAACAGTGTCAGAAGTGGGTCCCATAGGGTGTATCATACATGACATTAGCCAATAAAAGGCTACTTAAAATAGCTAATTAAGATCATAGATAATACCTAATTAAATATTAATTTCAAGATTGACAACTAGCTTAGAAAGATGGCAATTTGGTTAGGTTGTGCTTGTTGTTAAGGGTAATGCATCGTATATACATACATACACACAAAAATACATTCTTATAATTTTTTTATATATATTCTGTATAGGCTATATTTATATAGGTGGACAGTTTTATATTATGACGTTTAATTTTCATTAATATCTGTACGAAAAGCAAGGAAAGAAGGCGGAGAGAATCTAGAAATGCCCATTTTTTTCATTTCCTCAAAACCCCAGAAATTCTTTATGAAGGAAATGATGAGAGAGAGAGAGGGGGAGAGATGTGTGAGTAAGTTTAGAGAGAGAAGGTGAAGAAAAAGCAGAGAATAAAAAGAGACCGGATGTTGACAAATTTTGTGTCACTGTTCTTAGAAGGTCGTTTGTTTGTGTGAGGATTTCTTATCTGGGATCTCTCTCTCTTTCTCTCTCACTTTCTTGAAAATAAAACACTTGTTAATATCAATAGTAAATATATACAGTTGCAGGGAAATTGTTTCTTTTCCTCTCATTCTCTCTCTAAAAGTGCTAGCTTTTTTTTCTTCGGAGAGAGAGAGAGAGAGAGCGAGACTGGCCCAGCAGATCGAAATCTCCAACCCTTAGTCGAGTTTTGATGAGGATCTGAGCTTTTGGATTAAATTGTTTCATTTGACAATTATTATTATTATTATTATTATTCCTTTCTTGTTGGCTTTGGTTGTGTGAAAGCCTCTGAATTCACATGATTCTCACTCCTTATTCGCCTGGAGATACTGTTGAATGATTCAATCCATGAATGATTCTTGAAAACAGACTCTTTCAGTATGTGGGTCTGAGGTAATTTATCATTTTTCTTATATTTTTTAACTTTTGATTTTTAAGATTTACTTGGTTTTGACTATGACCCATAGGAAGAGAATGCTTCTTTCTCCTTTCAATTCCACCTTATTTATAATTAATCATTCGATTATTTAAGGCATAATTCTGTTCAAAATGTTTGCCTTTGAGTTCCACTATTTATTGCTATCATTGGTTGGGATAATTAAATTCATGCGTTTTTTGAGCTATCTATATATACCCAATTGCTGATATTTGTAGCCTACATTCGTTTTGATGTGTGATCATCGCTGCAAGATTTGCTTTCCGAATATTCTTCCTTATGTTTGTCTCTCTTTTATTTGTTGTTATAAGTGTATCCAATGATAGCTACAACAGTTGTTCATATAGATTGAGGTCAATTTCCCTTATCTCAATTTCAAGATTTCTTAATTGAAGTGCACTACATTACAATTAGTTATAGTTTTTCGACCTTCTCGAGGCAAAATTTTAGGCATGTGCATTGAGGGTTGTTTAGTTGTGGACTCGTCTGCGGTGTGGATAGAACTAAATTTATACGTTCATCATCAATATCCCAAATGAAGTGCATCTAGATTGTTCTAGCATTAGGATGCTTAGTTTATTTGTTATATTTGAAATATTTCTCGATCATTAATGTCAAGCTTTTGATGTCCAATTTGCAGAAACAATTATCCGAATTTGTGCTGTGTATGCTATAATTCGAATATCTAACTGGATATAGCTTAGGACATTACTAATTGGCCTTCGATTGTGTTGCCTGATTCTGAAACTATGACTTAATTGTTTGCTGCAGTAGTGTGCTTCTTACATTACTATCAGTACTGTGTTTGTCGATTTGTTTGTTATCTTAATAAACATATACATCATTACATGACTACCTTAATCAGCATTTATAGCCAGCAACAGAGCACTTCACTTCCCCTTTCCTTTCTTTTACTTTTAAGTTGTAAGTTCTCAGTAAGACCAGTCCCCTATCTCTCTCTCTCTCTCTCTCTCTCTCTATGTTTTGTATCATTTGTTAGTAGTTCATGAAATGCCTGAAGCCTACCTTTCCTAGTCTACTGTATTGTTAATGAGAAATTGGGGATAGTACTTAATTCGAGTGCCACCACTTTTAATATAATACCTTTTTTTAGCATTTGAAGGCTGTGTTCTTATATGTTCTTGTGGTTTGGGAGAAAAACTCGATAAAATCATAGTCACTGAGTTATATATCTGCTTTAGGAATGGGAACAAAAGTACATAGCAAGAGCTACTTGCCGGGATATTACTCCATGAGGGATCTTAATGAAGATTCTAGCAGTAGTAGTTGGCCCGTATGTTACGGAGATAAGGCCATCACAAACGAGCAATACTACAATGGATTCACCCCGAGTACTGTAATGGACGCTTATCCTGGGTATGGCAAGGATGTATTGAAGCAGAAAATGCTTGAACACGAGGCAGTTTTAGAAATCAGGTAAGTTTAATTGTATAATTGGTTCATAAATATCTTTTTACAGTATAACAACTATTACTTTTGAATGAAACAACTGATATTGACAAACTAATACATTTTAATAAAAAAATAATACTATTTAAAAGTACACACAAAATGCAAATCAATTATATGGTGAAACTGGTTTACGTTCGACTTTGTCAATAGCTTTTATATCGCAATGTTCTCAATCTAAATCTCCATTCTCCAGGTTTATGAACTCCACCGTCTTTACCGAATTCAACAGGACTTGATGGAAGAAGTCAAAAGGAAAGAACTGAATGGAATCCGAGCATCAATGGAACCGTCGTCATCATCGAAGTCTTAGAGGGTCCCACATGCCATCAGAAGATGCTCAGAAATGGCATATGGCGGGATTTCCATTGTTGAATTCTGGTTATAAAAGGACGTATAATTCCGGAGTTGAAATTGTTAATTCTCCTATGAGTTGTACAAAAGGGAACAATCCGCAGGGTCATTTTCCGTTCCAGAATGGAGTCGTCTCTGAAGGACTCCGAACTTTTGGATTCAAGACCGTTGAAGGTGAGGAAGAAGCTGTTTGATCTTGAACTTCCAGCTGATGAATATGTTGATATTGAAGACGATAAAAATTTGCCCGAGTGCAAAGTATCTGATGTATTGAATTGTGCTCCTAATGGAAAACTAAAAATTGGACCTGAAAGTAGGGCAGCTGAGCCAGCATCTGCGTCCTGTTTGGCTGATCTGAACGAACCTGCTGACACTGAAGAGGCAATAGCTCCATCGTCCACTAATTTCTTTGGTCATATTTCCGACAATGGAGAAACTAGAGTTGTAAATCTGCCATCTAATGGAGGTTATTTAGGTGTAAATGAAGAAATGAAACATCACCAAGTTAGTGAAAGGGGACGGCTCTCCCATATATATGGAACAGGTATGAACTCAATAAATGGTTTATGTTATTTTACAACTCTTGGTTACCCTTTGGTCTTGTATGAATTAAAAGAAATATTATCTGTTATTTGAGATCTCATATATAGACTCCATAAACTAAAGGTGCTAATCTGAGCTATTAATTTGATTTACATTTTTTTATTTGAAGCCCTCTATGATCTAGCATACAAGCTCTTGTATCAAATTTTTGTACTTCAAACAGAAATTTCTTGAAGTGCCTCGTGCTTTATTAGTAGTTTTGCGATAATCAACTAGCAAAACTTCTACATGCTATTTGTTCTTGCTGTTAATCTTATTACCTTTCTGCATGAATATCAGTTAAGAGGTGATTTTGCATGAACTTGTAAATCACTAGAATTAGATAATCTACCAAAATAAAAAAGTGACAATCTTATTAATTTCTCAGTTGCTATTGTTCTATTCTTTAAAATGTTGTCGATTCTCAATCTTTCAGGGTCCATCAGTAAAAGCAATTGGAATTCTGTATCTCATGGTCTCCTGCAAGACAAGTTGCCAGTACCTTCTCATCATCTAGTCCAAGGCATGCTTAATCGAAGCGATCATCATCTCGGAATATATCCAACTGGTCATAGTAAAGAAGATCTGTGGAGGGACAGAAACCACCATGGTCTAGAACCTTCTGATAAAAGTCACAATCAGTCCAAATATAGACACTTGGAAGCTTCCGAGACCCCTCGTTCAGATCCATTCTTTAACTCTTATTTTTCCGGTTCGTGGGCCCACCCTGTCTCATCCTGGGCAAAGCCCACAAGTAGCTTTACTCAGAAGATAGCCACATTGGAAACATGTTCAAACTCAGGAAACTGGAGAGTCGGTGATAGTTCTAGGATGAATGGATTTTATCACGGGTCTGCCTCAGGATCCAACTGTGCTGATTATCTTACTCGTAGTAGGGGGAAATGTAGCGTCTGACCGAGCGACTGATCATGGATTTGGACATTTTCCGAAGGGCTCGTGGTCGTGGAGATTCAAAACCCATGATAGATATTAACTTGAATGAGGATGATGTGACTGTGATAGAGGAAAAAGGTAAGCCTGAAGATCATCCATCAACATTGCCTTGGCTAAGAAATAAGCCCGCTCGTGCTTCTTCCAGTCAGTTGTCTTGCAAGAATGAAACAGTTACTGATCTAAATCAACCACCTAGAGTTATGTTGACTTCAAGTGAGATGAAAACAGAGGTTTCAGAGAATCAAAATGTTAAGAAGATTCTCGGGGTTCCCATTTTGAAACGGGGGCTTCAAATAGTGATGGGAGCTGTATCAATAAGGGAAGGAAGAACATCGTAATTGATATAAATCTAGAGTGCGAACCAGAAGACCAGGTAGCTAATGAAGAACAGAGTGTGGAGAAGGAAAAGCAAACAAATGGCGTCTCTGTCAGAGACTACATTGATTTGAACTTCGTGCGTAACTGATTGTGAAGATACTTTAGCACCGTCTTATGAAAGCAAGACGGGCAATGTTAAGACAGTTTTGGACATAGATTTGGAATCTCCCGCTGTCCTGGAGGAGGATGAAAATAAGGTGGAAACTAAGCATGAATCAGAATCAGCACTTGATGAAGTTCTTAGAAATGCAGCTGAATCAATAGTTGCCATCTCATCATCTTGTCCGGATTCTTTGGAAGCTTCCGCAATGGAATCACTCCAGTGGTTTGTCGACACTGTCTCCTTATTTGAGGAGCAATGTAAGGACACGTCTGGTAATAATCAAGACGAGGAGATGGACGATTTTGAGGCAATGACATTGGAAATACCATTAACAAAAGAGGAAGATTACATGCCTACACCGTTTGTTCTGGAGAATGTCGAAGAAACAGGACCCAGTACACTGCCAGCAAGGCCACGTAGGGTCCAGTCGAGGAGAGGAAGGCAACGGAGGGACTTCCAAAGGGACATCCTTCCGGGCCTAGTGTCATTATCCCGTCATGAGGTGACAGAGGATATTCAGATGTTCAGCGGGCTGATGAGAGCAACGGGCCATAACTGGATTTCGGGGCTGACCAGGAGAAATGGGACGAGAAACGGGGGTGGAAGGGGTAGGAGAAGGGCGGTAGTAGAAAATGTTGCTATTGCCACTCCAAACCCTGTGTGCACTCCATTGATGCAGCAGCTGAATAGCATTGAAGGTGGCTTGGAGGATAGGAGCTTTACGGGGTGGGGAAAGACGACGAGACGGCCAAGGAGGCAAAGATGCCCTCCTCCTGCTGCGGTGTTAACCTAATAATGAAAAAGGGACATTTCTTTATTGATAAAGAAAGCAGGGATCTTGTTTTTATGAGTTTTGCGAGTGATCAGGTCATTGGTTGTTGTCTTTGTAAATCTCATTGCACCTCATTATAATCTGTGTCTTTGAGTTACCAACTTGTAGAAATAATGTCGCTTCATTTCATCTTCATATATACACGCCTTTGAAGGTTATCTGCGTTTGTTTTTTTTTCTTTTAATAACCCTCTATATATATGTATGTGATCCAGATATCTTAGCTTAGCATGGCTAATAATTGTACGCTTTATAATGTTCCAAGAATTGGAGGTTCAAGGCTTGATCAATTGAGTCACTGAGTTGATCTGAATATATTATCGTGTTTTAAAATTGTGTCGAGGCTATATTATTAGTCCCTTGTACTCTTTTTAGTGCAAATAATTGATATTATTTATATCAATCTTATTGAACATGACAATTTTGAATTGAATATGAACTAAAAATTTGCCCCGATCAAAAAGAATATGACCTAAAATTTGAGCTGAAGTATTTCTGTTCCCATTCCATGCTGCACAAAAGAATGAATAAGGTGCGTGTGAGATGAAAAATCCACTATATTTTATAAGTTATAAACACATTGAACTTACGGTGTGTTTTCAAAATATTATTTTTAAAGTATGGAGAGAAATTAAATCTTATATCCTTAATCTAATTAGAGTCGATTAAAATTTTATTTTGAATAGTTTGTGGCAAAAGTTGTGGTGGTACAAATTGGGCCTCTTTTAATTTGGGCCTAGCCTAAGTTGTGCGCGTTCTTTTTGGGAGGGCCCAGAAAGGTTTAGGCACCACCTCCGCCTTTATGACTACCGACAGATCTTCTAAAAAAAAAAACCGAAAAGATGGCGCCATGGCGGGAGAGGTAAACCTCGTACGTAACAAATGCAAAAATAAAACTGTAAACGGATATGAAATCCAAGCGCCATGAAACTGTTTTCATTGTTACACAGGAAAATCCCTTCTTTCACATATTCAAAGTTTCACTTGAAGTTCACGACCTTTACTTCTTTACCATCCCACAATCATGAAGTTGAATCACTACAATCGATTTCAGCAAATACCTTTCACCATCTTTCAAATCTCTGCAGAACCCTCTCTTCGCTCCAGAAAGTTCACGCCCTTTTAATTGTTAATGGAGAAATAGATGACCCTTTTTTGAAAACTAAATTAGTAGGTTTGTATGGTTTATACGGCCGTGTTAAGACTGCACGCCTGCTGTTCGACGAAATTCCTAACCCAGATTTTGGCTCTTTTAAAGTGATGATGAGATGGTACTTTATGAATGATTTATTCGGTGATATTATTGGGTT
Source organism: Paraleonurus japonicus (assembly GCA_030762865.1). Taxonomy (NCBI): domain Eukaryota; kingdom Viridiplantae; phylum Streptophyta; class Magnoliopsida; order Lamiales; family Lamiaceae; genus Paraleonurus; species Paraleonurus japonicus. Next base: position 2,758,652 of record CM061060.1, on the reverse strand, counting down.
TTATAAATTTATGAAGAGGAGACTTTTGGTTCCTGATAATGTCGTGTTTTCAATTGTATTGAAGGCGTGCAGTGAGTTGAGGGATTTTGGTGAAGGGAGGAAGTTGCATGGTTACATAGTTCAAATAGGGAGCCCGGATAGCTTTGTGCTGACTGGGCTTGTTGATATGTATGCAAAGTGTGGAGAAATCGACACTGCTAATAAGGTTTTCGAAAGGATTTGGGATAGGAATGTTGTTTGTTGGACTTCGATGATTGTTGGCTATGTGCAGAATAATTGTGCTAAAGAGGGGCTACTTTTGTTTAACCGTATGAGGGACTGCCTGGTTGAAGGAAATGCTTATACTTTAGCGAGCATAGTGACAGCATGTGCAAAATTAGGGGCCTTACACCAAGGCAAGTGGGTGCATGGAAATGTGATAAAAATTGGGATTCAAGTGAATTCCTACTTGTATACTTCTTTTCTAGACATGTACGTCAAATGTGGGGCGATTCTTGATGCTCGATTGATTTTTGATGAGGTTCACAAAATTGATCTTGTTTCATGGACGGCAATGATCGCGGGGTATGCCCAAAATGGATTAGCTAGAGAAGCATTGCTGTTGTTCACTGACAAGAAATGGCAAGAGGTTTATCCCAATTCGATTACCTTGGGAAGTGTACTTTCAGCTTGTGCCCAATCGGGCAATCCTCATATGGGTTCACTAGTTCATAGTCTAGGGATTAAACTAGGACACGATGATGTTGGTTTTATGAATGCTCTAGTGGACATGTATGCAAAGTGTTGTAGGATAGAAGATGCCATTTATCTATTCAAATCTATGAGCGATAAGGACGCCGTTTCTTGGAACTCAATTCTCGGTGGTTATTCTCAAAATGGATACTCATATGAAGCTCTAAAGCTGTTCAATCACATGAGGTCAGATGGTTTTCTGCCTGATCCGGTGACTGTGGTGTCTGTCTTATCTGCTTCTGCTAGCCTTGGGGACATTAGATTTGGTTCTTCTCTTCATGCTTACTCAATCAGACGAGGCTTTTTGTCATTTAGCAGCGTTTATATAGGCACTGCACTTGTAAATTTATACTCCAAATGTGGTGATCCAGTATCTGCTCGAGCTGTTTTTGATGACATGGCAGAGAAGAACACAGTGACGTGGAGTGCAATGATTGGTGGTTATGGAAAGCAAGGGGATTCAAACGAGTGCCTTGAACTTTTCAACGACATGCTCAAGGAGAACATTGAGCCAACTGATATAGTTTTCACAACAATCCTGTCTAGCTTTAGCCATACTGGGATGATTACAGAGGGTTGGAGATATTTCAAGAAAATGTGTGGGTTGTACGATTTTATTCCCTCCATGAGACACTATGCATGCATGGTTGACCTTTTGGCTCGTTCTGGAAACCTAGAGGAAGCTTTGGAGTTGATTGAGAAAATGCCGTTTAAACCTGATTGTAAGGTTTTTGGATCTTTTCTTCATGGATGTAGCATGCACTCAAGATTTGACCTTGGAGACGTGGCTGTAAGAAAGATGCTCGAACTTTGTCCTGATGATGCGGGGCACTATATGCTCATCTCCAGTTTTAATGCTTGTAATGGGAGATGGGCTGAGGCTAGTGAAACGAGAGAGATGATGAAGAGAAGGGGTTTGAGGAAGCGCCTAGGATGTGCTCAGATTGACTCGTACCACGAATGACAACTATCTGAGGGTCGCGTCCTTAGGTTAGTTGATTTGATCTAGTTCAGATTGCTTATCATCCAGTCTGTACAACATAAACATTTCTCAGTATATATATACAGGCTAAGGATCACCATATGAATACCCACCATAATCTAATGTTCTTGTCATAAATTTAATGTCCTTGGTTGAAAGGAAGTTCATCTGATCCAAGTTTCCATGACTCAAGTAGTTCAAACTAATAATCAACTTGTAGTTGTGTTGAATTCAGTCAAAGAAGATGAATTGAGTCAGTGAAAGAGCATTAAAGCTTTTTTTCTTCGTTTTGGAGCACTTGTCATTTATTCCACTACTCGGATATTTGGCATGTGTATGTAGAGACCGATAAATAACTGCTAAATTTTATGAGATCATACATGTCAAGCATCTTGACTAGTAGAATAAAAAACCGATGGAGCTCAAAGGTCCTCACTATTTGTCTCAAATTATGTACAAGTAATATTTGCCAAATAATCTTACAAACAAATCGTTACATGATTGGCCTTCTTTGGCTATGTAGCTGTCAAAACCTCTGTAAAACAAACCATGTTTTATTGTCGAACTACGTGTTCGACTCAATCTCAATCATACTATACCCTGGCACCTTCTTCACATCTAATCTTCTCATCTTTGCTCTCATCATTCTACTCTCATTCCATTTACCTCCTTGTGCAAACACATTAGACAACAGGGTATAATATCCTGAATCCTTCGCATCCATATTCAAAAGATCGCTTTCAACGCTGTTCAGAAAGTCCATCCTTTGATGGATTCTACACCCATTCACCAATGCACCCCAAATACTTGCATCTACACAAAAAGGCATCGACTTTATAACTTTATACGCTCCATTTAGGTCACCACCCCGACTCAACAGATCAACCAGACATGCATAATGCTCACAGCTTGGGATGATATCAAAGTCTCCCGCCATTGAGTTGAAGAAATATTTTCCTTCTTCAACATATCCTGCATGGCTACAAGCTGACAGAATATTCATGAAGGTAACTTCATTTGGCTTTATTCCTAATTCCACCATTCTACTAAACAGAGCTATCGAATAATCTACATCTCCATGCATTGCATAACCTCCGATCATGGAACTCCACGATACACTACTGCGCTCACTCATGTTATCAAACACTCTGCGAGCCATACGAATGTCTCCACATCGAGCATACATATTTATCAAAGCTGTATCAACATACATGTCTTTCTTTACACCAAAAGTAATTAGCTTATGGTGAATCCATTTTCCCTTCCCTAGATTTGAGCAAGCTTGAATTGCACTCAAAAGGTTACTTCATCCATATCATGACACGTGGCACACATTTCATCGAAGAGGCTGAGAGCTTCTTTTGAGTAACCATTTTGAGAAAGACCACACATCATACAATTCCATGTTACAACACTGCTCTGTTTGGTATCATGAAATATTTTGATAGCTGAACTTATAAATCCATTTCTTGAATACATGTCGATTAGGGCATTCTCAACAAACTCATTTGGGAGGTAAGACTTGGTAATGAGACAATGTATTTGACTTCCCGTCTCTGAATGCCCGATCATTCCACAGGCCGATAGAGCACTAGCCAATGCGAAGGAATCTGGGAATATTCCTTGAATCAGCATTTGGACAAAAAGTGATAGAGCCTCCTCTGCCTTTTGATTCCTTACATAACCTGATATTAGGATATTCCATAATACTATATGCTTGTCTTTAGTTGTATTGAAGACTTCACGGCTACATACTAAGTGACCACAATTAGCATACAAATCAATCAGCGATGACCTCAAGAAATCTGTATTGATATCAATGTTATTCCTGATAACATATCCATGCACAGATTTCCCTTCTCAAGCCATCCTAATCGAGCACAAGAACATACAACGCTCATCAGAGTAACACTGTTAGCTTCCACCCTACTCTCGAGCATTTTAGTAAACGACCTTAATGCTTCTAAATAGTATCCGTTTTGATTGTAGCATGAAATCAATGCTGTCCAAGAAACAACACTCCGATCAAATTGATTAGAGAAAAACAACTTTTCTGCACTAATCGTATCACCAAGTTTTCCATACATTGCAACCAGGGAATTCCCTAATGCTTCATGATCACTTCCAAGATTCCTTCTCACTAGATAACCATGAGATGACTTTCCAGCTCTCCATAAGCCCAACTCACCACAAGCCTCAGCTACACTGAGCATGGTAACGAAATCAACTTCCATGCCTTGGCTCACCATATTTTGAAAAATTCTCAACCCTTCACTTGCTTGTCCATTATGCACGTAATTAGATATTATTGAACTCCATGACACAGCATCTTTCATTGACATTTCATCGAATAGTTTCCGAGCATTATGCAAACACCCCATTTCACCATACATGCTCAACAGCGAGGTCCCAATTACGGGATCAGGCTCAAACCCAGATTTCACAATCCTCGCATGGACCTTTTCCCCCATTCTGAGGTCATTAACTGCAGAACAAGCCCTCAAAACTGAAGGGAAAATATACTGGTTTAATTCCACCAAATTCTCTAACATGCACTGATATACATAAGTAGCTTCTTGAAACAGACCATTCCACACATGACACTTGATCAGCACGCCCCACATAAAGGAATCTGGATTTCGAAAGGTGTCAAAAATCAGTCTCGAAGATTGCACAGAACCCGTTTGTGAATATGACTCAATGAGTTTGGTCGACGCAAGAGCATCTTTATGGAGGCCCGTGGTTATTAGATGTCCATGTAGTTGGGCAAGTGACTTTGACGTCCTGCAAGCTTTGAAGAAGGGCATGTACAGTGTCATTCTCGCTAAGAATTTAAAGACTACACTAAAACTCAATTCTAACTTCCACCATTTTGTTACCCTGAAACGGGCCAGTCTGAAAATGAGCCAGCTTTACTTGTGGCGGGTGGTGCCTCTAGTTAAATTCCGCCGGAATTCAAGCGTCTCTCTTTTGGTAGAGCGTACGACGGCGCCGGAGTGAGAGATGGAAAGCGGCCGGAGGGCATAAAATAGCCTTGTCCTGGGGTGGGTTTACGTTGCTAACAATATGCCATTAAGCCTAAAAAGAAAATGAGAAAAGCTTAGTATACTTGTCTTTAAATACATCTATTAAAATTATATTAGCAATTTCGAAAAAAAAAAATTATAATTATATTAGCATAGATGAGTATTTAGTAAAAGCGTCGGGTTGATTAATTAAAAAAATGATTCAAATTTAAAAAATAGATCGGATGCATATGATGAATTTATTTTCTATCATGCAAATTTATTATCACTATTATATTTATTTATAATAGTTTATGTGCATATATATTAAAATAGAATTCATCGCAATGCGACTCTATTCACACAAATCTTTGCCTAAAATAATATAAAAATCTCTTCCAATTTCTCTACCTTATTTTAAACAATATTTTGATAGCAAAACACAAATTTAAAAATAAATGTTTTATATAAATATGATTATTGATATAATAATTTGAATATAAAAAAATTAATTATTATTTGAATACTATGTTTATCATATTAAATATAAATAATTTACATAGTAAAAAAATTAATTATATTTAATATGTTGAACAATAATATAATACCTCTAATTTCAATTCTTAATACTCCTAAAAAAATTTGATAATATTGATCCATATTTATGATAAGCATTTAACCATATTTATATAAAAATTTGCCTATTTAAAACTTCATCTCTTTTAATCACATTTACCGATATATACATAGGTTGTAAATTATAATCCCCACCTTAGGCTACAATAACATTAAATAATTTTAATATTATATTACCAATACACATTCCATCTCGCAATAATCCTCATAGAAAAGGTAGCGGTTAGCGGAGAAGCTTCTGATGGGCCGCCAGCAAAATAAAAGCCCAATCACACAAATTTCTTAGGAAGATTACCGGGTAAGGTTAACAGCTTAAGATTAGACGTATTATCAGATCCTGTACAGCATATTTATATAAGCTTCAAATATCATACGGATTTTATAAAATTTAAAAAAAAAAAAAAAAGAGTGGTGAAGAATTTATGCATTTTCGTCGGCCTGGGGATCATATGGCAGTTCATGGCGAGGCTGGTTATACTTGTCACGCAGCTGTTTAATTGGTATAAAATCTCCAGCAGCGTCCATCCCATAAAATAAAAAGGATGCATAAGGATGATCGAACCTATCCTGCACATCCTCATTCATTCAAAATCTACCAAATTAGCTGAATACTTAGAAAACTCTCTAGTTTGATAGAAGATGATGATTGAACTAACCGTGTCTTTTTCATCGGGTGCAGCAAGATTCTCCTCAGCAACTGCAAGAAAATTCCATTTGCAAATCAGTCTGGAGAAATGAGCAGAATATAAAGAACGAAAAGGGAAATGATATGGAGCCCAGATGAGTGTTCTTAGAGGAGCATATGAATGTAATGATAGGTGTCGTTAAGTTGTTAACTGAGAAGGAGAATCACTTCCAAATTCTCTGATATAGGTTAAAGATGAAAAGAATGATGAGTTTAACAGAATATTGTGGCTTATGCTTACCGTATGCCACTAAAAGGTTGGGATCTTCATGCGTGTCGACCAGCACCTGAAAATGATGGATTAAAATAATCCACATCACTAATAATGACTAGTGAAAATGAAATGGAAAATGTTGACTAAAATGTTAGCAAGTTTTGATGAGATGAATGTAAGAGGTATGGCTTGTAACTACAGACAAGGATCAATAGAAAATGGATATTAACCAAGGGGGCTTAGCCCACTTGGTCACCGGGCTCCTTACTTAAATGGGAGACTGGGTTCGATTCCCTTTGGGAACGAATTGGAGTGGGAGGTATAAGGAGGCTTGGAGTATTTGGAATTATAAGGAGACTTGGTGAACTAATTTCTAACCACTAACAACTAACATTTACCGATAAAAAAATAGAAAATGGATATTATCAAATAAAACGAGCAACTTCTCTTTCTTTCTTGGGGGAGGGGGTGGAGGTGGTTATTGAGGCAAGATATAAACGTTTGAACAGAAAGCAGAGTAATACATCACTTAAGAAAATGGAAAATCAATACTGAATCTGGTAAGACCTGATAAAAGGGTTGATCAGGGCCACGAGCCAATTTGTCAACTTTAGCAGCCTCGATCCAGGACTTAGACTCACAGCACACTGGGTCCATGCCGCAAATAACAGCCCGATATCCTATAACACAAAACAATACTTTATTAAGATACATAATCACAAGATATCGCCAGCTAAAGTTCATCACTTGAACATGATGTAACAGATCTTTCCGAATAGAAGATTAACATATTCAGATATTATTTTTTTCTTGTTTAGATTAACGAGTTTAAGATCTATCTGCAGAAGAAGTATATTTATACCAGAATATGTTATATGCATATATGCATACTGGGGTGGTTGTGAGGAGTTAATCTTCACTAGATAAATTCGAGCCTCTAGTCCACTAGCACCTGCTCTAACCTAGAAACGGCACCAATATGGTATATGATTTTCCAATTGAGTTCCAGTCAATTCTTACAGCTTCTTCATCACCTAAATACTACATAATGAAGCCCTAGAATCTATGTGAGATGGTTGAGTCATGGTTAAACTTATCCCTAAATGACTTCAGCAAGTTAGACAAAGAAGACCCTGCTTTTGTCTGAAAAGATTGCATTCAATAAACTGGTCATAGATTATCTTAACTACTCGCTCCACATGTATCAAAATCACTAATCCATATTTTTAGATTTCAAAAAGAAGGAAACAGATGAAACAGATCAGTATGAAGTAACAAATTACCAAATATTTTATGCTTCAATTTCTGACCCAAACGGAAAGCATATTTTGCATTTTCATATGCTTGGGCCTTTATGGATGCAGACAAAGACTTCGCTTCAAGTTTGGAAATTTTATCCCGAACTCAGCAGCCAAACTGTAATTCTCAGTCTCAATAGCCTTCTGCAGGTCGGCACTGCAAGAAGGGGAAATTCTAATTGTAAAGTTTTCAAAATATATTGATTTTCAGAAACTGGAAAATGATAAGATTGAAACTTAGTCTGAATCAGCTACAACCAGAACATCTATAGATTGGAGACATACCGCAAACGTAAAATGCTTATAGCCATATCTTGAGCTTCACTCTTTGATGCTGATCCCCTTCTGCTTTCTTGAAGTTTGATAACTTCTGATTCAACCTTCAAATACATACATTACATGGGCAAGGTGAGATTTTCACAAATATCGTGATTGTACAGCATTACAGACCATGATGACTTTTATCAAATAATTCCAAAGCAAAATCCTCATCCAAATATAATCAGGAGTACTGATTCCCAGGATTATTACCAGACAGAAAGGGTAGCAATTAACAGAGACATTAGAAACTAGATGTCCCAAGAAAGATTTGCACAAATTTGGAAAAATATAGTAGTAGAAGGCTCTTTCAAAATGAAAAGTATTATAAACAATGATCAGAACTAAGACTAATAATTCATTAATCCAAACCTCAGTCAACTTGTTCCTCAGTTGCTGCGCAACTTCATATTCCTCCAAATTCAAAGCATACTGCAACAAAATCACACTGATAAGCCAACTAATTTTCCCCAGTTATCAAACAATTGTTGATAGAGTAGTTGTAGCATCAAACCTGTACTCGGGTTGCCAAGTCAAGCTCAAAGAAAAACATAAGAATATCCTCATTGGCACTTTCACTATGCTCACAGCTTGCATTGAATTCTGATCCCTTATCACTTCCTTTAAATAGCCACCCAGCTTGAACCCTCAAACTTCTACGTTGAGGTATGTCATGTGGTCTTGTAAAGGAAGCGACTCCACCAAAAGCACAAGAGCACGATCTTCCAACCTCAAGAACTATACGTGGCTCCCTCAATTGAACAAAATTTCTCATCAACCAATCATTTGATCCACAAAAACACTGCATCTAGAAGTCGCTAAAGTGTGTGTTGAGATTTGCACCATTTTACGAGTAGAATGACCCTCCCAAACTATTCAACACCTTTCCAGAGAAAAAAAAGACTAGGCTAACAACAGCTCCTCAATCTTAAACCATTGTATTCCATCTGCATTAAACCCAACGAACTATTCGAGTCGTTACAACAAGTTCATATAGCCACACAAAAGAAATCACATAGATAACATCACGTGCTACAAAACAATGAGCTTTTGATGAATTTAACTGTCATTAAGGGCATCTCAATCAGAACAGCAGAACTATCACTCCACGCCGCCAATTTAATTATACAAACAATAAACCCACAACAACTCAAACACTGAAAAAAATTACGCATGCAAAAATATATATATATCACATTGGAGTTGCAATAACTCAATAGACGACGGAAAAGTTCATAATCAACTAGAAAAAATGCTATTTGGTGTTATTTGAATGACTAATCTTGAAATTGGATACCTGGAAACTCAGTCGCTGGAACTAATTTCTGAAGCAGCAGCAGAAAGGATTACGGCGTTTTTCGCTGTAGCGTGCCTTTCTATGTGAGTCACACAGCTTTCTTGACGGAAAAATAAAAACAAAAATAAAATAAAATGAAAATATCAGAGTAAAGAAGAAAAAAAGGCAAAGGGTATGAATGACAAATACTATTAACCTTCATCCTTTAAAAAAACTATAACCTCCATCAAATTATATTATACCCTTACTCCCTCCATCCCATACTAATTTTTGAGTACACAAATTAAACAATATATTTTATACTTAATTAGAATGATGTGTGAAGACAATTTTATAATAAAATGTACTTTTTAATTTATTGAATTGTTTTATGATGATATTTTATGTAAATACAAAGATACATGGGTATATATATTTAAAAATCGAATCAATTTGAGAATGATCATTTGACAAAATCACAATATTTTATTAAATTTACAATAATTCTTCTATTTGTTTTTTTACTAAAAATCTGATAAAAAAAAAGCCCTCTGGGTTCGCTAAAAATAAATTAGGCCTGTAGAAACTGCAAAAGTTGGTATATGTGTTGATCATTAAATAATATAATTATTCAGGCTATTAACTGGTTATCGGCTTAGTTTTACTTTATCATGAGTAATTCTATATTAATAATATTTTTTGAAAGCATTTCTTATATTAATTGTCACAGTTATGATAGAGAATTATTAATTAATACTCCTCCAATTAAAAGAGTGTATTAATTGAAAGTGCGACACCATAGACTTACGGTATATACAAAACACACAAATTTTGCCAATTATAAATTGCATTTTTGTATTATAATACAGTTTAGAATTCGCAACATGTACTATATTTTATAGCAAGTTACAATCCGTACTATGTAAAATTACAAATTGATACATCAACTCAAAAATTATTCTTTTTCGGACAAATTAAGGATCAATTCTTTGTTAAAAATTAAGAATTTAGTAAAAATAATTAATAAACCTAAAATAAAAATATAAGCTTGACCAAATATAATTTGATCGGAAATAAGGATAAAATTTGAATTGTGGTATCAATCTATCAATTTTATATGATACAATTGTAATTTGTTACAAAATATAATTCAAATTATAAATTATAAAATATGATATAGTACAAATTGCAAATGATAATCAATCCTTTTTTAACAAGTTGGTGAAAATTTAGTGAAGCACACCGTATACAAGATGTATACGAGTGTTATTCATTATATTTTGAAAATAAAAGAATATAGAAATATGGAACTCATTAAAACATATGAAGACTGGGCATGAATGCCACAAGAAACAAAATAATTACAAGAAAATACAGTCAAAAATAATACATACAGGGGTGTTTCATGTTTGCAAACCACATAAAATGGGGTAGAATCACTTATTTTCGAAGGTTTAGTTTGGCAACTTTTGAAAATAAGTGATTCTAATTTACAGAAAAATAAAACCTCACTATAAATCACGAATTGGAGTTTCAAGATGAAACATGATAAGCTATGATCTCTGATACGCATAATTTGTTCTTGGATCCACAATAACCCCTTCCCTCCATTTACTTCTAAATCATGCCTGCATTATATTTTGAACAAAATGATTACACATGATTGACTATCAAGAAGCACTTTCGACAAATATGGTCCGCCTCGCTACAACTCAGATGCATAGATTACATTGATGAATCGAAGTGAATGATTAAACGTAAAGGGAGAGGGAGGGGACTCACTGAAATACGAAATCTGGAATGCTTAATTGCTCACGGGGACGTATCTGAATAGCTTCAGAAGACGATCAACGTAGACAACCTTCTTCCATACCTAAAAATACAGTGCAAATTTCATAAGCTTTGGTTAAAGGGTAAAGGGTACTGACGTATAAAATTCTTTATGAAAATTAAGCACACCACTTTGTCTACGAATAGCTGCATTGCAAATATTGCTGATTTTAGTCCAAAGGTTGGATGAAGGACGTATATTGCCTACATCATAGAAGCCCACATCAATTAATACGATGTATGTAACTGTACTGAATTATAATTCTCAGAAACGAGGAAGAACACTCGTACATGAAGATTACGCTGGTGCTTTCGACCAAGTATTTGCTCTAATCTCTTCATCCATCCCAGATCTGGTTGCCTGTTGGCTCAATTTTTTTATTAATTAAATAATTTCCAATAACAAGATTAAAGAGTAAATTTAGAACACAGATTTTCAGATCAAAGAAGCTCTACATAGTATATGCAATAAAGAAAGTGATGCCAAGAGCAAAATATGAGGAGAAATACTCACGTCTGTAAGGATGCAGCAGAGTGGAAATAAACGATAGTATAAGGCTTCTGTATCACAGGCTCAAACTCCTGAAAACACGATATCAGATTAAAATAGACGTCACATGACATGAACAGTGCGTCCATGAAAATCATAAGAAACATAACAGAAAACAGCTGTAAATTTTCACCTTTATTACGTACAACACAAATCGTTCTAGATCAAGACACCTCAACAAAAAATGTGCCCCAACCACCACCATCACTGGGCGACCTTCACAATCTACCCCACCTCGATAACTGAAATAGATGCAAGATATATAATTTACAATCTGGATGTCAACACATTTATAAACGCTTTGCCATTTTATGTACTGAAACAGAGACGCGCAAGTTTTTTTTTTTAATCTTAATACTTAAGCGATCACTTTATAACTATGCTTAGTATGTTAGAGTTTTGGGGTCAAACATCCCTATTATGTGAATTGTCATTAAAAAACAATATATCACCATCTGCAAGGATAACTGTTACATTAAGGAGGTTATAAAAGACTCTATAAGTAACAATACCCCATGAAAGAACTTCACAGTTTTCTTACACTATTCTCATTTCAGCAATTTCTGAAAGATTGAGTGAATTTGCTTTAGCAAGATATCTAGAATGAAGTGAATATTCTTCAGCAGCAGACAAAGGAGGACCCCCTAGGTTACCATATCCAAGCATTTTAGCAATATCCCAACCACTTCGTGCCTCGGCAGCTTTTTCCCACTGTTCTAGTCGTCTCTGATCTGGATCTTGGATCAAGGACATAAAAGCAGGATCCAGATATGAAGTCAAGAATGATGAGTTCCTGTATAAAGAGAAAATCATTAGGCTGGTGGGAGAATCAATAGACTGGAGGCTAAGCATTTTGGAAAGAACATAAATCTGGCTCTTGAACAAATGGATATATACTAGCATGAGGTTTGTATCATACACATAAAAAGTTACGCATGACTATGCATGACTATGGTTGCATAATGATAATGGAAATGCTATGTCAGGATGGGTGACAGATGACGAAAAGAATGAAACTCGAGAGTTTATGCACACAATGTTTTTCGGGAGACCAAAAGGTCTTCACTGAAAGACACTACTTCAAAGATATCCAGATAATGGAAGCTGGCTTCATTTTAAATATCAAGAAGTCGATAACAAGATAATACCATCAAGAGCCATGGGATCCCATGGAAGATATCCCTTTCTAGATACCAAAAAGCAGATATTAATTATAGAGCTGTAGGAGGAAAGCTTCGTGACTTCGTGTAGTAGAGTTTGAAAAAACTTAAACCAAGACCATATTGGGTAGATTCTAAAACATTACGAATAACACCAATGCATAAAGAGGTACACATATAGTTTGTGACTGCATTTGCTCGTTGATGCTTCACATAAACGGGTGGAAAAAGTAGTGTGCAACACTAACATTCTTGGGAGCCCAACATCATTGACTGGAAGATCATTAGAGATTTCAGGAATTCTTGGACCACTCTTCTTCTTCGAATTAGGTAAAGGCTTTATTCTGATTTTTCGTTCATCCACAAATGTCTCACCATTTTCATCCCCAACATCTGCAGGAAGTTTTGCTCTCGCTATCATCTCCTCTTTGGTATCCCGTGGAAGGTAAAGAGGAAGCAATCTACAATAAGCAGCACATGCATGTCAAACTTCAAGCATCAGAATGTGATTGTGTATGTGTATATCATATACATATACTAAGTGATAGTTTCAAAGAGAAAACCTTTTGTATATCTCTGTGTCAGATGATGTTGTGATACAAAATATGACTGCATGTATTTTATCCTTTTGTTTCTCAAGAAATCGCCTAACAGTTCCTACAATTAAAAAAAAAAAGAGGGGGATGAACTTGGATTTTTGTTTAGGATCATTGCAGTGAAACAAGTTAATGCACATAGGCAATTAACAAATAAAGAAAATAATGGCAATAAAAAAGAAAAAGAAAAAGAGAATTACTTATTGCCACATGCGCAGCTGGTTCTCGAGGATAATTTTTGGCTTCTGAGTATATACAGCCGATCGCAATGCTGCATTCATATTGTAAAACAGCTTTGATCAAGAAATTTACAAATAAATCCATGACAATAAGGAAAAATAAATAACTTGATTCAATATTTGCTATAGAACAACCTCTGCAGCCCACTTTCAACGAGAAGTTCAAGGCAAGATCTATAGCAATGGCTCAAAGCATTCTCTGCAGCAGTATGATATTTTATAGCATACTTGGGACCAACTGTATGTATAACCCTTCTGCAAAAGTGCAAATTACAATAAACTCTACATTTAAGTAAAATTTTAGCAACTGGATATAATATGCTTCTTTCTATTTGATACCAAGACTAAAAATCAATATAGTAAAAGACCAAAACTGATACTATCTAACTCGAGCAATTTGAATATTTAAGAAGTCTTATAAATGTTTGGGTCTCACAAATCTCCTATAAAATGTTACTCACTCTGGTAAGCCGTCCACATAAGTATTTGTGTCAAGGCATACATACAAATGCAATGACAGCATCTTTCATTTATTAGTCTCACCATTAATGAAACTTCTATTGGGAAGCTTTCCAATCATTTAGGAAGTCCAATCTATGCCTGATTAATATAAAGTGAAAACGAACGAGTATACAAGATATGCAGGACCACGGGAGATGCCATTGGAACTAATACTTCCATAAAGCATTTCATGTAACGGATAAAGCTTTCGAATATAAAGGTTGAGATAATTACCTTGCAGGAAGATCATATGCATTAGTAATTTTAGCCATCCCGACGGCAACCACCCTGTAATCATCAGCAAAGATTACAGATTACACATGATCAAATCTTTTACCAATTTAATGTTACAGTGAAACTCGAGAAGTCGAGATTTATCAATGTAGCCCCTGCTCAACACAATACAGCCTCTATACGAAGAAATATCCTACAACTGCCATGACTATCACCAGACACAAATCTCAAAGGCTAAACCACCACTAACATATACAAAGAGAAATATGTCTTTCCAGGTCACAAGACATCTTAATTTGGAATAAATTAAATGTAATCAGATTATGTCAAACTTTTGAGAACATTATAGAAGCATCTCAGTGTTGTTTATTATAATTGAATGGATTTGTTAATGTGCCCATAAGCATGTCCCTTATCAAAGCGAGTTTTGATAACCTCCAAGGAGGTCTAGGTTTTGACAATTTCACAAAAGTCAATCTATGGAGTAACACAGGTTACTCTTAAAGATACTAAATCTTTGACATCGTATAAAAAGTGTTCACATGTCAAAGCAAATATTCCGGTAAAATACTTATGTAAACTTAAATCTCAATACTTCTAAATACTGTACCAGTGTTGCACATTCTTCTGCAAGGGCGGGTCCAGCCGCAGCATGCAAACCGGGACTGCTGTGTGCTTCATCTAAGCTCTGTCAATCATGTAGGAACAGGTGTTACAAAAGAGAAACATCCAGCTCAAAAGAAAGTAATAACATGAAACCCTACTCACATCATATCAAAGGAAATCTAATGTATCGGAATTCACTATTTGATCAGGATACGGAAGTAGAAATTGCATGAACAGGATATCAACTAATCTATTCTATTTGAAGGAAAATAGCATACATTAAGCCGGAAGAATGCTGACTTAGAGTAACATAAACATGCAGTAAGGATAGTCTTCATCAAGTTTTCAAGCCCAACCAACTGTATGCATTATGGAAACACACTGACCTACATATGTTTAAACAAAATAAACATTCACTACATCAAATAGTTCACTATATCTCACAAACAAAAGGATCATATGTTTGTGATCAGTTATCTCTCCAAGGTAACAAGGACAAGATACCATACACCAGCAAAAGCTACAACACAACCAAAACCAAGACCACAGATGTAACTTTGCTGTAGATAATTGTAACACATCGTCTTTGCAACTAATCAATTACACACCTCATTAGTTGAATTCACTACTGCATCAACCTCAAGATTCCAAGGGTCTCCCTCCAAAGATATATCTTTGAGTTAATTTCATGATCCACCGGGAACCTAGTTAGCATTCCATTCCCATTATTCTCACCCTCCGCAGTAGACGCCAAAGGGTCTAGAAAATGGGAATTTGGAAAATCATCATTTACATTCTCTTGCAAGTATCTAAGCTCTGAATCACTCCACCGTGGAACTTGATCTATTGTAACCACGAAATCCCCACTATCTGTTGGCAAGCCCTCGATTAGTGGTCGCAGCTCCAGCTCGATACATGTTTACCACCCAAAATCAAATCTGCAAATCAATTCTTCTCCTCCTTTGCTCTCTAGCCAGCATCAAATATGCACTCTCACCAAGCCTGCAACAATGTGCTTAGACATCAATTCCAACAAAGACATCACAATTTTCTACAATAAATAAACTAAACACCGAGGAAAGCAGAAATCCAAAAGCCAAACATGAGCCTCAATTAATTTCAATTAGTAAGTAGCGATAAACTCTTTCAGTTAATAAAGAGTTGCACATTCTCAACCCATAAGCAAATCTTAGAGCAACTAATTCGGAAAACCTTATTAACTTGAAGCTCTGTTAGGCAAATCACTAGCTTTAAAAGCACACGAATCACAGCACACATTTAATTGAAGAAAAATCAAGATTCTCCCAATTGAGACATCGAGTTGTATAGAAAAGTCATTTACACGCAAATTATACATAAAAGGATATAAATAATCAAACCTAATCCGATTCCGGCATTTTCTCCATATTTTATGCATGCCACGTCCACATTATTCAATGCCAAAACCTGGTTTTGGAATTCGGGCGTAACGAATTCCAGAGAGAGAGAGGAAGAGGAAAATCGCAGAAGGTTGGCAGAAGATCGACAGGTCTCGGGTGGAAAATGGATATTCCTTTTTTTTCTTTTTTGGGGGTTATTATTTGAACGATTGCCGTTTTTTATTTCTTCTTGGGAGTTCAATATTTTTTTGCAGCGATACTTTTAAGAAAGGTTGAAGAATTTTATTCGAGTAAAATAATATATATCTAAATATGACAATTGATATATATACATATATATATGTATTTTCACCTCAAGAAGTAACACGTTACATTTAAAACTTGATAGTAATTTTTAATATTTTGAATTGAAACCTGGAACAACTCAGAGACTGAATTGCAACAAATACTAAAGTTTAGGGGAGAAAATGAAATTAAGCATTTTCATATTTAAAATGGTAAAGTTCACAGCCGTACAGTTCCACAAAGGAATATCCTTTGACATGAATTCTTGGAATCAAACACATTAACGACCGTTAATTTTCTTCAACTTCGATCAGTTTTCTTATCACTTCTTCTCTCAAACACAATCCTCCTCTCCCTACCAATAACCAATGGTTTCCTCTTTGCTTAATGCTTCTCTTGCGAAGCCATCATCAGCAACTTCAATTTCTACAAGCAAATTCAGAATCCCTTCTCTGTTTTGTGAAGAATTAATGCCCCCAATTTGCAGAAAATCAGAGCTTTCCAATCCCAGATATCATGGACAAAAAGTTCGCAATCACCTCCCATTGTACAGATTGTGCTTCAGAAGTCTCTAATTCCTCTAGCTGCGTCTCTTGCTATTGTTTTTTGGTCTAATTCAGGTGATTTGTTTTCTTTTCTTGAATTATACCTGCATTCATTACATGGGTTCTTTTAGACTTGAATTTTCAACATTGTTTAGCGTATTTTTGTTGCAAGATTGTAATGATAGGTGGTTTAGGAAAAATTTTAGTTTTTGTTGAGAAATTGAATGTCAAATGGGTTTTTAGAAAATATATATGCAGTTGTCTTGCCTGAAGTTAATTTTGATTTAAATTTTTAGAGGCGATGTTTTTGGGTTAATACTGTGAGAACTGAGAGTGCTAGATGGAGCAATATATATTTATGCAAAAATTTGTACGGATTGAGCTGAGAATTCATAAATATATATTTGAGTGTTCTGCAGCATGGAATCCCGAATGCATATTTTTATAGTCAAGTTTGGTTCTGATTTTGTAAGTTTTCGAATTCTCTGTAAATCCACCTAGATATAGGCAACTGGAGCTGGTATCAACTGAGGAGAAGAATCATAGAAAGTTACTTTGTATTAATCTATTGAGTATTGGTTGAATGTATCCTTGATGTCCAAGCTCTAAATCTTGACATCGAATTACATGAATATTGGAAAAGCCTGGAAATTGAAGTGCATTTGCTTGCTTTTAAGGATAGACAGTTGGTTATTGGATAGAGTGTAGTTGGATGAGGAAATGAGCCTCGTTTGGCAGAGAGAACTTAGTGGATACACGGCGATTAATTATTCTGATGAACTGTTTATCTGTCCAGATTAGGAAGGAGATGACTGGTTAATTTTGCTTTGCAGTTCTTATAGTTAGCTAAGATGTGATTTTTCTTTTCCACTTATGTTTTCTATAAGTTGTTATTAAAAATATCTGGCATGCAGCTCATGCTGGACTTCTTTCGGGCTTACCTGGGATAGAATCAGTTCCTGGACCTCAGCTGCCTCAAATTGATTTTCTGTCTCGTTTTAATGGTACATTTCTAGTAAAACTTCATACCAGCTGCATCAATTGCTCTTCAAGTAATGTGATACAGTACGTTGATTATTCAGAGGATAATCAGAAAAAATATGCGGAGAATGATGCAAGATTCAAGGAATCGCCCCTCCTTAAGAAGTTGCTTGAGAAGACTGAGTTAAACAGGGAAAAGTAGGTTTCTTCACCTGTTTATATCTCTAGTTTACTAAAGTGACGATTGCTCGATCAAGTTTTCCCTTTAAAGAACTTGAACTGTATGTGGTTCCATTTTGCAGAAATCGACAATCAATTCTTGATAAATATTGCATCCGAGGAGCTGAATGGGGAGTCGGAGATTGTTCGACTGAGGGTATGTCTCCAGATGAAAGGGATAAATTTATTGCAATGTTGAAGCAGAAAGCTGGAGTGGAATGAATGAGTGCTGCAATCCTACTTTGATTTTTAGATTAGGTAATACATCTTTCCCTAAATGTCAGCATTTGAATGTGATTTATATGAAACGTAAAAAGAAAACATGACTCATGCTATGAATAACCGGAATTGAAATTGCTTGTTGACCTTCATTAGATGGAAAAAGACTTCACCAGATGAACATCAAATGCTTCGTTATTAACGAACAATGTTGGCGTATAGTCAGTGGAAAAGAAAAGTGATGTTCCATCCGTCCAAATTTAGAAGTATGATTCATTTTACACGGATTACGGAATATTGATTGTTTATGTATAAAGTAGAGGAGTGAAGTAAAAAGTGAAGGTTATTGTTAGAAAGTGTAGTCCATTCATGTATAATTTGATTGTTTATGGATAAAGTCAATGATAATTTAAGTAATTATAGTTATGTTGGGAGGAGGGTGAAGATAAAATGTTCTGAAGTATTGTTTTTACATTTTGGGACTTACATATTAAGTTTGGACTGATAAAAAGAAATACATACATAATAATTAACTTAGGATGATTCAAAAAAAAAAAAATTAACTTAGGATGGAAGGAGTATTTCTAAATTTTAAATAATACTACGAGAGAAATCTTAAAAAGTCCATGATCAAGATGGAACTGCCCTGAAATAATATCCATCCATCGGGTAATAAATTCGGCTACTTCCCCAATTTCTTCTTGAGTTTTTATGGTACTCAAGTTTACAAAAGTATATATCACGTACGTGAATCTTCATCTGTGACAACCCTAAAAATTGGATCTTTTGGCAATCATCGCACTAGAATCATGGAGTTGACGAATTTTATACTGGCGATGTTGGTGTTGATATCCATGACTTGAAGACTCAGAATAGGATTAGCTATACTTGTTCAATTTTCAAATTTGAATTAATATTCGTTCAATTTTAGTTCAATAAGATGAGGATGAATCAATACATTCGTCTAGCTGTTGTGTTGTAATCTTATTGCAGACTAACTATGCCGGGTAAAGTCCTTCCGGAGAAGGATTAGATCAGATTCCTCTCTCAACTTTCAGGAAAAATATGGACTATTCTCTCTGGTTCATGCATCCTAATTAGTATATATGGTCATCCCGTTTAAGGGTGTTTTTGGTTTAATTTTGTGACCCATACATTCCATTATGTGCTCGCATATGCTTGCATTTTGAGTTATAACTGAAGAATCTGGATTTGTATGGTCGTTTACTAGTCCAAATGGATTTTTGGGAGGGCGTCCATTCTTGTTCTTGGAATTTTCTTTTTATATAAATATATATTATATATATAGCAATCAGCTGATGTGTTTGTGTGAATTTTCATGGTGTTTATGGCCATTGATTCTTACTGTTGTCGTTGGATTTTGCTGAAGTGAAGTCAAATACATTACAACTTATAAGCAAGATGGCATATGTAGAGCATATATTAGCCGTTGTAATGTCTTAGGGGTCTTGTTTACTTTACGAGATTGAATTCGATAGATTTTCCCAACTAATTCATCTTAAATTCCCAATTAATTTATTGCATCATACTTTGTCATATTCCAACTATTTAATTTCATCATGTAAAGCAAAGTATTGTTTTGTTTGTGATGAGATTTCGTATACTGGAAGTCGCGTTCACTATCGACGACTACATCTTGTTGATGGCTTGCAAACAATTTAAGTTAAATTTTTGTTTCATCTCGTGTTTTCATATGCTCCTCAAAGGGAATTTCTCCAAAATTTTATATCTAAAAAAGGGAACCATTTAGCTGGAACTACATCAGTTATCGTAACTTTTTCTTTATATAAAATATCATATTTTTAAAAAATTAATTTCATAACTTATTTTAAAAATATCAATTATAGCAAAAAAAAAAAAAAATCACAAATTTTCAATTAGAATATATATTTTAAATTTTGCAATTTGATAAATAAAATTTTTAATTTACAATTTTATCATATAATTATTTTCCGGCAACTTATTTTGTATTTATAAACTTTAAATTGGAATACTATAAATTTTTGTCACAAAATTCTAAATCCGTCCTTATTTATGAATCCTAACTCAATATCTACTAATCAGATCGGTTTTATGATTGAAACTTTTTCAACGGTTTTTGTGTGAGAATTATTTCATATTAATTTGTGTACAAAAGTTGTTTTATAATTAACTAGCATACCATTCATATAAAACAACTTTTGTACACATATTACTATGAAATAATTCTCACACAAAAACCGTTGAAAAAGTCAATTGTAAAACCGATCTCGTGATAGAAAGGAATATATTTTAAAAGAAAAACAACCTAAATTACAAAGTAGAGCTCCAGATTATACCACTTAAGAGTTGAAACTCCTCTATTTGTGTATTAAAATTTTGAAATCTCGTATTCTTAACATTCTAAATTTGGATTTTATTTTTCAAAAAAAAAAAGGTTTTTTTTTATTATTTATTAATATTTTTGTAATTTAAGATCTTGATATTTATATTGAATTATTGATACCCATATTTTCAACCACTAGTGTGACTTTTTTTTTTTTTTTCTAAGTGAAAATACCCAAAGGCGTAAACCCTCCACATGTACCACGTGCCAAGCCACTTGGTCGGGCGAGTTGTAAATCGAGGATGTGCGAGTGAAAACCATGTAAGGGAGAGGACTTTCGGGAGACACAAATCCAACAACAACCTCTCGCAATATAGTGTGACATTTTCTTTTTTATCGGTTAGTGTGACATTTTTTTAAGAAGAAAATACCCGAAGACATAAGCGGGTGGTAAATTGAGGGATGTCTGCAGTGTGATACATGCGAGAGGATTTTCGGAACACGAATCCAACAACCCCTATAATATTTCAAATGAAGAATTGTCATGTGGTAATAGAATTGGACGGTCATGGTTTCTTGCCGACATGAATAAAGATCTGTGATGAGATTGAGACAGGAACTTTATGACCTGTTTGGCAGTTACGAGCCCTTCTCTAATTAAATTAGGCCGACATGATTTCCTAATCCCAAAAGAGTTTTAGTTGCGTCTTATTCACGGCCTTTAAAACCGACGTCAACATTAACATTTCTTTGGGAAAAATATCAGATTCCATGATCTTGAACTCCGATTTTTTTTTTTACTTTTTTTTTTTAAATTCCGACTACGTTTTTCAATTCTGTGATAAATTTATTTTCTTATCATTTTTCTGTTCTCCCTCCCATTTTTTAGTTGGACTCCTCGCAATTCACATAGTAGATGCAATTAGTACACGATTGAGGCCAATTACAACATTCACGAGTGGCTAATAAGGTCTAAGGGTGTTTTTTTTTCCCCACCTTTTTCGGAAAACAATACAAGGTTGAGAAAAACAATTTTTCCCTATCTTTATTGTGTGGTTGAATTTGGTAGTTTAACATCTTTCCCTTTAATTAATTATTATGAACCCCAAACACGCCTTAACTGGCACGAGAGAAGTGAGCCCTATTTATACATGGCCATTCCGTCAAGTCCTCTTACTTACCAGCAGTAGCATCTTCTTGTAAAGCAAATAAATTTCTCTCTCTAGAATATGGATTTCCTAAAACCTAACGAAATCTGAGGAAGAGAAGGCCGCCGCCGCCGAAGCCAAGGCCGCAGATAAGCCGGCGGGCCCCGGTATCATAGCGAATGCGAAGGGTCAGGCCGCCGGCGCTACGGCAGATGCGATCCACGCCGCCTCAGACTTCAGCAAGGTAGATAAAACCCAGGGAGTGGGAAAGCAGGCAGACAATGCGGAGACCTATCTCCGCGAGGTGAAGGCTTCTGCCGCCAAAGAATAAATCCAAATCAGGCGGAGGAGCTGCCTAACAATAATTAATTAAGAAGCCTTGAATTCAAGTGTTTGTTTGTTATGGTGGTTTCTTTGTATTTTAGATTCGTGTGTGTTTTAGATGTTTATTGAATTTGTAATTCGATCGTATTGTGTTTTGTGTTTTGTCATTTGTGCGGTTGATAATATAACGTCATCTGGTGTGCATGAAATATGCATGCATTCTGTTCCGGATACTCTTTTTATGCGCATTAATTTATTTACCATATTGTTGTATTTGTCCGAGTACGACGTCGTCCATTTCAAATCGACAGAAAGTATCCGCAAAATTTGCAATTTTAAGAAAGGAGGAGGAGTTTAGCTGTTATTCCTGGAGAGCTCGACTCCATTTGTGAAAGTCCAGACTCAGTTGGTAAAGTAATCGATTTACGTACTAATAACTCAATTTGACCTCAATTCTCTAGGTTGGATACCCTACTTTCCGTTTCCCTTTTAAGCTCATATCTAGAATCCAACGAGCTCTTTCGGTTTCACCCTAAAACTTCACCCTCACAATTTTCATTAATTTACAAAAATATCATTACTTTTTTCTCACATACACATAATCCAATAAAGTATTTTTACTTTATACATAAAATGTTACAAAATTACCACTCAAAATCTCAATCATTATTCTTTTTCTTAAAGTATGTGCCCTCCAACGTATGAAAATTTTTCAGGGACGGAGGGTAAAGAACTTGAATTGTGTATATGTGTGGATAAAAATAATGATATTTGTATAATATTATAAATAATGTGGGGGTAAAATTTATAATAAATTTTTTATTTTAAGAATGTACAAATTAATTTGGACGGATAAACTATTATTAATGACAAAATTTGTATAGGACGATCTTATCGTGAGATCGAGTCATTTTTTAATAAATTGTTATCATTTTTAAAAAATGGTGATACAAATTAGTATAAAAGTGATAACAATTTATGAAAAAATGATAACAATTTATTAAAAAATGACTACGCCTCATTTTCGCTTTCATTCATGAGACGGTCTCACACAAGAGCGTCCCATTATTAATGTCGACCCATCATCTTTGCTTTATGAAAAATTAAATTAATGGTGGATTCATATACACGCGTGACATATGATTATGTTTTCGTAAGATTATAAAATATTATGATTCAGAGCGTTATATGATTTATATCTCATTATTTTATTTTATTTAAAAATTTAAATTTATAAAAAGATATAATATTAATTTATTTATATTACTATTTTTTTATCGGTAAATGTTAATTGTTAATGTTAGTTCACCAATCACTCAAACACTCCTAGATTTCTCCAAACCACATTATAACTTCACAATTCGCTCCTAAAGGGAATTGAAATTGGACTATAGTAGAAACCCAATGACAGATATGCTAAGCCACCTAGTTATTTTATATTAATTTCTAACTCTTCGCTTGTTCGTTAGCTTGATTCTAATCAACTCTCTTTTTTGGACATAGACCCATAAAATAATTTAAATAAGGGCAGAGAAAGTATGTAATATTAAAAAATAATTTATAATTATTAGAGCAATAAGATTAAAAAATTAGAAAATATTCTCTCCATCCCCTTGAGCCTTACAATTTTGTCAAAACAAGCGGGTCAATCAAAAGTCAATTTTATAAATGGTAAAAAAGTGTCCCACGTTTTTTCTACTTTTAGTTATTGCTATTTCTCTAAATTTTTTCTTTCCCATCAAATCTCAACATCCACTACACATAAAATATTATTCCCTCCGTCCCCCTATAAATTACTCATATTTTTCATTTGGTTTGTCCCACTATAAGTTACTCATTCAACACATCATTTATGCTAATCTATATTATATTATCTTAACTTAATTTTTATGATCAAAAGAAACGATTGACTTAAGTGTGACAAAGTGAGTATTTCTTCTTAAAGAGTGTGCAATTTTCAAATGAGAAGTTTATAAAGTGATGTAGAACATAAGATATACTCTCTTCGTCCAATTTTAATTAGTTAATATATCTTTTTGATCCGTCCAATTTTAATATGTCATCCCAAAATAGAAATTTTTATTTATTTATTTCTATCTTTACAACATACACTTATTTATACAATTTATCATTTGACCCCTAAACTTTTTTTTTTTTTTTTTTGTTTTTAAAAAATAATTTTCTATCTCCTATTAATAATTTGACAATAATATCCTTACTTTTTACTCCACCCATCCACTTTATATATTGTTGTGACACAAATAATCCCAAAAGTACCCCATCTCGGCATGCGTGCCGAGGTCCCTTAGAGGGTCCCTCGATCTTGCCATAAAGTCCGATGAGCGGACTACGAGATTCATGTCGCCCCACCTCGGCTCGACGAAGACCCAAGCTCGGTAGATGAGCGAGATGACGAAGTCCACATGGCGATCAACGGATATATTGAAATGCTGATACCTTTATGAGATAAGATAATACCTCTAATTGTAAAGTATTTAGTACAATATTAGATCAACGGATGTAAATAAAACCCTAATATAAAAGGTATAGATCGTTTCTTAGCTCTTAAGTTAAGTTCGTTTCTTAGCCTTTATAGAGGCCCAACCCATTGTAAAGGGGACTTCTTCCTCCCAAAGACTCATACATGTTATACACAAGGCAAGGGGATTCCAAGAACATTTCTAAAGCCATCTTCAAGGGAATTTATCGTTTTATATTAATTCGATAACAACATATATAAATAACTGATATTTTTAAAATATGTGTTCCGCCTATTTGTCTGCTTAAAATTGAACATAGGAAGTATAATGTATGTATACCATCTTTTAAATTTTTAACACAAATTAAAATTTTGATGATTTGTCAGATATTTTGTAAGTAGATTATTGAATACAAATAGTATCATTAGATAATTATGGATGAATCTAATTTCAGTTTTTTTCTACTTTACCAATTTTATTTAATGTCTAATCTCAAATTTTCTTTTCGTCTAATTTTAATTTTAGAATGCCCTCACGAGCACCAGGCCCCTCCAGTCAAAACTTACACGCCTTCAAATAACAACTGACATTGACATCTGCACAATTTTAAGCAAACCCACTTTGGGAAAAAATATCAAGTTCCACTATGAAACTTTTAATTATTATTATTATTATTATTATTATTATTATTATTATTATTATTATTATTATTATTATTATTATTATATTGATATAATTATTATATTGATATAATTGATTCCGTCTACGCTTTTCATTTTTCATAAATTTATTTTCTTAAGAATTTTTGTTTTCACCTTGCTTTTATTTTTGGTTAAGTGACGCTGTAAAAAAATATCTTGAGTGACTTTAATTCAACATATTTTTCTGAAGTTATGGTATGAAATATTTTCTTGCCGACGTGAATAAAGATATGTGATGATGAGATTTGAGACTGGAACTTTATGACCTGTTTGGCAGTTACTTAAATTACGCCGACATGGTATTCCCAATTCCAAAAGAGTTTTAGTTTCGTCTTATTCACGTCCTTTAAAATCGACATGAACATTTCTTTGGAAAAATGTCAGATTCCATGATATTGAACTTCGATTTTATTACTTTTTATTTTTAAATTCCGACTACGTTTTTCAATTCTCTGATAAATTTATTTTATTATGAATTTTCTCTTCTCCCTTCCATTTTTTTAGTTGGACTCGCAATTCATAGGAGATTCAATTAATACCACAATTGAGGCCAATCACAGCATTCACGACTATTAAAAAGCAAACGCCAACGTTGATACCGACCATTTTAAAGCTTTCGGTTAAATTGAGTTCATTTATTATAATTAAATGATATATAATTATATATCAAAATTCATGGTTTCTCCTTTTAATAATATATTCTGTAATAAATATATATTAATTTCAAGTTGTGTTCTTATTTTTCAATTATAATAGTAATAGTAATGTGTGAAATTACATGTATATAAACATATATTGACATAGTAAAATATTTTACTATTTTTCTTTCAATATTTTCAAATATGATATATATGGTGTGAAAATTGCACTATGTGTTTCTTTTATGGCATATTGTTCAAAAATATCAAAATTTGTAAACTGTCTCAATTTTTTTATTATTTTTTTACAAATAAAGTTGACCCGGTGAGTTGATCGATCCAACTTATCGCCGTTTTGTGCCAATTTTCCCTCTTTTGAGCGTTTCGTGGATGAGTCGAATGTGAAACGACCCAACATCTCAAAGCAATTCGATAATATCAATAACGGTCGACAACACACTTTTTAAAACATAGTGAATCATGATTCACTAATAAGGTGTAAGGGGTTTTTTTCTTTTGTTTTTGGAGAAAATCAATTTTTCCCTATCTTTATTGTGTGGTTGAATTTGGTAGTTTAACATCTTTGCCTTTAATTAATTGTCAATCCCAAACACACCCTAGCTAGCTAACTGCCACGAGAAGTGAGTCCTATATATCCACGACCATTCCTTCAACATCTCTTACCAGTATTCCCAGTAGAATCTTCTTGTGAAGCAAATAAATTTGAATCTCTCTCTCTCTAGAATATGGATTTCCTATCCAACCTAACCAAATCTGATGAAAACAAGACAGCAGATAAGCCGGGTGGCCCCGGTATTGTAGCGGGTGCGAAGAGTCAGGCTGCCGGCGGTACGGCAGATGCGATCGGCGCCGCCTCAGACTTCAGCAAGGTAGATAAAACCCAGGGAGTGGGAAAGAAGGTAGAAGATGCGGAGAAGTATCTCCACGAGGTCAAGGCTTCTGCCGCCAAAGAATAAATTCAGGCGGAGGAGCTCTCAAGTGCAGGCTAGCTTGTTTCTTACGTTAAGTACTTATGATTTACATCTATGTTTATTTCAATTTGTAACTCGTATTGTGTTTTGTGTTCTGTGCGCTTGATGATATAACATCATCTGCTTGACTGCTCTGCATGAAATATATATGCATGTATTCTCTTCCGGATCGATACTCTATTATATATTAACGCATGCCTAATTTATCTTTTCTTTGGATCCCACCGCCAATGACGCTGTCCATTTCAAATCGACAGAAAGCAATTTTTAATTTTAGGAGGAGCTAGGACTATTATATATATATATATATATATATAGGGATAGGATAACTCGAGAGCTCAACTCGGCTCGTGAAATACTCTATTACTAATGAGTCGGCTTCACTTCAATAAAAGTGATATTTAATAACTTATTAGACTTGAGCTCACCTTGTTATACTCATTTGCGAATCGAGTAGTCAAACTATAATTTTAACTGGTTCATACAATCACGCGAACTCAACTCGACAAATGCTTAAATTAAATTCAAACGTTAAGTATCTAAATCGATTCGAATAACAGTATACGAAAGTATTGCCAAAAGCACTCCCCGATCTCTTTTTCCAATATAATACATACTCGACCAAAATACGAGATTTGTGGTTCATTATAAGAACCCAGCAGCTTTCTTCAATTAAGCGTTAATTTAAATGGGCAGGAGTTGAGCTAAGTTGGCCAGTTTTCAACTGGTATTATACACTGGGGGTCGTTTGATTTCCTTTATTAGGGGTGTATTGATCACTAATACCTTTATCACTTGTTTGGTTTGTTGTATACATTATACTTTCGATCCGTTATTAAGAATAGGCCCGTTCAAATAATACCTAATACATGGTATTATAGATTCCAAGTTTCATATGGTATTTGTAATACTTATATTTCTCCAACATCTATTAAATTTTAAAATACCAAAAACACTCTTCACTTTCATCAAAATGTGTTTATTATTATTTTTATTTATAAGGACAAATTAGTCTAAAATAAATTAATACTAGTTATAATACTTGCAACCAAACATAATATTGATAGCTAATAACTAATTATTTAACTCAAGTTTTGAAACCAAAACAAAATATTGATAATAAACTGGTATTACAAATATAGGTATTATAGTTCGGGTATTATCCGATAAAGAAATCAAACGAGCGCAGGTAAATGCTTACGTGTCCACTGACATGACCAGTATCCACTATCCAGCCAATTAAAGGTAAGCGCCGTAAGTTAATAGTCAGCATTATAAATTGACAATGATACATTGATACTAACCTGACATCCATCGTCTTGACTGCAAATGTATATGAGTAGGTTGGGATGAGTCAAGATTAGTCCTTAAAGGTAATCCGCGATTTGTTTATTTTCACGGTGTTCAGAATTTTTTTAATGAAAAAAAATAAGAATGAATATAGACAACTATGATAATTAATGAGAACAAAAAATAATCAATATCACTATTTTTCTTCCCAATTTTGATTAACATTTTCCCTCCTACAATGATGGTTTCTTCTAAATCATTCACCCCAACCATTACTACAACCTTCTTTTGTTTCATTTTTTTTTTTTTCAAATTAGAGACAACACTAATGATGTAACCATCATTATAACAATTCTTCCTCCAATATTCTAAGGGCATAGAGGAAAAATATATTTCATTCTTATTTTAATTGAAGAATTTACAACCAAGCGCCGCTAAGTGTTTTCATGATGTTAACCAAATTTCACGGTGAAACTTGATCTACATTGAAAAAATGAATTCGGTTTACACTTCATTTATCCCAACAAATACCCTTTAGTAATATCGATTACACCTTTTAGTTATCATGACTAATATTTTTTGTAATATTGTCATTATAACAATTCTTCCTCCAATATTACTAAAGGGTAGATTGTTATAATTGAAAGATATTTTCTATATTATTAAAGGGTATCGGTGATAATCAAGAGTATCTTTTTAACACACATATTTGGTCTCCTCAAATCATTCCCAGATTTCCAAATTATCTAATTAACCGATGTGGGACAACAAATATATACATTCATCTAAATACTCTAATATAGCCTAATTTAAATTCAACCTCATGTTTGCTCATATTATAAAAGAATTTTAAACTCATTTAAAATTACGAATTTATATAAAAGTTTGGATTTAATCCACCATTAAAATATAATACAGTATACGCTTTTAAAACTGTGTAACGAATCTCCCTTTCCAATCCAACGAGGGAGAAAGATGTATGGTTAACCGGTGAGGCGGTGATAGATAATTTAATTTAAAAATAGAGTATTATATTTTTATATAAAAAAATTAAGAATATCCGAAACACTTACGTGCAATCCCAGTGTATCAAATAAAATAATTTTTTTAAAATGCTCATATAAAAATTGTAATTTTTCTTAATAAATTGCGGATATTAGTCATTAGATAATTTTAGTTAGACAGTTGTATGGTTGAATTTGGTAGTTGAACATCTTTCCCTTTCTCAATCAGTACACGCGACCCCTACTCGCAAACACGCCCTATTTGCCACGACACGTCCACCACACTGACAAGTGAAGTCCTATTTATCCACTACCGCTCCTTCAATTGTTATCCCACCATCCCTTCAACCAATTTTGTTTCAATTATCCCCTCTCTCTCCAGATGGATATCCTATCCGGCTTTACCAAATCCAAGCCCGCAGCCGATGAGCCGAGCCACACCGATGAGCCGAGTCACGCCGATAAGCCGGAGAAACACTCGAACTCCGATCTTCTCGCCGACGCCAAGGTGGTGGCGGCGGCGGCTCAAGCCCAGTTCAGCAAGGATCCGGAAAATTGCGACAAGGGTAAGGCCGCCCACGCTGCCGCCAATCTGCTCGACGCCGCCGAAACGTACGCTAAGCTAGATGAGACACAGGGAGTCGGAAAGTATGTGGAGCAAGCTGAGGACTATCTCCGCAAGTACGGCGCTCCTGCTGCCGGAAAAGAAACCGTCCCGCCGACCGCCGCACACGGCGGTGCAGGGAGAAGACAGAAGAAGTGGTGGACAAGCCTTCGGACGGCGGCGCCGAAAAGAGTGAGGGCAAGGCTGGGGATTTGCTGAAAGCTGCAGGCAGTTTCTTTAAATGAGTAAATAATTAAGAAGTGTTTGTTTGTTACAGATTGGCGTTATCTGTTCTTAATTTGTATCTTAGATTCGTGTATGTGTGTTTTTAGATGTTTACTGAATTTGTAATGCGTGCTGTATTTTGTGTGTCGATATATCATTATTATGTATTTTGGCTTACTCTATATACTCTAATTTATTTTTAGCATGCTTAATTTCACTGGAATATATACAACAATAACTTTTATGGGTACTTTCTTTGTATTTTGGTTCAGTTATAAAAAGGTTAAAAAAATTAAAAATTGTAAATAAGTTAAAAAAATTTGCACAACAGTACAACATAAATTTGCACAGAAATGCAAAAATATTTGCACAAGCGCAATGAATTTGTCTACAATTTTGAGTTATTTTTCAACCTATTTATAATACTTCCCTTTGTATATATTTCACGCATTTTATTTTGCAAAATGGACCTATATTTAACTCATATAAAATTTAATACAATTCAGTTAATTTATTTACTTAATAATACTAATAAATGGAGCTCTGATTTACATAAATTAGAAGACACCTGATCAAAAAATTGACAATGTGAATCTTAATGAGAATGAACATAGATTGTGAGGGGTAATAAGAATAAATTATGATCAATTAGTTTTTATCATAATATTCTATGGGTAAGTCTATTATTAAGAAGGGTTATGATAAAATTTGATCAATTTACTAGAGGAAATTGAATGATATATCTTTTATTATTAAAGGATACTGAGATATGATAATTGAATGATATGTCCAATATTACTAAATAATATTTATTCGTTGAAAGGTATGGCCTATATACAATATTATAAAGGGTATGACTTACAAAAATATTTTCATAAAAAGAAGTATCACGTTTAAAAATAATTTAATTTTATGGTTATTAACTCAAAATTACTAGAGTGTAGGGTGTGATGCTTTGTATATTTAAAAGTATGATCAAATTTATAGTAAAACTTCTATGAATTTGATATGAATAATTTTTTGTCTATACATAATGCTGGAGTTGGAGTATAGTTGTGGACCACCTTTTTTGAGCGAAGTTGTGGACCACCTTCACTGTCATAAGTTAGAGTTATAGTCGTCCTGCAAAATATATATATATATATATATATATATATATATATATATATATATATATATATATTGTTCTCCTACGTGTTGGATTATAGACCACGTTTCAATCAACTCTATATGTTAATAGGAAATTTAGAATAATGATGTGTCGGTTTATAGTTAATTTATGTATAGATTTTTTTATACATTTAAATTTTATGTACCATCATTTTGAAGATTTTTAATATTTTGAGATGTCATTTTTAATTAATTTATGTTTAACATGTGATATTATATTTATGTATTAATATTGAGTCTAATTAAAAATATATAATTATACGAATTTGAACATTGCACTTCATGCTTACGGACTAGAACAATTTATAATTTTTACATATTTTGAATACCTATTTTATTTAACACTTTTATATATTTTTTTATTTTTTAAATAGAGAATCATATGAACCCTATTATCATTTAACTTATATTGTTAATGAGTCTAACTAACAATCTGCCTTATTTAACCTTTAATCCTGAATACTAATTAATTAATTAATTAATTTTATATTATATACTATTAATTACATATTTTGTAAATGTACAATAAATTACAGATTTCTATCATATGATATATTGTTTAAAATAATTTTAAAAAATTGTATTGTAAAATAAAATATCACATAAAAATATTATATAATTTTCTATAATAATATTTGAGTATATTATTATATATAATATATAATATTATTTTATTAATTCTATGTACAAATTAATTTATATATTTACATAATGTATTATTTCGTAAAATTGGTTTTTGCGAAAATCCATCGTAATTCCTAGGAAAATAATTTTATATACCAATTGAAACATGCAACTTAAATATATTATAAATAATATTAATTGATATATTAAAAAATATTAATTGATCAGTACTAATTATTTTTGCTAAATAATATTAATTTTATATCAATTATACAATATAACTATGCTTTTAAGTTTTAACCGTTCCCCTAGAGTTAAGAGACATGCACTATCTTCTTTAATCCATGTCCACCCACATTGTCCCACCTTCCACTATGACAATTATTAGGCTTAAAGTCGAACACCAATTTCCTTTTATCCAAGTTGATCTAAAGTATTATATTATTTATGTATTTTATTTTGTATTATTATCTACTCTCTTCTATCCAAAAATAAAGAATATTTTAGAATACTTTTTTGTATCAAATTATTTGATGTTTTAGATCATTCTCAGATTTTATTCTCCATTTACACCCATAACAACCCCAAATAAATTGCATAATTTTGAAATGAGAACGTAGTTTCCACTTTTAATTTCTTGAATAATCGTAAACACGCTTATTTTGGATCGTAGAATGTGGTCGGCTTAAAATTGTGAATAATCGTTATATACTCATTACATTATATTACTAATAGGGAGTTTGTTTTTGCTTGGAGGTGTAAATCATAAGATTAATTTGGATGAGGTGTCATATTTTTATTAAATGCATATATATGTTAATAATCTAGGTGTCCTTTTTCTATTGATTTATAATTAATATATGACATCTATGTGGCATTTTAATATAGAAATTAATTAAAAATATATTTCTAAGGCCTTAGACCTCTTGCACAATATGTATATTTTTTAACATATGTATATTTTTAATAAATAAGTTAATATATAAATCTTTAAATATTTTAAATATATATCTTATATCTAAAAAGTGTTATCATATGACAATTTTAAAATATAAAATTATATTTAACTTAAGCCTATAAATGTATGTAAGAAAAATTGTGGTTGTATCAACTTTTATAAAAAAACTTAATATAATCATGTATGATATTTATTGTAAATATACGATATATATATATATATATATATATATATATATATATATATATATATATATATTATTCGGAGTAATATTTATTCATCATTTATATAAAAAAATCTATTAATTGTCTCCCTTTTTTATTAATTGTAAAATAAATTTGAAACAAATCTTATAGTAAATTCTTTCACATAATTATAATAATTCTAATCCGTAGCATGAATTGTCATACAATTAATATTACCATTATTTAAATTTAATATTATAATTATAATTTTTTTATACATATATATTATTTTAATATATATATTATTATTTGAAAATATTATATATAATATATTATATTGTAAAGTTTATTTAACGATAATACCGCGTAATACGCGGAAACTCATCTAGTTTGCACATATTTAAAAGAAAGAGGAATTGGACAAAAAGGCTTGCCTCTCTCATACGTTTGAGGGGATTGGGCCCAACTATCAGCTGCTATTCAGCCCAAACCGTAATGTGGACTTTTCAAGTCCAAACAAACAACCGCATCATTTTATTGGATCCCACAGAGAACGACGTCGTCCGTTTCGAATCGACAGAAAGCATCCGCAGAATTTGTAATTTTTAGAGAGAGAGAGGAGAAGCCAAAAGCCATTTTCTCTCTCATCCGATCTCTTTTTCCAATATAATACTCAACAAAAACCCAGCAGCTATCTTCAGGCGTTACGTTTTCATGCAACCCATATGTAATTTAAGGTGAAATTGTATTTCTTTTTTCTCTCTTTTTATTTCGGCGGAGGGAACGAGATGGGTGGTGACGTAGCGTATTGCATGTTATAATGGTGGTGGCATTACTCCGCAATCAGAGTCTTGTTCGTTTTACCTAGCATATTCTTCATACCCTGAATTTATTCTTTAGGATTGTACCTTGCTGGGGATATGACATCCTGATCATGAATTATAGCGATGCGATTAAGGAATTTATGTACTTTTTTTGTCTCGGTATTGCGCGATTTCAATTGATTTTACTGTCCGAATTTGAATCGCATGGGATTGAAGGCTTATTATGATTATGCTGAGACATACTCAGAATAAAAGTGAAAGACTCAGAAATGATCATATGTCTGGCGTGTCACCAACTTATATGTTCACCATCTATGATGTGGTGCCTAATTATTGGCTTCCTGCTTATTTCATAGATGATCATTTTAGGTGAGAATTTTGATATGATAGTTTACAACCGATTGTCAAAATATATTTAATTAGGTAAGTTAAACGATCAAATGCTATACGTGTAGGCCGAAATTCTTGTTGGAAAAACTTGTACTCGAATCACCCAGAGATGAAGGACATGCTCTTGTTTTACAACCCTATTTAGTGCACCTGGTTATGTTAATCTCTGCCTAATTGAATCGTTTTTTTTTTTTTTTTTCTGGATCTGATGTTGATATCTGTAAAAAACAAGTTGAATCCATAGTTTTGAAAGATTAAGCTAGTCTGATTCAGTGCACTGCACAAGGAGAAAGAGGGTTCTGTGTGGACTCCATGAAATATTTTGCAACACTGGAGTTCAAGAGAAGCCATAACTTTGACTTTCATTTTTCGCAAGTTCATAAAATAAACCAAACATTGAGCCTCATTCACATGTATAGGTTTATGATTATAGTTTTCGTTAGTATGTATATCATATGCCTTATGGTGTTGTGGATAACTGAGAAAAATATCAATTTAGTTATCTGTGGGAGCTAACTAATGTATGCTCTTATGAGTGCTGAAGATCACCATTCTTTTCACATAAAGGAAAATTTTATAATGTGTATTTGAAGTTATTGATGGAAATTCTCTCGTTTGATGAATTATGTACCTAAGTCTCTGTTGGTAATCAGAATAATTTATAATTGAGATGTATGACTAACTTCCTTTACCCTTTGCCAATTTGGTTTAGGTTATCTTGCTGCTACTCTAGCAAATTATAAAGCATGAATCGAACTTGCATAAGAGACTCAGGGTTCTCTGATTGTGTCTCTTGCATCATATCATCTTCAAAGATCATGGTCTAGCTCCGTCCACTATAAGGTTCAAACAGTATAGCTCTGTCAAGCTTTAGGTTTATCCATTGATATTTACCTGCAATTATGTGGAGGTCTATATCACATTCCATTCAAGGCTTTGGGCGAAAGAAAAGCATTGCTGAGTTAGCTAGAGCTTGCCATGAAATTTCAGATGATGAGACCTCTTCAAATTCTAGCACGGACGAAGGACTGGAATGCACAATATGTTGGGAGTCGTTTAATATTGTTGAGAATGTGCCCTATGTTTTATGGTGTGGCCACACTCTATGCAGGAACTGTGTCCTGGGGCTACGTTTGGCTGCTTTGAAGTTCTCCACTCATCAGATCAAGATTCCTTTTTCGTTTCTTGTCCTTGGTGCAATTTGTTGACATTTCGTTTCCTTTACAAGGGAAATCTTAGGTTTCCTAGCAAGAACTACTTCCTGCTGTGGATGGTTGAGAGCAGAAATGGTGACAGGGTGAAGTCTCTTTCCTCGATCTCCAGAGATCGTCAACCAATATGGTTTCCTAGGTGCACTTCAGCTATCAGTAATTTCTCTTCTGATACTACTAACAGGAGGCTGCTTCCGCCTGGTCGGCCAAGTTTTAGCAGTGACAGCTTTACATCTGAAAGGCTCCAGATGTCCTTTCACAAGTCTCTTGACTTTTTCATTAGAATGATGGCCAAGTTTCCATTGGTTATCCTTCTACTGATTTTCATGTTTGCAGTGCCTACTAGTGCTACTATCCTAATGCTCTACTTGGTAATAACAATTGTCTTTGCGCTTCCCGCCTTTTTGGTGCTGTATTTTGCGTATCCAGTGTTGGATTGGCTGGGCCGAGAGATAGGAATTTGAACCTTATCCCCTTCAACCTTATGCACTTGCACTGATAAAGAAAATTACCTGATGAGGATGAAGATGCTGATGGAGATCCAAGTTTATGCTGGACTGATTCGAATTATCTCAAAGGCTGGTTGACTTTTCTCATTTCTGCCCGGGTTTCACGTTGAACTTTATTGACATCCGTATAGGTTCATAGAAGTGATGCTCGTACTTGTTTTCATTTTAGTCCCTTAAATTTTCTTTCAGTTCTCTCTTTTGATCCAAAACCTTAAGTGGGTTTTGTGCACTGGTCTACCTCATTTAGCAATGTTGACGACTGATCTAAAGTATGTGATGCCTGGATCCGCTTGCGTGTAGTGTCTTTGTGATTCTCTAGGAAGTTTGTGCACTTTCTTATTTTCTGGTATATAGAGTTGTACTGGATTGGCAAGCTGTATGATCTTGTTTCTTTCTACATTAATATAACTTCAATATTTAATTTTACCCTGTTTTTCAAGAATCTCCTCCACATTGGGTAGATTAGAACTATGATGTTCTGATTTCTTTATTTAATATTTTGTATTTCGCATGTTGTATGATCTTTACATTTGTTGTTGGTGATTCCACAAGCTCTATGAGTAGAGTATAAAGAAATCCACAGTTCTAATTGTTTCTTCTATGTTTATTGGCTGCACTAGGTCTGGTATATTGTGTGCTCACGTATAAACACCAAACAAACTTTTATGTTTAAATTACAACGTTAAGAATTTGACTGCTCTAGTTCAATCATGGTTTTTGTTGGAAAAGAATACTTATTTACAAACTTCACAGATTCTTGATCAAAGGAAAGTGTTGCTGGAATTCAAAAGCACAAACAAGTTGCTGGAATTTTTCCAGTAGTTCTGATCTTATTTGTCTTGTCTTTCACTTTGAACTCCTCATTTTTGCGGTTCTCCTCTGCCTGAGCTCTTGCTCCTTCCGCAATCCTTTCGATTCTTGTGATTTCACTATGGTATTTCTTCACTGCTTTTGCTCTTCTCTTGTCCAATTCAGCCTGAAAATTTGTTATCTTGATTGTGAGAACCGAATCATCTTAAGAATATATGCATGTTCAGATTGAAGGCTACTAATGAAAAGAACCTCTATCTTTTCTATTTTGCTCTTTGCCTTCTTCTTCTTCTTTGTCTCCCAGTTATCGATTGTGCCCCTTAGCTTCTCATACCTGAATTTTATTATGTTATTTAGGGATTTAAGAAAAATTTAAAACACCCTCTCTCTTGTTCTAAGATAAATAGAAACTACTCATACCTTTCTTTAATACTTATCATCTCTTCTTTTTCCCAAGCATCTGCAGCAGAGTCTCCAGGTCCAGGTTTTGTTGCAATCTGCTTTCTTGTCTCAACAGGTTGAGCTGTGGGCTGTCTAATTGGTGGGCGATCGGGCTTCTGCAAAGTGGTTATCGGTTTTCTGCTTTCACTGCTATCCAATTGCTTATCTGCAGAAGTTGGAGGCCTTTTCAAGGATGGGGCCATTTCAAGTGGCTTCTCAAATGACGACTTTTCAGGTTTGTTGCTACTAATTTCATCAATATCAGCAAAACTTATTTTCTTCTTCGTTGATGGTTTCTTTTCAGGTGGCCTTTTAATCGTCGAGGTGTCCTCAGAATCCCCAAAACTTGCATTGGAAGTTTTATCTGATGTACAGCAAACCAAATTGATAATGAAGAAAGCAACTAAACTTCAAAATCAGGTATGATTTCTCTCTTACCTGAGGACTTGAGTGCACTTTTAAGGGGCTCGATGTTCTCTTCTGCATCATGTACTTTGCTCTTCATCTTGCTCAAGGACTTCTCACGTCCATAAGTTGTCTCGTTCTTATCTAAAGAATTTGATTCTTCGAATGATTTAATAGCATAAGCTGCTGCTGCAACTGCAGCAGGATAATCAGAGCCATTGAAATCATAATCCCAACTCATTTGTCTGGACAATTGTCTTTTTACCCAGCCCTGGTTTTTCTTCTTCTCTGCAACAAAAAGGCTCCCATTAGGTACGACTATAAAAGCGGGCATAGTCTCCTTTTATCGGTACCTCTACTAAATCTTGCATACCTCTGAAAGATTGTGTTTTTGAGGCGGTATTTTTCTGTCACTCGTGCTGCTTTCCTCCTCTTTGTTACCGGAAAATCTTAATCTGAGTAAAGATGAGGCAAATATAAGAAATAATTCAATATTTTAATCGTGGGAGTATCCCCTATGGCTATGTATGTTGTACATGTATGAACTCAAGATTTTACCTTGTTTGCTTGATCAAGCTTTCCATTATTTTCGAAGAATGGTTGCCACAAATCTTTGAGTGTCTGTTATTCCCATCAGATTTGGAGGTCACTAATTTGTAGGAGAAGCAGTATAAGAAGAGAAAAGTTGGTATGCTATTAAACCTAGGAGTTAGATATGCTTTGCATGCAAGAACTGTTTTTGCATCTTTAAAACATGCAAGAAAAGTATACTTTTCTTTATCTTGATGACCACTTTTCAGATAATAAGAGGAAAAAAAAGAAGTAAAACGTGTTATCTTTTTCAGCACTTCTTTACTTGTGTTAGGCTTGTTATAAGACGTTTCTTTCCATTTCTGTAAAGTTGATATTGATAAGGAGGAAGTCCTATATGTTGGGATTAGATGACCAGAAGTTATTCCTATGTTGGGATGAGAGATTCTTATTTCAAAAAGAGTATTTCAATTTCGTTTTTTTTTAAGATTTGAAAATGACCATATACAGATTCTCTATGGAAAGCTTATGCGAGCCAAAATTGATAGTGCCAATGAAATTGGGATATTGAAAGTTTTTATGATTTCTTAAAACAAAATTAGAGGTTTAATTTAATCAAATATTTTCCAGTTTTTTTTTTTCTAGCAAGAAAATAAAAGTTCTACTCTCTCCGTTTTTTTAATTATTTAATGTTTTAGGTAGTGTTGATGTTTTAAATATTTTTCACATTTTATTTCCATTTTAATCCTATTTGAATTCCAAATATTTCTCATAATTTTAAACTTGTTTTTATTAATTAATTAATGAAGAATAAGTTTATCATTATTCACTCATTCTTAATTTCACCAATAAATTAAAAAAATAATAAAAAGTGAAGAAATATTTTATTTTAATTAGTCGGTCGTTGGGTAAGATACCGAGTTATAAAAAAAAAAAATTCCACTGGAACACATCCGAGGAAATTTCAAAGCTTTAGAAGGCAATGCAAAATTACAATTTTTATCCGTTTTGTTTGAAATTTTTTTATAGAAATGTAGAAAAAGTAAATTATAGATGGCGGTCGTCACTATAATCAAAGTGTAGTGGTCGTATCCCAATGCGAGGATTAATAGCTCGGAGACAAGTACAAAGATAACATGAGTGGTATACTGAAATTCATGTGTCGCCTGCTGCGTATGTGATTTCAACACGACATACATGTGACACTTGTTCTAAAGTTGGATCACAAGATTTGTAAGAGGTCACCTATTTGTACTATAAATATATCTTTTGATCTCAAGGAACACATTCATTTTTCTAGCAACTTTAATACTCTCTCTTCCAAGAAGAATATCTTATTTGTTTTTAACACTTAATTAAAAAGTATATAAAATAATAGTATTGTACAAATAATGTAATTGACAGAGATAAAAAAGTAAAATTAAATGCATTTTAATATATTAAATGAGTGACAATTGATGTAAATAAATGTAAAATGTATGAATGAATATATGAGAGTGGTATGTCAAATAATGTATTTTTACGTGATTATTTTCTGCAAATTCTGAATCTAGAAGTATTAAAATCACATTCAATTCTGGTTTATTAGTTGAAAAGGAAGAATATCTCAACCACATCACATTCCTTTTGAGGCAGTATACTCCAGGAAATCATGGGTGTTTTTCGGTTTCAGTCGCCTGACGAGTCATTTTTCGACAACTTTTTTTTTTCGACAACTTCTTCCTTGTGATCAGGGCGTACAAGCCAAAACATATCCGACCACTGCAAAATCAAACTAATCCTTCATTGCATTTGCAATTGTCTAAATCCTGCAAAACAAGCATTTGGGTTGTTAGGATAATTTAGGGCTGCTTAGTTGAGGGGTTTAGGGGTGAAGAATGAGAATAAAATAATAAAAATATGTTTGGTTGAAGGGTATCATTCCTTTGATAGTGCTCTCATTTCCAAAAGCTAAGGAAAGCGTACCATTCCTCACCATTTTGGGAGGAATGACTTTGATTACCTACAAAAATAATTCTAATATTTTACTTTTCTCATTTTTAATAAAATAAATATAATGATAGTCATTCCTTAACATGAACCAAACATTAAAACTAAAACTAGTACATTCATTACCATTCCTCCCACTATGACTATCATTCTCATTGATATTTCCCACTCATATACGGATATAGGTGCACACCCTCATTTTTTCCCGGTCAGGTCAAAAGAGGCATTTCTTGAGATATTAGTATTTTTTTTTTTGAACGGTTATTAGTACTCCTCGTATTCACATTAGTTTTCACACTTTTTTTTTGGTTTGTCCCACATTAGTTTTCACATTCCAAAAAAAGAAACTCCTCCTTAAAATTCACCTCACAATATTTATATATTTACACAATATGTCATTACCTTTTACACTAATCCAACCACCTTCTTTACTTTAATAATAAAAATTTATAAAATTATCCTTCAATATTCCACTCAATATATTTTCTCTTAAAATGTGTATCTAGATTAGTATGAAAATTAATATGGGATAGTGGGAGTATTTCTTTTGGTTAAAACTGGAAAAGGCTGGATTACCAATTCCCTTAAAATTACTTATTTAGTTCCACCAACGCATAGAAAATTGTACTTAATTGTTACGCCTATTATTTATTTTTCGGACTGCTGCACCTTTCCTTTTCTTACTTGGCGCAAATGATATTTTGATGATTTCCAGAAAATGAGCAGCAGATGTCTTCAGCTTCTAGAAAAATGCAACAACTTAACGCAATTAAAGCGAGCCCACGCATTGATCATCACATGTGGGCTCGCCAGAAACAGCTTTGCTCTCAGCAGAATCTTGGCCTTCTGCTCACACCCTTCTCATGGCGCCCTCTTGTACGGCTACAATATCTTCAAACGTATCGAGAATCCCACAATATGCATATGCAACACAATGATCAAAGCTTTTTTGCTCAAAGATGAAAACATCAGAGCCATCCAAGTCTACAAGTCGATGCTGACATATGGGTTGTGTCCTGATAATTACACACTTCCTTATGTTCTGAAAGTTTGCTTGAATATGAAGAGTCTGAATCTTGGACGGTTGATACATGGGCATGGTTTGAAATTGGGTTTCGCTTCTGATAATTTTGTGGGCAACACTTTGATTGTTATGTACTCTGCTGTAGATGAAATGGTAGCTGCAAAACTTGTTTTCGATGAGATCTCTTGGCACTGTGTTGTTTCTTACACGGTTTTGATTTCTGGGTATGCTAAAATGGGGATGTTTATTCAGCAAGATTGGTTTTTGATGAAGCCCCTTTAAGGATAGGGGGTCTGGGGAGCTATGATTTCAGGGTATGTGCAAAACAATTGTTTCAAAGAAGGGTTGAAATTGTTTAGATTGATGCAGTTGAGTGGTATAAATCCTGATGAGGCAAGTTTTGTTAGCATACTATGTGCCTGTGCTCATTTGGGAGCTCTTGAAATTGGGGAATGGATTCATGGATATGTAGACAAGGTTAAGATGCCAGTTAGTGTTAAATTAGGCACTGCCCTCATTGACATGTACTCAAAATGTGGGTGCTTAGATATGGCTGAGAAGGTGTTTGATAAAATGCCTCACAGAGATGTTATATGCTGGAACACTATGATTTCAGGGTATGCCATGAATGGTGATGGCGAGAGTGCTCTTAGGTCGTTCGATGAGATGCAAAAGTCAGGGGTTGAACCGGATGAAGTGACGTTTGTATCTTTATTCACTGCTTGTAGCTACTCTAACATGGCCCATGAAGGCATACATTTGTTGCATGTTATGTGTGATGTGTACGGTATTGAGCCCAGAAACGAGCACTATGGATGTATAATCGAGTTGCTTTGTAGGGCAAGGCTCGTTGAAGAAGCTAATGATATAGTGCAGAGGATGCCTATTGTGGGGTCCACTTGTGAAGAAGCTATACCTTGGAGGGCATTGCTCAATGCTTGTTGTAGCTATGGGGATGTAAATACGGCGGAGGTTGCTGCTGAGAGGCTCGTGATGTTAGAAAGGCATAGCGGAGCTTATGTGTTGCTGTCAAATATATATGCAGTTGCAGGGAGGCACGATGAGGCAGGAAGGGTAAGAAAGATGATGAAGAGTCGAGGCGTGGAGAAGACGCCAGGTTGTAGCTCGGTGGAGATTAATGGTGTTGTTCATGAGTTTATTGCAGGGGAGAAGACACACTCACACATGGGAGAAATATCTCAACTTGTGGACGTCTTTAAAAGCATTTACGTTGGATTTGGATCGAAGAACTTGAACTCTGTCCGGACATGAATGATAATGCTATGTTAAATTAGAGATACAACCAACTATTTTTTCAATTATTTAACTCGATTTAAATTTTAGATCAGTCACTAAAATGCTCCTCCCATCCGATCAATTTAATCCCTTTAAAATCAAATTTTCTTTTTTCTGTGCAGTTTAATATGATAGAAATCAACATCCCATTGGTGATAATAAATAATGCCAACAATAAAAAGCGGCAAACAATGTTATCTATACACAATAGACTTAGCTTAGGGCCCTAA
Organism: Paraleonurus japonicus; assembly: GCA_030762865.1. Taxonomy (NCBI): domain Eukaryota; kingdom Viridiplantae; phylum Streptophyta; class Magnoliopsida; order Lamiales; family Lamiaceae; genus Paraleonurus; species Paraleonurus japonicus. Next base: position 2,715,833 of record CM061060.1, on the reverse strand, counting down.
ACCTCCAATGATGTTTTAAATTTTAATGGGGGAGTCATGATACAAGTATCTTCTTGCATCGATTTTCTAGTGGATTCGTATTCAAAACTTAGGTTGATTCGATTTGCTTAAGCCAGGAACTCTGAATCGGAAAGTTCTAGGACTTTGTGTTCACCAACAGGTTTCACACCCGGCCGGAATGAATTCCCTTCAATATACCTGTATCATGAATTTGGAAAGGATAATTTAAGAATCTACTCTTCAAAAAAGGTTGATCAACTTAAATCCGATGCACAACTTACATTTCCTTTAAAAATGGGTGCTTGTAGAATGTTTCAGGAATCCTCCCGGAAAATTGGTTGTGATCCAAGTACCTGAATCAGATAAACAGTGTGATATATTAATAAAGCCTACTCGTATTAAGCAGCATTATTTTCTTTCGGTTTAACAGAGCGCACTTTTTTCATTTAATTTCAACACAATTAGTTTGGAGGATAAGACACCAACATTCATAATGTAATATGGTAACAACGTAAACTATTTATCCTGTCCTGTTGATGAAGTGGTATAGCTCAAGTGGTTAGAGCTCCACTACCTATGTCCAAAAGGTCATGGGTTCGAGTCACCATTTAACCGATCAAAAAAAAAAATTTATCCTGTCCTGTTGACACAGTATTATTACTTCAGCAGAGCTAAAAAAGGTATATCGATGATCAGATAATACGAAATCATAAATATAATGAACGAGCATACTTACAAGTAGGTCAATCGAGGGATATGAGCAACCCCAAATGGTACAACTCCAGACATTTTGTTGTAGGATAAGTATCTGGAATGGATCCACAGTTAATTTGCAAATATAGAAAGAGAACAGATCAAGATGACACAGCAATCCAGATAATCCTAAGCAAATACTAAAACTTACAAGATCTCCAACTTTGTCAGATTAGAAAGCTGTGATGGAATGCCTCCAGTAAGGTAATTGTTATTAAGATACCTGCATTATCATCATAACTTGGGATCATTACGACTACCTTCCTTTAGCAATTTAGCAAAAGAAAAATCAAATATCCAATCAATTTATTGCTAAATTAGCAGAACATACAGATTACGAAGAGCTGGGAAGCATCCGTCAATACGAATAAGTTCCCTTATGGTCCCAATCAAGTGATTGTTGCCAACATCCCTAGAATAGAATAAACTTAATTAGCTAAATGAGAATGGACACAAATAAACACAACAATATAAGGTAGACAGGATCTTACAAGTGCCGCAGGTTTGGCAAAGTTCCCAATTCAGGAGGAATTCTCCCAATCAAACGATTTTCATGCAATTGCAAATAACGGAGTTCAGGTAGATTTGCAAGCTCCTTTGGAATTTCGCCTTTGAAATTATTAAAACTTAGATAGCTGCAGAGTTCGCAGAGTGCATATCAGTTATGAAAAACAATGTTTTATGCGACACAAAAAGTGAGAATACATACAATCTGAAAACATTAACATCACTCACAGATGCGTTAGCTGTTTCAGTTCACCAATTTCAGGAGGAATAGAGTCTTGCAGTTTGTTCCACCTCAAATTACTGACAGAAATAATGAACAACAAAGCAGAAAAGATAACTTAAAGAGTCTTAGAAACAGGCAAAAATAATTCAAAAATTAAAATGAAGATAAACAATAAATCTTAGGAAAAATTGGAATGTGGGGTTTTCAAATTTGTACAAACTCAATAGTGATACAGTAGGTGTTAAAATAGAAAGCCTACTGCAGTACAATCTCATGTTGCACATTCATGATTCAAAACCACAAATAGAACTTCTAGTCAGTGTGAGGTAACTTGTGTATTAGCATCATTAGCTCAAACAAACATCTTATTTTGAGGGGTAAACTAACTTTTAGATAGGAATTTTGTACTTTGCATGTTTTAATTAAAGGTGATGGGGCTAATAGAAACCCATCATAATATACGATCGATCTTTCAGTCTTCAGCAAGAACTATGTTATTTATATGCAACAATAATTGCTTTGTTAACTAAAAATAATCCACCAATCACAAGCCACATAATCAGAGACAAATTAAGAGCTTATTCATTCATCTATGAGAAAATAAAGGACTGTACAGAATCTTGAGATGCTTCAAGCGCCCAATTTGAGAGGGAATTGGGCCAGTAAGTTTGTTGTTGTGAAGATCCCTGCCAAAATAAATAGCATCATTAATTTAGAATGCAGAAGAGAAGGAAGTAAAATGGTCAGTTCCTATTTATTATGATATCTGAAAAGGAATTGCTCCAAGGACACAGAAGAAAGTAAAGGAGGATCATACAGCCTCGTAAGATCAACCAAATTGGTAACTGCAAGTGGAAATGGACCAACAATAGAAACTGCATACACTTCCCTGCACGGTAGATATGGGAAGAGAAAAATGAGAAAAATATATATGTTGATTCTATAACAAGAAAAAGAAAATTAATGGATATTGTTTACAAAAATGGGCACAAAAGTAGAAAATTTACTGAAACTCACAATTCAGTAACAACTCGATAGTCACTTCCACTCACAGTGGAACATGTTACACCAGACCACGGAGGCAAATCACCATCTCCACAAGGATCATCACCGACCCATGCGTACACAACTCTCCATCCTAGTGATGCCTTTATTTCATTTAGTGCCTTCACTGTGATTTGCAAAATATCCAAAAACATACAAATTAAAGTAAGTATGCATATCCATTCACACATCAAAACACCACATTCTTCCGTATGCCATACAATTAACATAAAAGCATTATACATTTATTCAAACAGTAGAAAATATGATTTGAAAGAAGATTAGCCACTCAGACGTGAGATCGCAAGTACTGAAGTACTACTGTAATCAGTAAATTTTAGATCCTCTCCTGAAAACAGAAAGCCATGAGCTTACATAGTGTTCAAAGGTATAAGTTTTCATCATCTACAAGATTCAAATCTAATCGCACTCCTAGGGTTTAATCGAGCAAAATACCGATGATACCATCTAATCCAATAAAATATAGCATCTGTACCGCCCAAACTTCTCTTTGAAGAAAAAGAGTACAACAAATTAACTGCATCCTATGTATATATATAGTATTTTTATTATTTTTTTAATAAATAAACATCACAAACGCAAATCTACTACAAAACAGCCCAATCAAATCGATCACACTAATACCAAATTGTGACCGACAACCACTTCCCAACCAAACCTAATATTTTCCAACTAAAATCAGATTACCTGAAGCATTAAACCACCAATTAACTATATCTAAAGTGAGGAAAGGAGTGGATCGGGAAACTTACCGTCTCGCTTTAGGGTCTTGCAGTGTGCGACGCCGTTCAAAAGCATGGGGACTATAATTAAAATATGAAATACTGAAGAAAGAAAGCGGAGATGGTTCGCCATTTTCGATTCCTACGGCGACCGGAATTACATACAGTATTGCAGTGTATGTGAGTGTGTGTGAGGGTGGTGATACGACGAAGCAGTCAAGTTGGAGACGACGCGGTTGATCTCGTCGGTGGATTTTTCTTCTTTGATTTATTACTTATTTAATTTTAATTCCACTGGGATCTACCGCAATGAAGAGGGAGAAAAAGGGGGAAAACACGGTGCTAACTGTTGACACTTAACAGTACTCATTTATATACATGTAAACTAAATATCGAAATTACAGGGAAATTGGAATTTAAATTACATTTATTTTGTGTTTTGTACTTGTATTAATTTTCTTACGAATATATAAATTTTAGAAGATATTATAAATGTTGACATGTAATTTTATAACTTTTTATTTTCCTTTAATATAATAACTAATTAGAAAAATTTCATAAAATGATACTCCTTCCGTCCCATTCAAGATTTCATAGGGGAGATTGCATACACTTAAAAAAAAAAAAACGAGTAATGATTGAGATTTTGAGGCTAATTTTATAAATTTTTATGTATAAATTAGAAAAATTAATGGGTTGTGAGATTTTATAGGAGAGATTGCACACACTTAAAAAAACTAGTAATAATTGAGATTTTGAGGGCTAATTTTAAAAACTTTTATGTATAAATTAAAAATTAATGGGTTGTAACTTGTGTGTATGTGTGAGTCAAAAAGTAATTATATTTTGTGTAAATTAGTATAAATTGTGAGGGTGAAGTTTATAAAGTTAATTTTCTATTTTAAGAGTGCAAACCGGGCAAAAAATGACTAACCCATAACCTTTGAGTTATATGTAATAGAACTCTAACCACTATGAGGTATACTATTTTTAAATTTAAATTTAAAATTCAAATTTTAAATTTATGTACATACTCAAATTTTTTTGAGAGATAATTTTTGGATTTCTTACTAATAAATATAAAAAAACCGCGTAGCCTTATGGTAAAGTGAGTTGAGCCCAATAGTTTCTAGTCCACCTCTTCCGAGGGCCGGAAACGCTCGAGCCCACCAAATAATAGATTTTGATACGTTATAGACTAGCTGAGCCAACCCGTTTTAACAGTTTTACTGACGTATTTTATTTGACGAAGAAGTCTTGTGTGAAAACATATCATAGAATAGATGAGATGTGATATATTTATAGATATTTATGATATTTTTTTAATATAAATATTAAAAAATAGATAAAAGTATTATATTTTATGTATGAGATCATCACACAAAAATTCTTATGATATTTGATAAGATCATATTTAAAATTGCAAAAAATAAAATATATCGATAGAATTAAATTTTTTAAATAAGATCAACTAAAAATCAGGCAAAATATTTATAATCCCTTTATTTATAGTATGTCTGCCGTGTCTCTGCCAATAGCTACGAAATTTTATATATGATTAGGAAATTGTTCAACTAATGTTTTATAAATGTGGTCTCAATAGCTAGGAAATCGTTCAACTAATGTTTTATAACTGTGGTCTCAATAGCTAGGAAATTGTAACAAAAAAAAACAATTAATTGCTTAAGAAACAATTTAGACTTTACTAATAGGGGTTAGTTACAAAATAACTCATTAAACTAAAATAATTACCACAATTGTTCGTCTTTTATAAACATCTACTAACGTAGCAGTATAACATATGCAATATTATTATCACACTATTATTCAATGCTCATAAAAAATGTGTAGATCAGTATTTATATCAATAATTACGTAATCATGATCAACAAACGTTTCAATTGAAGCACTCCATTTGTCAGATGGAGAAAAGAACCATTTGACATTATAATGGACTGAATATAAAATTCAACAACGATGATCGAATATTACTGTAATGATTTTAGATTATTAAATTATAATATATATTTCCTCCATCCTAAAAAATTGTATATATATTTTTTTATTCCCGTTCTCTCTAAGAGAAGTCAGTATGTAATTTCATTTTTATCTTTACCCCTATTTAATATATATTTATAATATATGACCTTTTTCTTTTCCTTTTTCTTAATTTCTAATTTTCAGAATTTAACAATTAGTTTTTTTTTTTTTTTTTAAAAGACTCAATAAATAGAAAGGGAAAAATGGATCAGCATATTAGGTGAAGGTAGAAAGCAATTAATGACTTTAATGCAACCAATTGGAGTGTCATGGGATCCTTTGCCTTTCACTAAATTCACAAACAATTGACTTTTGTGCTTTCACAATCAATTTCACACGGAAATAGTGATTTTATTTCAAATTTTTAAGTCACTTTTTTTTCTTTAAAAATATATACCGAGATACTCTATGTAATATGAAATTAATTATACGGCAGTACTCAAGCGAAAGAGTGGTAATAAGTACTCGATCATGCTGCATGCACCAAGGAGGCGCACAAATTTTTTACTTAAATTTAATGATTCATTCTTATACTTATATAAAAAAATTATATATATAATAAAATAATTATAATATTGTACTTTATAAACATAAACATGTACCTATTGAATAAAAGACTCACCACGATAATGAAATTAAAGGATAAACACAAGAAATTTGGAGACAATGGAAACTATATAGCTCATCACATTTATTGTTAATGACCTAAGCAAGAATTAAGACCATTTTGCCCCCTGATATTGTAACAACTCATTGAATTTAGAATCAGCCAAAACAGTTCCAGAAATTGATGAGACTCATGGGATTTTCTTGACTCCAACCCCTCTTTCAAAATTTACATTTAATAAATAAATGCACTATACGAAATGAAGCAGTAGAAGATAACGTTGTGCACAAAAATAATAGGCTTAATTTGATTTGATTGAACTTACTAGGCCATGAATCACATGTGAAATGTGAGTAAACTAAGCTCAATTCAAGAATTCAATCAAATTAAATTTGAACTAGAAATTGTAATTAGACTATTTCCACGGTTGTTTTCGCTGCTTCCACGCAACCTTTCTGATTTCTCTTCAGTAATAACTTGGATTTCCGGACACCTCTTCAGAATGCAAATCCAAAACAAGCTTGGAAATAGCAATATTTAGCTGCATATAATAATAAACCAAAAAACAAGAAACAATACCAACAAAGAAGAACATTGTCTTTATGCCTAGTGCCATGCTAAAACCCTGAGAATTTCTGAAATCTTGTGATCTTGGTAGCAAGTTGACACAGAAAAAGAGGTTAAATCCCAAAACTGATGGGCACCTGGACATTGGGCAGAGGAGAGAGGGGGAAGGGGGAATTTGATAAAGATCAAGATTGATCGGAAATTCAGGGTTTAAAAGAAAATAAAAATTAAGAGCTACCGAGAAGGGGGATTAAGAATTCAATTGTGAAGGGGATTGGGGCCAGATGGAACTAATCTTTTGGCAACACCATATCTTGGATCAATCTCATCGGCGTCATCCGGCGGCGGCGGCGGCGGCGGGCAGTGGCGGAGTCGTTGAAGATGGTAACGCATGGGCGGCGGCAGGTGGGTGGAGATTGGTTGGCAAGAATTGTGGCGGCGCCTCATGACATGCAGGAGCATGGAGTTATGGGGTTGGGAATTGGCGGAGGGTGTGATTAGTACAAGTAGGAGAAAATATATGAGTAGGATTGTTGAAGAGAGATGACTTCTCATTTTGATGCGTGGGTGGCCTAGGGGTTTTGGTGATCAAAGATGCATATATAGTCATAGTATTATATATGTCTTCATTGTGTGGTATATAAATACGTAGTCTTTTATTTTATTTTATTTTCATGGTATTATTCCTAATAATATTTTCTAGAAAAATTTAAAGTATTAAAAATTTAATAGGAGTATCAAAAATCAATGTTAGGGACATCATATTATTACAATAATTATTATTTTTTTACTATTTTAATTATTCATATTTAATACAAAAATATAGTATTATACCATTTAATACACAAATATAGTATTTTAATTATTCATATTTTACTACCCTGTTTTCTTTAAACACCAATTAAACCAAATACATCAATAAAATTTAATAATACTTCCACCCAAATTTAATGAGTATGATTTCTTCTTCTTCTTCTTTTTTTTTTTTTTTTTTATCAATCTAAACATAATATATATATATATATATATATATGTTTTAAATAAAATACAATATTTTCTTTTCGCTCTCCAAATATTTATTTAATTATTCAAATTGTTCTTAATTTTATTCAATATTTTTTTATCGGTTAAATGGTAACTTCGAACGCACCTTTTGAACATAGGTTCAAAAGATAATCATTTTATTTATAAATGAACCCCACAATATCCTATAATACACTCCAATATAATTACTCCTCCGTCTCAAGATTCCTTTCATATGTGGAGGCACACAAAATAAAAAAGTTGAATAAAGAGTAGTAATTTAAGAGATAATTTTATTATTATGTATAAGAGTCACTCACAAGTTGTAGTATTTAAAATTGGTACATTAGAATCACTCATCGATACCATTAGAATCATTCGCCGATACCATAATCATTTTATACTTGTGATATCGGTTTATAAGTGTAATGGTATCACTAAATACATGTTATAGTATCAAAATGATTCTAATGTATTAATTTCATACTTGTAAGCTTCATACAAGATTTTGACTATGTATAAAGTAAAAAAATATTGATTTGTGTGTATGAACCTATAAGAAATAAAATTTTATATAAAATTATAAATATTGTGAGAATGAAATTTATGGATGATTTTTCAATTTTAAATCAATTATCGTAGAGAGAAAATAATGAAATTGATAATTTGTTTTTTTGAAAGGAAATTGTTAATTTGTTGGATAAAGGAAAATGTGAAAATTTTAAAGAGGATCAATTGGAAATGTATAATGAATTTTATTTTGAAAAAAATGATTGAAACTAATAATATAAACATATCAAAATGGCTTGCAATTAAGATAAGAATGAGAAACAATCATTTAACCAAAGACTAATTGTCCAATCCGATGAATGGTCGCCACTCATCATGATCCTGGAGAATTTCTATTGCCACCACACGAAACACTGGGAGTAATATTTAAATTTGAAATATTAAATTTAGAAAGAATTAAAATATCAAATATTATTAAAAATTTAAAAATAATTTATGAAATTAAATTACCATTAACATGTTTACAGAAAAACTTATTATAATAAGCTGCTAGGTCCACCACTTATGCTAATAAAATCAGTATTAACTATGAAAAATCATATTTTAAGCCCACTTGGTGATGTTAATAGAATATTTTATTAAGAATTCATTCCGTCTACACTACCTCCTCCGCTGACCACTATTAATCAACAAAATCTTGTTCTATTTCATCTTCAAGCTCCACCAAATCTTGATCTGGATTCAGGTACGTTATGATAAACCTAATTCTTCTTCTCTTCCTCCTCTATCATTTCTCCATTCACCTATCCTCTGCATCGCAAGTATCCATTTCCCTCAGCCGGAGATCCATACCCAAATCCGGCGACCCGATTACCATCAAATGGTCCGGCATTGACGCACCATCCAAGCTTGATTGGCTCGGAATTTATTCTCCTGCAAATTCCAGCCACCGTAACTTCATCGGTTATATATTCCTTTCGTCGACGCCGGAATGGCAATCTGGATCTGGTTCAATCACTATACCGTTAATAAATCTTAGATCCGCTTACCAGTTCAGGATCTTCCACTGGTCTGACTCCGAAATCAATCCAAATAGGCAAGACCATGATCATAATCCCTTGCCGGGTACCAAGCATCTGTTGGCGGATTCCGAAACGGTCGTTTTTGAATCGGGTCGAGGACCCGAACAGATACACTTGGCGCTGACGGACAGGGATGGGGAGATGCGGGTCATGTTCGTGACCCATGATGGGAAAGAGAGTTCTGTGAAATACGGGTTGACCCGAAACGAGCTGGATAAGGTTGTGGCTACCCAGGTCTCGAGGTATGAAAGAGAGGATATGTGTGATGCGCCAGCTAATCGGAGCATTGGATGGAGGGATCCTGGGTTTATACACGATGGTGTGATGGTTGGTTTGGATGATGGGAAGAGGTATTACTATCAGGTAATTGTAATTACTCTAAAATTATTTCAATTATTATTTGTTATTTTGAATTTTTGAATTTTATTTATCTTTGTTTTCGAGTTACAGTCGAGTTCATTGACATTTTCCATGGAAATAGTGACCCTTTGAGTTTTCTTGATGCTACTTTAGGTGAAAATTGAAATACAATTGATTTAGTGTCCGCAATCCGTATATACAATATACTTGCTGTGAATGATGGATACGGCTACTTCATATGGTGTATAATTGTTTTAACTAGTTTATTAACATTTTCCTTGAAAAAAGTGAGTCTATGAGGTTTTTCAATGCTACTTTAGGTGAAATACATTTTGTTTAGTATCCCCATCCATATGTACACGAGCTGCGGATGATGGATACGAACGTCAGAAATTTTAGTTCTCTATGAGTTTGTTTGCATCCATGTCTACCGTTGTTTCAAGAAAGTAGCTTCTTATTTGTCAGAACTAGTGCCATCTTCTCCTTTTTAAACTAATGCTGAACTATATTTTGACATTAACTATGGCAGGTAGGTAGCGATTCAGGGGTTGGAGCACAACGTACAACTTTGTCTCTCCAATTAGAAATTCAACTGAAACAATAGCTTTCTTATTTGGAGACATGGGGACTGCTACACCATACTCAACTTTTGTGCGCATTCAAGAAGAAAGCATTTCCACTATTAAGTGGATAAATAGAGACATTGAAGGTATTGGGGACAAACCTGCTTTGATCTCACATATTGGAGATATAAGCTATGCCAGAGGCTATTCTTGGTTGTGGGATAACTTCTTTAATCAGATAGAACCCGTTGCTTCCAAAGTCCCGTACCATGTATGCATTGGTAATCATGAGTATGATTGGCCGTTACAGCCTTGGAGGCCCGATTGGTCTAATGCAGTTTATGGAACGGATGGGGGTGGAGAGTGTGGAGTACCGTATAGTCTTAGATTCCATATGCCTGGGAATTCCTCAGAGCCTACTGGAACAAGAGCCCCTGCTACAAGGAATCTTTATTATTCATTCGATATGGGAGTGGTCCATTTTGTTTACTTTTCTACAGAAACAGATTTTCTTTCTGGGAGTAAACAGTACGAATTCTTGAAAAATGACCTGGAATCCGTGGACAGAAGCAAGACGCCTTATGTGGTTGTCCAAGGGCACAGGCCAATGTACACAACAAGCTATGAAACAAGAGATCGACCTTTTAGAGAGAGATTGCTGGAGCACTTGGAACCTCTTCTTGTGAAGAACAGAGTAACACTAGCATTGTGGGGTCATGTTCATAGATACGAACGTTTTTGTCCTCTAAATAACTTCACTTGTGGAAGCTTGGGAATGGAAGGTGAAGAGTGGAAGGCATTCCCAGTCCACATGGTCATTGGAATGGCCGGACAGGATTGGCAACCAATCTGGCAACCAAGGCCTGACCATCTCACCGATCCTATCTTTCCTCAACCCGTTCGATCATTGTATCGTGGTGGTGAGTTTGGGTACATTAGGCTTACGGGTAATAGGGAGAAACTTACGCTTTCCTATGTGGGAAATCATGATGGGGAGGTACATGATGTGGTGGAGATCATGGCTTCGGGGCAAGTCTTGAATGGTCATGCTGTTGGTGATGATGGTGTTAGTGTGATGGGAAAGATGGATACAAGATTTTCGTGGTATGTTAGGGTTGGTAGTATACTGGTTCTTGGAGCTTTTCTTGGATATGTTGTAGGCTTTGTGTCACGTTCGCTAAAGGATGCCGGTTTTAGAGAGAAATGGACTGCTGTAAAGAGTGATGAGACGTGAATTACTTGAGACCTGTTTAAATTCTTCTGCGATTTGTTGTTTGATGGTGTTGTATGTAAAAGTTGAAGATGCTTTGTAAAATAGAGAGAGAGAGAGAGAGATATCACTCTGCACCTGCTCTCTGTCCTGAGGGTATCTGCTAGTTCAGATCCACTGCACATTCGGCATTTCATGTACAGAGCAAGGGAAATGCTTAATTATTTTCCCACCGTTTTAGATGATGTAATGTATAATACACTTGTATGAACTATGAAGTAGCTTGAAATAATGACTATGGGGTCGTCAACAAAAAGTTCCCTTCTGGAATTTTTTTATACAAAACTTAAAATCCACAAATTAGAGATGGGTACACATGTAAAATATTTTTAATAAGAATTTCGTTGACTCCTATGCTGTATGAAATATATTGAAAAAATGTCTTGTATTTTGTCCATCTTTAACTTTTAAACTGCCTTCCTGTTAATTTTGGAATTCTGCTATAACTGAAACGCCTCCTCAGTACGAGTTAAACTGTGATTTTGTGTAAGAATAAGTTTACTCGTCTCAACTTTAATATTCTTTCTATAGAATGAGAATTAAACACCACAGAACGTAAATTACAACAACTCGACAACACAAAAAAAAAGGCAGAAATTACAACTCCTAAACTAGTGATTACAAATATTTCTTATCTGATCACCAATCACCCCAGAAAAAAAGGTAGAGAAGGATTAAAACAAAAGATCAAGATTTTTAAGCTAGCAGTTAAGCGTCTATATTAGCCAATCAATTTACGTGCGCGCTGGTTAGCGCCTTTTACTCGAGAATTCAGTTCATCCACGTCTTCTGAAAGATCATCAAGTGCTGTGTTTTGCCTGTATACACAACACAATGCAGCTTTCTAGGTTAGACACACACACACACACACACACACACACACATATATATATCACAAGCAATTAAGAGAAGAAAAATAACCTGTCGAGTTCAGATCCCATCTCAACAGCCATGCCTTTCAAATCGCCCAAAATATTACTAAGGTCTGAAAGTGCATCATCTTGTTTTGCCTTCTCACACTGACAAAAGATAGATACAAGAAAATGAAGTTATGATATATCCACAGCGTTACTCGTAGAAGAGAACACATACATGAGTTGTTCTTATGTAAACCAGTCTTGCATCTAATATTTTATAGTAAAACAACTAATACTGTTAAGAAATACACACAAAATGCACGCTAAAATTGATTTACACAGGACTTTGATATACCTCAACTTGCTGCATAGCATTTGTGGGCTCTGGAGGAGGCGTGCGAGAGCCCCGTCCTCCTTTCCCTACGCCCAACTTTTCTCGCTGCTCAGGGGTACTACGCTTTGCTGTGGCAGTATCATCTGGCAAAAGACGTTTTCATTATCATCAATTGTAACTGTAGCAACTTGGCAACATACAAACTGTAGAGAATACCTTTAGAAGTTTTAGGTCCAGTGATTTGCTTCCCCTTCTTGGGCTTCCAAGGCATCGAAAACATGCCCCCAAGATTATTCAACAATTTCTCACCCTGAAAAAGGTGAACATTATTATGTTAAGATCAAAATAGTTGTATAGTATGATCAAAATTGAAATAGTACCTTGCTCAAATCGCGCTCCATATCGGCAGCCATGACATGTGTTCGATGGATTTGCTCGCCTTGCTGATGCAGAGTTTCCAATGTCTTGGTAGCGTCCTGCCTGATATCTTCTGCAATCCTTAAACAATTGTTGACGGATTTCGTTGTCTCCTGTGACTGATTCACTGCGTATTTCTCCAATTCTTGTACGGACATGTTGTCATAATCCGGCCCTCCCAGTGCTGGTTCTGAGGACGTTCTTCTTCCCATTGTCCTCTTTTCATCGCATTCAGAGTCCGATGTATCGGCCGATGTTTGCCGAGGTGGTTTCTCAGCCGACGATTTCCTAAACCCGAACATTTTTGTTCCTTTACTTCAGTTTTAACTACCAAATCTATTCGTCTTCCCAGATAACCTGTTTCCCATTGATTTCATACATTCAAATTCAACGAAAACAGAAGAAAAAAATCATGATTACATAAACAAATGCATGCTGAGAAACAAATTAATTAATTGAAGTAAAAAGGCAATGCAATTACTATCCACCTGATCGATTTTACGTGTTGTGCTGATTTTGACCAGAAAGGAAAACAGAGAATCCGTTGACGATATTGAATATAAATAAATTTGCAGGAGAGATAAAATTAAAGAAAAAGATTGCAGAAAATCCTCTCCCACAGAGAAAACAAAAGGAACAATTTTTTTATTTTTTATTTTTGGAAATAAATGGAAGAAGGAACTGTATTTCTAATTGTGAAAGATGAGGGGCACCGCACAGAATCTGGGAGACATTTTGTTGACCGTCGAAGGTTGATGATTTTTCGGTTTCTTTTAGCGGTTTATAGATATAGTGTTATTTTCTATGCCCAGACCCGACCAGTTTTGCTATGTGAGATTCTAATTTCCTCAAATCTGAATGAATGAGAGGGTATGTTACGTATGTATTTTCCTTTTCTACTGAACTTCTATCAAATTTATTCACAATATAAAACTAAATATATTAATAATATTATTATATTCATATAATATCATACTCTCTCCATTTTAAAATATTTATAAGTAAATAATGGTACATATTTTAAGAATGAAATATAATAAATAAAATTTTGAGGATTAATTTGATAAATATTTATATATAAAATAAAGAGTTTGAATTTAATATATCGTGAGCCAAAATATATACTGTTAAAAGATGATATCGTTAGTAGGGTTGCATAAATTTATACCTTACAACATGATAGTCAAATTAATAATGCATTTATTTGTTTATATTAGATATCGTAGAGGCTAATATTTTATTCAAGTCTTTATTTTCCCAACCAAAACCCAATGAATCAACTTCTTTCGCTAAAATATTTGTTGTGCTCATTTGTTTGCTAATATTTTTTCTTCATTTTTAATCCTTATTCTATAGAACGAGGGTTGGGCCTTCAGCGTGTGTTAAGTGGGCCCAAAATAGAAATAGGAGTGTATATTTCCCGGTCCAGATTAAATGCAACCCTCATTTTTAAGGAGTACACCCACAATTCCATCTTTTTAGATTCATATAAAATCACAAACATACTCTTATCACTCTCCCTCTCATTCTTTTTTTCACTACCATTATAGAGATTGTCAGTGTTGACGACAGCGAGACTACCACATCGCTAACACCCAAAAACCAATTTAAAAACATATGATTTACAGGTTTTGAAAAAAGTATTTTTTCTCGAAAAAATGACAAATTCGTAAAAACAATTTGAATAAAATTTTCAGTAAAAATCTTCCAAAAGAAATTGAAAATGATACATTTTTTAAAAAAATAAGATTCAAAATTGAAAAAAATATATGCAAAAATAAAAAGATTAATAAAACTCATTCTTTGAAGGGAGATGAACGATTGCAGGAAAGGAGGTTACTGGAGAAGAATAAGATGGGGAAGAAAGGGGAGTTTGAGAGGACAAGAAAAGGAAAAGTGAAAATGAGAGGGTAGGGGAAATTGTCAAATTGGGGAGGAGCAACGTCTGAATGGGAGAGAGGGGAAATGGGGAGGGAGGGGAGGGAAAGAGGGTAATAATGACATTTTGGGTGCGTGTAATAATCCTACAGCGAGTTACTAATATTTTCTTCTATGTTCATTATTGGACATTTTTTTTGGACATTTTTGACATGAGGGTAATAATGACATTTTTGGACCGGTCCAAAACGACGCCTATTTTCAAGCCCACCTTGATATGGGCTTTTTCTCAATTCAACTAACTAAAGTAAGAAGAAGAAGAAACGATAAACCAAACATTTATTCAACATATTACAATATTTTCGAATACATCGATTATAACAATTTTTTATTAAAAGAAATTGGATTGGATTTTCTGGCATTTGTAAACCAATTTATAGCAATTTGAGATCCAAATATAATTATTACTCCAAATCTAATATTTTAGACGTATCACAAGTTTTAATTGTTTTAGAAAAATGTTTGAAAATGAAATAAAGAGAAACGTTGCGGAGTCCCACAATTTTGTACTAATATTCTTGTTTGTATTTCTTTATTATCTTTCGCATTTTTGTCCAATCCGTGTCATAATTTTTGCAAATATCTAGCCCGATATGTAACACTCACTTTCCATTTACATCACAGCATATACATGTTACAGACTACAGTCTTGCCCCTTCAAGAATAGTCCAACAAACAAGTCTTTCAACACACACCAAATTTATAGATGATTTTTTTTTTTAAAATTGAAATTATAAATCAATTTAAAAACACATGCGGAAAAAGAGAATTTCTCGTATATATTATTTTGACTGTGCATTTTTTTAAATGATAATACATTTTATTAAATAATATTATTTAAAAATTAATTGCATCATTTACACCAATGGAATAATATTACTCGTTTTACTATATATGTGCAATAAGTGTTATTAGATATTTTTTTTGAACACATAAGTGTTATTAGATTAAAAACATATATATATATTAACTAACTTGTAATGTTAGTGAAGGGGAGATATTTTTGAAATGAAGGAAAATATCTTTCCAACGAACGAACCAAATTTCATAGACTCATCAAGTTGTTAAATTTTGATCACCAACCCCCACCCGACCCCACCCCCTAACCGGCAAACAGCAAGATATATACAGCAGCACACACAAACACAGACTCGTGTGTGTGTGGCGGGAGGTCGGAAACTAACAAAGAGAATATATGCATTCACAGATTTTGATGGAGGCTTCAGCATTCCGGATTTCACATTCTAGTTCTATTTCCAGTGTTGCTCTATTAAGCAGTAACAAGCACTGGAAATGGCAATTTGCATTCAACAAAGCCTGCCCCTCCATTAATTCTCACAGGTCCTTGCTTGTGAAGAATGTGGCTAGTAAGAAGCAGACAGAGCACAAATTGGAGGACCCTTCTCCTTCCCTTGAAGAAAAACAAGGTTCCAAATCTTAAATTGATAGTTTATTGTGTAGAATGTTCGAATTTCATAATGCACTAGTATTTGTCTGACATTGGAATGAAGAACTCCCTGTTTGAGTGTGTGTGTGTGTGTGGGGGAGGCTTAGTTACTTTTTGATGAAAAGAGGCAAATGATCCTGAATATGTGTAATACGGATGCCATTAAAATGTTGACATTAAGGGGCTCTATAGATCTGATAAGTAGAATAATGAGATGTTGAATTTGATTTAGGGGTTGCATTAGATGCGCTGAAGCCAGATTGTGCGTCTATTGTATCGAGTATCAAGTATCATGCTGAGTTCACACCATCGTTCTCTCCGGAGCTATTTGAGCTTCCTAAAGCATATTATGCAACTGCTGAAAGTGTTCGTGATATGCTCATTATTAATTGGAACACGACCTATGATTACTATGAGAAGATGAACTCAAAGCAAGCCTACTATCTATCTATGGAATTTCTTCAGGTTTGCTTGCTATCTTCTTCATCAACTTAATTTAATGGCTTATAATTGATTCAATTTCATAGCCGTTGCTCTACAGGGTAGAGCATTGTTGAATGCAGTTGGTAATTTGGAGCTCACTGGGGCTTATGCTGAGGCACTAATAAAGCTGGGGCATAATTTGGAAAATGTAGCAAGGCAGGTATGAGGGGCTTTTGGTAGTTTTGTTGGATAGATGCATACAACATTGAGGTATACTATAACATAGATTTTTGGATTTTTCAAAATATGATTTTAGGAACCAGATGCGGCACTAGGTAATGGAGGACTAGGGCGACTTGCTTCTTGCTTTCTCGACTCCCTTGCAACACTTAATTACCCAGCTTGGGGTTATGGACTTAGATACAGATATGGACTATTTAAACAGGTAATCACCAAAGATGGTCAAGAGGAAGTTGCAGAAAATTGGCTTGAGGTATGTTTTCTCTATCATTATTTATTTATGTAATGATAAAATGTATAGAATGTCACAAAAAGAGCATATATACTATTGCTTCTCAATTTTACAGTTGAATCTTTGGAACAGATGGGAAATCCATGGGAGATAGTGAGAAATGATATCTCCTACCCGATTAAATTTTACGGAAAAGTCAATGAAGGTCCAAATGGAAAGAAGCAATGGGTTGGAGGAGAAGACATAATTGCTGTTGCCTATGATGTCCCAATACCTGGATATAAAACTAAAACTACCATCAACCTCAGGTTGTGGTCAACGAAAGTTGGTGCAGAAGTTTTCGATTTACAAGCCTTTAATGCTGGAGATCATTCAAAAGCATATGAGGCCATGAAAAGTGCTGAAAAGGTTTGCTTCAAGCTCTTCTAATGTTTATTGAAGTCTGTCTATGTAGTCTCTGACTTTGTTTGCTTTACCCTTTTCACCCTTCTGGTTTTGGATCAGATATGCTACGTTTTGTACCCAGGGGATGAATCATATGAAGGAAAGACACTTAGACTGAAACAGCAATACACGCTGTGCTCGGCTTCTCTTCAGGATATTATAGCAAGATTTGAGAGGAGGTCAGGGGTATCAATAGATTGGGAGAATTTCCCAGAAAAGGTTGCTGTACAAATGAACGATACTCACCCGACTTTGTGTATACCTGAACTGATGAGAATACTAATAGATGTGAAAGGTCTGAGCTGGAAAGAAGCATGGGGTATCACTCAAAGGTACTTCATTTTTTTCTTTTATTGTGGTTAATTTGATAATATTACTGAGATATGGATCTTGGTAATGCATATATGTAATATACTAGTGATTTTTACTAGAACTGTGGCGTATACAAATCACACTGTTCTGCCTGAGGCTCTGGAGAAATGGAGTTTGAATCTTCTTGAAGAACTTCTTCCACGACATGTTGAGATCATACGAATGATTGATGAAGAGGTATTTGCTTGCTTGCAAATTTTACTCTACGAAATTATTGCTTATATGGCCAACCACAGATGAATAATTAATTGTGTGCATCTATTTATTCCTTTTTCTTACAGTTACTGGGTTCATGATTTACATGATAATGTCTTTCCTATGCAGTTTATCAATACTATAATTGAAGAATATGGTAGTGAGGACCTGGAGTTGCTGAAGGAAAAGCTGAATCAGATGAGGATTTTGGATAATATCGAACTTCCTTCTGCAGTCTTTGATTTACTTGTTAAGTCACAGGAAAGCCTCGTGAAGGAGTCTATTAAAGAAGAAAAGGAAGTAAAACAAGAAAAAGACGAACAAAAAGAAACAAAGCCTTTCAGTAACGGAGAAGTGAAGAAGACTAACGAAGGAGATAAGAAAGCTGAAGAACCAGAGGCAGAGGATCCAGATAAGAAAGTAAAGTTGACGTTTGAACCTGATCCAAGACAGCCGAAGTTGGTACGCATGGCTAATTTATGTGTTGTTGGAGGGCATGCTGTGAATGGAGTTGCAGAGATTCATAGCGAAATTGTAAAAAAGAAGTTTTTAATGAATTTTACAAGGTAATTAACATTTGGAATCTGTTTCTGTTATCACCTTTTCTTCGAGTCCTACATCGTTTTGCATTTCTTGTTGACAGTTATGGCCAGAGAAATTTCAGAATAAGACTAACGGGGTGACACCTAGACGATGGATTAGTTTTTGTAATCCAGAGCTCAGTAGAATCATAACCAAGTGGACTGGGTCAGAAGATTGGGTAATAAATACTGAAAAATTAGTCGAACTACGCAAGGTATATATGCTAGTATTCATCTAAGAACATGCAGTGATGTACCAGAAAAGTATTCATTTATTTAAATTTCTTGCAGTTTGCTAATAACGAAGAACTCCAAACTGAATGGAGGGAAGCGAAGATGATCAATAAGAAAAAAATTGTATCTTTTATAAAGGAGAAAACAGGATATGTTGTGAGCCCTGATGCAATGTTTGACGTGCAGGTCCTTGTCTATTAATACCTGATTCAGAACATTTAGTTTAAATATTTCAACAGATATCTTTTCTTGAACATTTACAAACTAATAATTTGGATATTGTGCTTTTAGATAAAGCGCATCCATGAATACAAGCGACAATTGATGAATATCCTGGGAATTGTGTATCGTTACAAGAAGATGAAAGAAATGACAGCTGAGGAGAGGAAAGCCAAATTTGTGCCTCGAGTTTGCATATTTGGCGGGAAAGCATTTTCCACTTATGTCCAAGCTAAGAGGATTGTGAAATTCATTACTGATGTAGGGGTTACAATAAACCATGATCCTGATATAGGTGACCTTCTCAAGGTATACAATCTTTGATTATAAACATGTATGTTAAATCAAATTCTCAAGCACGTGATAAAATTGCTAAAACCTTCGTACTATTATATATATGTATGTCTTTTTTACAGGTCGTTTTTGTCCCTGATTACAATGTGAGCGTTGCAGAAGTGCTTATTCCTGGGAGTGAGTTATCTCAACACATCAGGTATCTCCCTTATGAGTTGGTCTTATGTAAAGCAGTTTTACTCTGCAACTGGTCAATAGCTATTGTTTTGTAGTAAAACAACCTATACATTTTAATGAGACAACTAATACTATCAAACTAATATCTTTTAATGAAACAACTAATACTATTCAAAACACAAGTTGTGCAGTAAAACCGGTTTACAAAAGACTTTTCCTTGCTTATAGGCTCTTTCTGTTATAAGTCCCACATAATTGGAGCCTTGACATCTCTCTCTGTCTCTCTGGAATAGCACGGCTGGAATGGAGGCTAGTGGAACGAGCAACATGAAATTTGCAATGAATGGATGTGTCCTGATCGGAACCTTGGATGGTGCGAATGTGGAAATCAGGGAAGAGGTTGGAGAAGATAACTTTTCCTCTTCGGTGCACACGCTCATGAAATTGCTGGCCTTCGCAAAGAAAGAGCTGAGGGAAAGGTAAACTGGCTTTCAAGACTCTCTCTCTCTCTCACACACATTTGTGATATTGAATTACATATTCTATCTGTGCGCATGCATGCAGTTTGTGGCAGATCCTAGATTTGAAGAAGTGAAGACATTTGTTAGAACTAGTGGTGTATTTGGTCCTAACAACTACGCAGACCTAATGGGGTCGTTGGAAGGAAACGAAGGGTATGGTCGAGCTGACTACTTCCTCGTTGGCAAGGACTTCCCCAGTTACATAGAATGCCAAGAGAGAGTCGATGAGGCTTACAGGGATCAAAAGGTAATTTGTTACATATCCCATTCCCATGCCTTCTTTAATTAGGTTAAACCACACAGTTATTACAATATATATATATGCATGTTTGAATGCAGAATTGGACCAAGATGTCTATCCTGAATACAGCTGGTTCTTCCAAGTTTAGCAGCGATCGCACGATTCATCAGTATGCTGCAGAAATATGGAAGATTGAACCTCTCATTTTACCGTAACACATCTATGCAATACTTATTTAGTTTTCTTGTTATATATTAGACTTTTAAGTATAATACACCTAAAATTATCTCTGCAGCTTCTTTTATTTATTCAATGCACTTCTATATATTCATCATAACGACGCCAAGAAAGAAATGAATGGTAAACACTTACACACTGACACACATGATACCATACATATAGTATGAAAATAAAGGCGTACAACTTTTTTTAATCAGAAAAATAAACTTTCATTGCAAATGGGTATATATACCCAAAAATACCATCAATACAAATTAACAGTTTAAAATTAATCTAGAACTACGCAGCCAAGAGTTAAAAGAGAAGCAACAAATATCAAGATTACAATTAGACCACTAACCCTAAAAGCGTACAACTTTTTGATCGTGTGGACAAATACAATCTTTGTGAAATCGGTAAATAAATAGTGAAATCACCACTTACCTTTGGGAGATTCTTTATGGAGTATAACTTTATTTAAAAAGAAATCAATAAAGCAATTGAAAGTGCGCCAAAATATTGCGACATTCATATATGGTTTTCTTCAAAATATTATAGCTGTTGCATTGCATATCATTCATAGCCTCATAGGCATAGCCATCTAAATCAACGTGCCGTTTAATGCATTCCTTAGTTCTTACCGGCATTTATTACTATAATAAAAGGTAAAAGATATACAATGAAATTAAATACATTTCAAAGCATTAGATTCTAATACAAATTATTCCCTCCTTCCCATTATAAACTTCTTATTTTTTTTTTTTTGATTTATCTTACTATAAATTATTCTTATTCTATTTTTGTTACTACCCACTAAATTTATAGTTTTACATTTTTCTATTATTTACTCATACATCACTTATTTACCCTTACTTTTATTTAAATCTTTTACTTTTTATTTTCTTTATATTACATCATTTATAATATATTTATATTATATTTACTTGTCTTAATCTTTTGTGTAAAAAAAAAAGATACAATTACCGGAATGGGGGTGTATTATATTTTATCATCTTATAATCTATGAAATACAAACGACACTATCTGCGATCCATTTTAACTATCTTTTAAGAAGTAAATTCTTGTTATAATATAATTTTCGTTTTTCATTTACCTAAGATATTTAAATGATCAAATTCAAATTTCACCCCTTTATTAATTTTTATGACAGGGAGTATCGTATATTCATATGTAAACCTTTAAACGTCGCCAATACAATTACATTTTTTCTTTTCGAAAAGACAATATAATTACATTAAAAGATTTTTATTTGTACAAGTCGTGAAAGATATGTTAATTATCAATTGAGGGTTTGAAAGATAAAATTTATCAATTCGGGACTGAAAGATATTTATATTAAGTGATTTTATCAATTCGGAATCTGAAATTTATAAGGTCTCAAATTGATAATTGTTCAATCTTTCAGTGCCGAATTGATAAAATCTTTTAATATAAACATCTTTCGTGTCTCGGATTGAAAATTTTATCTTTCATGCCCAATTGATAATTAATATATCTTTCGGGACATGGATTGATAAAAACTCCATTAAATATATATTTATTAATCATACAAGTATGATTTCAATAATACGCGTGAAATTAACATTAAACGTAAATTAAATTAAACGGGGAATATAAAAGACTGAAACGCATTCACCCGAAGCAACAAGACCCATCTAAAATATATGAGACTTGTTATTTGTTATTTTAGCAGATTTGTCACTTTGTGCTGCTTTAACCTAATTCTTAAATAAACCTAATTCTAAAATAATATCATTAAAAAAAAAAAAAAGTAACATGATTCATGATATATAATACGGTCTCAAGACTTTGTTATATAGTGGAGTATTATTTTCCTTTTTGGGGTTATTTTCTTACATGCCCTAATTAGGAACTGTGCGTGTTGTGCGGCAAAGATGATGACCTCACCACCACTTTCTATAATGATGAATTTGAATTAAATAATTTTAGAGAACGTGACATGTTTTGGTGATATGATAATATCATCAACAATCTAACATCTTAATTAACCACGCCATTCACCGTTGATTTATTGTCGGCTGCCGCCCATCTGCCGTTCGATTCTCATCTACAATTTACATCCTTGTTATCTTTGTAATCAATGTCAATAATTATGATTATTAATTTGTTGAAACAAACTTTTCCAACAAATCAGATTCTTGATCTCTGTCGGTAATTGTTTTGTTGCATTTGTTTTCATGAATCAGTTCACTCTGTGTGTGAATAGAATAATATGGGGATTTTTTTAATGTGTATATCTCAAATAACCTAACCTAATGATTCTAGAAAGTTTATAAAATTATTAAAAAATGAATAGTACTAAAATTATTGATTTTATTTAATTTAATAAATAGACAATTCAAAATTAAGTATTCTACACAACACAACCACCTCCAACGTACTTTTCCCACCACAATCGAGCTTCACTTCACTTATATATGTCAGAATCGGGTATGTCTATTATACAATTTGTTCATTGGTACAATTTATATATATTTTTAAATAATATTTCTTCAATCTCAACTCTTTCTACATATTTATCCTACATGGAGATTAAGACAAATTAATGTTATTGACTTTTATGATAATAAAGTGTAGGTGAGAGAATAAAATGTAAGAATATTTTGGGTGATTTAACGAGATAAAGTAGGAGAGAGAATAAAGTAGAGTTGAATTAGAGTTATATTTTTAGTGTCCGCTTGGTTGGGGTATTAGAAGTATGTAATGGGAATGACTCATTAATCATTCTTATTGATGATGCTTGATAATATTTATAATTTAAAATTAATTTAAAAATAAAATAATCACTAATTTATTTTGATTACATAATCTCCCTCTTATAATCAATCATTTAACAATCATTCATTTTTCTTCCGCTCAACTTTTTCTCGCTCAAATTTTCTCGTGCTCAACTTTCTTTCCAAAATTAATCAATGAGAATGAATCACTAGTCATTCTCATTACCTAATTCTAATACCCCCAACCAAGCGGCCCCTTAAATTTAAATGATATTGTGAGAGTTTTAATGTTGTGTGATGTTTCAATTTTAAGGTGTGCAAAAAAGAGTTGAGACGGGCGATTAACGAAAGTGTGTAGAAAGAGTTTATACGGAGGGGATATTAGTTATTTTTATTGAAAATGGTGCACAATTTAAATGCATTTTTAAATAATAGTACTCTCTCCATCCCGAAACTATCTTCACACTTTCTATTTCGGTCGATCCACAACTATCTTCACACCCCAAATTTGGAAATAACACTCAATATAAATACCCTCACAAAAATGTCACTCTTCTGTATTCTACTTTATTCTCTCTTCTACACTTTATCTCATACAACCACCCAAAATATTCTTACACTTTATTCTCTCTCCTACACTAATTTAAGTTTTCTTAATAAGCGTGTCTCTTCACATATGAAGATAGTTTCGGAGACGGAGGAAGTATAAGTTATTTTTATTAAAAATATAATTATTTCATTGATACTATTATAAAATACATTTGAATGTTAAACAGATTGTGTGTGAAATTAAATATCCTAATTTGATATATTATATACAGTTTGATCTTATGCCCGAGTGTGCACCAATTTATATGTTCACCGCATGGCATGTCAATCACCAATCATGTGATGCCACATAAATAATTAATTAAATAATAGTGGGTTCCCCGTATATGTGGCATCACATGATAGGTGATTGACATGCCACATAGCGGTGGACATATAAATTGGTGTCCACCTGCGGGGCATAAGATCAAATCCGATTATATACATATATGACCAAATCTCATAATCATCTGTTTTCATATAAATTAATATTATTACCCAAATAAAATTTATTCACCAAATTATCAATTCTACAATAAGTTCATAATAAGCCATCAGAGAAACCTGATTAGGTTCATAATAGAGCCATCAGAAAAAGTACCTGATCAAATTAAATCAAACTCCAATAAAATGAAAAATTAATCTTGATACAATTAATTCTTGATTAATAAACAATTAATGACGTATTACTATTATCAATCAATAACTATATCCCCATATTAATCAATCCACTCAAAAGCCTAAAAATGAGTAATCGAATCATGTACTCACAATTGGGATTTGAGATGCTCCCCCTTATTGGCCGAAAAGGAGTGGCTCCTGATTGTTTCAGTCTTGCTTAGAATCTTATTGCAATCATATATACTATTTAAAAGAAAACTTTTATAAATAATTCTATTTCCTGTTGTTTAGACTTGCTTAATTCTTCCGAAATTTGTTGGGTAGAACGCGTTCATGCTTCTGTTTTTGCTTGTATCTAAAGTTATTGGGCAAATTTTGTCGGAATAAGTTTCAGCGTCAAATTTATTTAAAATATTAATTAATTATTTTAATTAGAATGTATTAGTTGTTTATACTATAACATATTAGTTTTAAATGATATTATTTATTTTATTAAAAAATATTAATTGAAGCGTATTAATTATTTTATTAAATAATATTAATTAATTTTCTATAAAATATTAATTATAAATTAATTTTACGATAAAAATAGTTCACACGAGGTCATCTTAAATTCTTTGAACTCTTCCTCCAACCTTCTTTTGTCTTACTAATTCGAACTCATTTATGAATTTTAATGTCTGTAAAAGGAATATTCTTATTGTCATTATGGTATTTGAAAAAAATAAAAAATAAAAATAAATGATTCTATTTAAGTATACGTGTGAGCCTAATG
Organism: Paraleonurus japonicus; assembly: GCA_030762865.1. NCBI lineage: Eukaryota > Viridiplantae > Streptophyta > Magnoliopsida > Lamiales > Lamiaceae > Paraleonurus > Paraleonurus japonicus. The sequence goes on along the minus strand of CM061060.1, from coordinate 2,690,413 downwards.
TTCTCCCAAAACAAACCGTATTTCTTCAAGTGATTCTTAGATAAATCTAAAATAATTTATAAATCAATCAAATTGTTGAATAAGTTGTTTCGTCCTTTGTTTTGCTGGAAGTAAAATTAATGATATCTATGATATATTGAAATATAGTTTATATATTACTTATATATAAATTTCATTTATCTAGTAATTAGTAATTAATTGCATAAATGCACCATACACTTGATATATTCACTGTATCGTAATTTATTAGTTACATATTTACTCGTTATATATAAAAAAAAATACAAAGGTATTAAACCGGTAAAACACGGATGTTGATAATCGAGTTTAGGATGTATACAAAAAAAAAAAAAAAAGTTAATTTTTTAATCGTATTTAAAACAGAAGGAAATAATATTATTTGAACGAGGTACTTTTATATGGGTGAGTACCCACCCGTTACTATCCCTTCGTCTTAGGATTGTCCCATTTAACCCACAAAATCTCGTGAGAAATCGAGATTATTGAAAAGAATGACCAACGAAAACACTTCACGCGCGTGCGTGAACATTTGATTCCCCCTCTCTAATCTTTCATACTGTCTTTATCTACAGAACTTTCCAAGAAAAGAAAAGGAAAAAAAAAAAAAAACAATACCACAAAATTAAATGAATATCAGTCGTTGTACGCGTAATTATTTTATCCTCTTCCCAAACCCTAGCTTTCTCTCTCCGCGTCGTATTTCTTTGCCCGATTAGCGCGCGTTTAACAATTTGTTGTGTGAGCTATGGAGAAGGTCAATCCCGATGTGAAGGCAGAATCCGGCTGGGAACTCCGCTCCGATGACGTCAGTCATGATTATTTCTTCGGAACTCATGAGAGTAGCATACTCAATGAGTTCGGTTGGAATATTCCGTCGGAATCCAGCGGCGGTTTCCCGGATTTTCACCAGATCGAGACGGATTTATCGCCGTCTAGGATTGACGATATCAGTATTGAGCCGATGGTACTGGTGAAGTTAAAAGTAGATGATAAGGATTTGCCTTCGCCGACGACTGGCTCGTCCGAGGATCAACCGGAGAATTCGACGGCGTCCGGTGCGGCGGACACAGCGTGAGTAGTGTGTGTGTGTGTGTGCATGCATGTGTAGTTAAATCAGGGATTTGTTCATTACTGGAAAGGCGATCGAAATGGCAACTGAAGAAATCATATTAATTTGGCAGGGTGCAAAACCGTTAGAAATGCTCCTTTCCTGTTTGTTATGCAGTCTCTAGAAGCATTAGTTGTTGGGGTGGGGGTAGATATTTGTGGTATTTTAATAAAATTCAGGGGCTTTTAGGGTATTTTAAAGTATCTATTCACCAATTCATATGGACCAGAGAGTCACCCGCGGAGAATGGTGTGCTACGTACAAATTTCATTTAGTATTTTTTTCCCGAAATCATTTTTAAAAATGTGCGTTTTATCCTAATTAAATTATAATTAGATTTGGTTGCATGCATCTTATTCAAACAAAAAATGATCCTGTTTTTGTAAGGTTTCAGCATTATTCTTGCACTGCTTTTATAATTATAAAGCTAGCGTAGTAGGGAAGTATTATTAAATAAACTTGTTCGCATTTTGATTTAGCCGAAACTACGGAAATATGCCTAGTTCTACTTAATGTTTCACTATAATAATGGCGACTATTTATGGCAATTATGTGGTCCAGTTGCATTAATGTTGCCTTAATTAACGTAAGACTGTCTACCATACACTCACTGCTTATTAATGCCTCTTAATTACTCCTCCTATTCAAAATATATATCATCCTAAGCTCATGCACACATTTTAAGAAAATTATTTACTTCCTTATATACATAATTTTCTTCCTTCTATACCTTTAATTAATAGTTTTGAAATTTTCCACATGACTTCAAATATTATTATTATCAATGTAGTTTTTAAAAACTAAGTGACCGTTGGTAGGCATGTTTAGCAATAAGATAAGGTTATTGTTAAACATGCCTACCAAACGGGCACTAAAGGTAAATTGGAAAAAACTATAATTAATTCACATTGAAAAGTGCAAAACGACATTTAAATTGCAAATAATACGAAAAATTAAAATGACATATATTATGAATAGGAGGGAGTAATATTCTGGTGCATGAAGCTAAACTATCACGGCCCCTGCATTAAGCTAGCTATCATAGGATTGAGATTTAGAAGTATGCTCCTCTTTACCTCTCAAGTTCGAAATACAATTAATTCTTATGTCGAGTGAAGCCAGTCCATAAAGAGTTTTATTTTGAATTCAATTGGAGCACGCTAGTCGATCCCTACATTATCCTTAAATTTGATATCGAGTAAAAGAAAACTACATAAAACAATTATACTACTAGTATTGATCATACTGCTTTAATAATTAATTTCCTTTTTGTGACATTTCCAGAGAGTTATAGCATATATATATATATATATATATATATATATATATATATATATATATATATATATATAGACAGGGTTCATTTGGGAGGGTACTTGAAACTCCTAAAGGCTAATTGAGGAAATTAAAGGGAAAAAAGCTCATGTGAGGCTTAGAGTGTATTTTTAAACTCTAGAATAATTTTCAGAATTATTTTTCAAAAGTTGTGGAAGGTAGCTTTAAAAGAAAAAAAAAGATTCTGAAAGACGTTGTCTGTAGTGATTGAACTAAAAGAACTTAATTAATTAGTTTATATATGAGACGGAACTTCAATTTAAATTGATCGCAATTTATTTGAGTGATGTCAATACCAATTATATATAAAAGGTGGTTGTCAATATTTATATATAGTTTAAGAAGATGATATCAACAAATTAAATGATCTATTTTGGTGCAGGAGCAAGAGTAAAAGGAAGGGGAAAAGAGAATTAGACAGCCGCGTTTTGCATTTGTTACTAAAAGTGAAGTTGATCATCTTGAAGATGGTTATAGATGGCGAAAGTACGGACAAAAAGCAGTTAAAAATAGCCCATATCCAAGGTATAATAATATATGTCGTGTTATCTACTTAATTTTATCCGACTGATTTATTGCAAAATTACCCACGATCGATCAATAATTAATTAGGGTTTTGCAATTTGAGTCCTCCAAAAAACATGAAAATGTATATCTAGGCTAGTATGCATCACAATATGTGTAATTAAGAGGATCATTCTTAATAGTTACCTGTACAGAGCATATTAGAGACCAATCTTTTAACAGACAAAGACTAGAGTGTTTTATTTTTTATAAGTATCTCGCAAACCAGTTTCAATATGTTACAATTCAAAATAATATTATACTCCCCCTCTCATACTTAGTGTGACATTTGACAAAAAGGTCTTGTACTATATACTACTATTTTATCACATTAATCCAATTTAATACTATTATACAACTCTCTTATTAAATTTAAAAGACTAGTCTACTCCCATAAAAAATGATTTATACTACTAAACAACTCTTAAATTAAAACTTGTGTCAAATAGTAAATGTCACAAAGAGTATGAGACGGAGGAAGTATATAATACTACAAGAAAATTAATATATTTTAATGAAATAACTAATATTTTTAAAAATACACATAAAATGCAAATAAATTTTACGATGAAATTGATTCACGATATATTTTACTTTTTTATTTCATAATAGGCAATTAATATATTCAATTTTGTGTAATACATTAATATAAGGTTAGAAAAACACATAACTTACAAATTATACTCCCTATATTTCACAAAAATACACTTTAAATTTTGTGATTTAAATTTTGGATTTTACCTATAAAATTTCTGACTTATTGAATCTGAACACAATAATGACAAAATAAAAATAATATTGGAAAGGATTTTTTTCTCACACATTATAATAATGACTTAATTTAAAATGAAAAACATATTTAATCTCGATATACATTAAATAAGAATGTTTTAAATAATTTACACAATTTTAATTCAAAAAATTTACTATAATTTGAGATAAATAAAAATAAAAGTGTTGCTATCTTTGTGGAATAAGTATATATACGCGAGGATAAATCACTAATATGTAGCGGCATGAAAATTCACTAGAAAGGGAAATAGCACTATTTATACCTGTGGCCAATGACGTGTACATGTTTGGTTTTCTTGCATTGGATGAGTTTAAACGAATTGAGGTGAAGTAAACACTACTTTAACCAGAAATTGGTGCTGTCTACATGTCTGCTCAATTTTATGTTTCTAAGTGCATGATATGTATATAACTTTTATTTAATTAAATTTCGTGATTTTCATAATAATTAATGCGAATTTACCAAAATACTGTGCGTGTGTGTGTTTGCTTTCAGACTATTGTTCGACAGTATTAATTTTAATTGTGCAATAATTTCTGGACCCTAGCTAGCTAGCTACACGTTAATCTGCAGTTTCACAGTACTTAAGATGCATGCATCTACGCCTTTGATTTTAGTCATATACTATTTCAGAATCATAATTGATGCCTCTCTCTACCTTATGTACTATGTCATCATCGTTATCATTTACGTACGATTGTTTCTATCTAGGTTGTTTAGAAACTTAAATAAAGAATAACTAAAATTAAATAAACAAAAACTTGTGAACTCAGGTTCACATGAACATTTTTTAAAGCATCAATATTTAGTATCTTAAGTGTTACTATCTTCGTTCCATACAAAATTTAGGAGGGGCACACATAAATTAATAAAGTAAAAGAATTAGTAGAAATTTGAGGGATAATTTCATAAACATTTAAGTACAAAGTAAGAGAATAAATTGAATTGTGTATATGCATTTTTGGTAAAGTTTATGAACGATTTTTCATTTTAAGGATATGAAAAATATTGTAGAATAAACAAAAAATAACGATGCGAAAGGTATTATAAAATTAGAGATAATAATATTTAATTAGTGATTTTAAGAAAAGCAAGACATAAAATTAATGTTAATATTTTAATGAGTGATAGTGATGTTGTTTGAAGGAGTTATTACCGTTGTACAAACAGTAAATGCATGGTGAAAAAAAGAATCGAGCGATCATCAGAGGATCCGTCAATTGTAATAACAACATATGAAGGACAACATTGTCATTGCCACACCTTCGGTGGATACCCTACACCTACACCTACACCTAGACCTAGACCTGCTTTCATTTCTGAGGAGGCAGAGGCCAGGTATTTATCACAATCAGGGATCTATCATTCTCATTCACATAATAATATTTCAATGCCGCCGCCCTATGGACAAGCTGCGGTAAAACTCGCTGACGGCCTTCTAGGGGATATCGTCTCACCCACTACACTACCAAATCGATACAATTAATATATATATATATATCTATAGTGCATGGGGATGCCTTACTGTATCATATCATATGTAATGTAATGTTGGAAAATATATACATATATATATATATATGCCTTAATTAATTGATCACAGAATTCTTAATTTGATATGTAAATTATTATCTGAGTTGCCAAGTTTATACCATATCTCTATAAAAACTTGTATGGCATAGCCTCACGATGATCAGCTCACTTTTTAATAAATTGTTATCATTTTTCTAAAAAGTGATACAAATTAGTATAAAAGTGATAACAATTTATTAAAAAGTGACTCCTTCTCATACATGAGATAAGACAGTCTCACACAAGAGTGTCTCTATCGCTAGTGATACCCGAAATTGTTAATTTTGTGCCACGTTTTTTTGTTGTGTCAAGTGGTTAAAAGGCCCATGATTTAATGTCTCACTCAGCCATAATTAAGATATCTTTTGAAATTGGAAGAGACGCGCTCATCTTTTGCTCATTGTTATTGTCTAATTCAATTATTATTTTATTTAATTTTGCACTACTTTTATCTGCATATTTTAACCGTGTTAATTAATGTCGACCAAGCCTCATCGATTTATATACCTATTTTTTTATATATATAAATTTTTAATTGTTCCAACCAAGGTATCAACTCGTGCTTATTTTATAACTCATTTCTATGCAATATGGCATGAAAATCTCCCTACGTATCCTATCAAATACTCCTATATCTTATTACTCGCAATTCGCATACAATTATAATATATATATATATATGATAATAAGCACGTGTCAAAAATTGATTAGAACGGAATATGTAAATTGGAAGTTTAAAGAAAAAGATAAAGCCAATAGAAAACTCTTGGTGGATGGTGGGCCTAGGCCCCACGACGTACTTATGGATCATAACCACTCATTGTGAAGGCCCATCTCACTTACTACAGAATGTCTTGACACTATATGGGCCCACACCCTGATCCAGAAACGTTGGTGGGCCCTTTTCGCAGAACGGCCCAACTAATTCTGCAGATGAACAACATCTATGATTTGACACAAATAGTTATACTCCTATGTTTCTTTCACTTTACGATTTATAAAAATTAAATATTCTGAATTTATTACTGTTATTTATTAGCGAAACATAAATGAAGGAACAATTAGCATTTACCATATTTATCTCATTTATCTTGCAATTCAAATGGAAAAAAAAAAAAAAAAACCTTACCACAGCAAAATTCAAATAAATGTAATCAATTAATTCATATTTGTCTCATCCTATAATGCAAATGAGCACTTAATTGACCAGGACAGGATAAAATAATTTACCTTTAAAAACCCAGTTTTACTGTTTCTAATGTTTTTAAAGATATACTAGTGACAGTAGTCGAAGTTTATAAATATTTAGCCCATACGCTTTTATTTAAAGAAAATTGAAATTGTTGAGTACTCTCAAATATACATTTGTAGGCCTAATCAAATGGTAGTAAACTAGTTGTGTCATAGTTAGTTTGATTCAAACTTCACACCAAAAAGAGAAGTAAATGTAGCTTGTTAACTTCATCTTCCTATATCAAGTACGTAAATGATAAACAAACATAAATAACCAAACAATTCTTGTAATTTTTCTCCTATAACATTTGTCTTTTCTGTTTATTGGATTTGTTGCTTCACCCACTGGTGCAGAGTGAGTTAGAATTCAACATTACACAAGTTAATAGCAAGAAGACACAGAATATGGTGCAATATATATATAGTGTGCTTTATATAATTGCAAAGGTGACACGGCTTAAGTTTTCGATTTTTGTTTTTATTTCCTATGATTTTATTTGCTTACTTATTTCAATTTTGTTGTTTTCTTGATTTCAGGTTTCTTATGATTTTATTTGCTAACTTATTTCAATTTTATTGTTTTCATAATTTCAGGTTTCTTATGATTTTATTTTCTTATAAATACTCTGTTGTGTTCGATTTTGAAGATTAACCTACCAATAATTATCTTGAATTAAGTTCTTATAATGTGTTTCTTGTGAAGAAGGTTTGTCTTCCAATATATTTTGTCCCGTATCAGTTAATGAGACAGTCTCATAGGCAACCTCCGCATATTTAATATATTTTTTTTTCCCTGAAAAGCCAAAGGACAAGGGACCTTTAAAAAACTAGAAGAAAATGGTTGTGAAGTTAGGTTGAAATTAAGAGAGTGGTTCATCATCATGTTTCTTGGAACTCATCATTCTTCCAATTTGCAACAGTAGGCAAAAGATTATTTCTTCAATCTTAGTGGTTAACTTCTACTTCAATCCAAGCAACCAAATATCTTTAAGACAAGTGCTGACTTTATATGTAGCTTTTCTTAACACTCACTTTTATTGTCTCTATGATTCTTAATGACACACTGATATAGTTATATTATTGTTAATCACAATGATTGTGATGATGAGACTGTAAGAAAGGTAATGCCAATCTCCCATAAACACAATGCTGCATTGCTCTAAAAGTCACTGTCTAACTAGGCCGGCCGGCCGGCACCATCAGCCGGTGATCATCGGTCCCACCTAATTCTGAAAATTTAATCCCTCTTGAATTATATGTGGAATCATAGATATCATATACTTACTGCATGTATATTGTTAGGCCTGGCCTAGTGAAAACCAACGAATTACATATTATGGACAAATTAACTATAGAGTAAATGAAATGTATGATGAAATGAATGAGATTGACTGAATAATGTTGCTAGCTAGCTAGTCTTCAATCAAGAGGCTAAATCACTGCAAAAATCTTTAAGGAAATGCTTCAAATGAGCAAAAGATGGAAAGGCAGCTTACGCAGAAGAAGATAAAGCATAATGCTGCAGTCCAAAATGAGGAAAGAGCAAGGTGTTCATCAATCATCCTCATTAGCCTCAGGAGCAGGAAGATTAAGATCGAGCAAATCAGGAAGCTCGGGTTTCGCCTCTGGACTCCGATTGGCGTTATCATCATGTCCACCGATGAAATGTGAGCGTTTATGGCCACCTAAGGCTTGCCCATTCTTGAAAACTCTGTTGCAGAATGGGCAGACCTGCTCTTTGTTCTTCTTAGGGCTGCTGTTTTTATCAGTTTTCTTAGCACTCGGTTTCTTGTGATAGATAGAAGAATCATCATCAGGGTTGTTTTCACCACTTTCGTCTCGAGATTCATTCAATCTTTTGTGGCATGGTCTATGCCCTCCTAGAGCCTGATATGACTTGAAAATCTTCTTGCAGTTAAAGCATTCATATTTACTCTTCTTCTCAGACTTGCCCCACATTTCACCACCTCCATTTTTCATCATTCTTGCAGTTTCATGATTATCATTACCATACTTTCGCTTTCTTGAAGCCGTACCATCATCATCATACTGGTTTCTTGAACTCTTGATTGCTATAGAGCTCTTCCTAATTTCACCATCAGACGCATCAGACTCAGCCTTACCACCACATTCATCCAAGAAATACCCAGAATCGGAATTCTCCATCTTTTCATTTACAGCACCCAAAGTAGCTTCTTTTGGCTCGTTTAGCCTTTCCTTTCTACCAATTATTCTCCTGTCAATTGAAGAAGACTTGGTCTCTATAACAACAGAATTATTATCAGAGGACTCTACAACTGAATCAACACCATAATTGTTCCTAGAAACATCCCTTGACATCAATATCAAACACATAGCTACATCCTCTGGCTCTTGCCCAAAATCAATCTCAGAAACAGATGAGGAACCATGATTAGCTACAGAAAAGGGAGCAGAATCATCAGCAACAAATTTCTTACTTTTTGATCTCAGCTTAATTTCTTCAGACTCTGTATCTGATTGACTATCAAACACCATCTTCTCATCATTCTCATTACTCCAAGAACAAGAATGATCATCCTTCATACCCTTATCCTTCTCCGAATGACAAGCCATGTGACCACACAACGCTTTCAATGAGTGAAACCCTTTCCCACATTGCTTACAAACTTGATCAGCGGCCAATGGAACCTCGGCTCTCCATGTTTTCTTGGGATTCTCTCTCAAACCATATCCAGATTCCCTAATTTTGTCTCATCCTCAACAAAAGATGAACTCTTTTTCAGATTAAACTTATCTTTTCCTGAAATTCAGCTGAGGAATTTGCAACTACGTGAGACCTCATGTGACCCCCTAGTGACTTCCCACACGGGTATTTCTTGTTGCACAACTTGCAAACGAACCTCGATTCATAACCCTTCTCCCCCATATCACTTGATTCTTCAACAATCGCGCAAACTACATAAAATCAACATCAGTAAACAAGTACCTAACTTCACTCAAGCATTTCAACAAACAGGGAAACTCACGTATACAACCATGCCCAGATCAGATGAACAACATTCCAAGTGCAAAAATCGACTACTACTTCTTTTTAAAAAATAAAAAATAAAAAATTAATTTAAGCTAAAACCTGGAATGTGGTTGTGCACAGATCGCAAAGTGTACCTCGTATCAGAGAAGTGACAGAAATTGGATCATCAAGAAACTAGTGAGATGTGACAGTTTTGGGGGAAGTGAAAGATGAATCGATATAATCCGTGTCTGTGTTAGGAGAGAGAAAGAGGGAAAGAAAATTAAATTGGGAAAAGAATCAAAAGATGGATCGCTAATGATGGCCCTAAAGATAGAGAATTAAAACCGAAACCAAAAGACTCTTTCTTCCCTATATTTCTCTCACTAAAACTTTGCATTTCTTGTCTGTTGTATACTTGTAGTAGGAGGAGAATTCCATGCATGGAACCAATATAGGTGAGAGAAAGAGAGAGAGAGAGTGAAACGATGGACAGCACGTGTACTTATAAAGGAAAAGTTGGTTGCAACAAAATCAAACGCTAGAGATCTGTTGGATTTATTGTATTGTGTTCATCTCACCCAAATCAAAATTCCTAAATTTTTTATTCACAAAAATTCAGTGGATTTTTTTGTATTCCACTAAAATATTGCTATGAAACTTCCGTAATCTCAAGGACATAAGGCACTGTTTGTGTGTCTCTGCAAAAATGTCAACTCCGATTTTGCATATTAAATACATATTTATTTTTGTGTGTCAAAACTCATGCCTAATATATTTGGGAAAGAATTAATAAATGTTGGTTCACCTTTGAGATTTTGTATTTGCCCTCTGGAAATGTTGAATTTTACACAATGCAATTTTAATTTATTGCATTTCAGGATTTTTAATTTATGTGTTCATAATATGCAAATCCTATTTAATTGGGATGAATTTCTTCGTAATCTGGTCTATATGAATTCTTTTTTTAATATCATTATTTAAATATATGAATTATCATTATTTAACATATGAAGTATTTTTGTATAAAGAATATTTGATTTTATATATTGTTCTTCCAAAAAAATACTATTAAATAATAACACTTAATACATTAACATTTTTAGAATTCACGTGAATTTGAATTATAAATTTTTTGTGATTTAATTGTATGTGGGCTATTACGAGCTAAAAGTATTTATTGCACAACTTCCCTATCAATGAAAAAAAGTGTAATGAGAAATATATAGTAAAAATTTGTTAAATAAAATTCAGGAGCTATTATAAAAATAAGTAATGCTTATATTATACAATTGGTGCCAACTAATAATATTCAATAAAAATAACTATTAGTATTATCTAGTAAAAATAATTGATCTTGACTAATTAATATTTTTTTAATAAAATAAATAATTAAAACTCCTATTATTTAAAAATATACTTAAACGCACTATACAATTAATAAATATAAATATTTGCCAAAAATCACGCCCAATGATATGGTAAATATTACAATTTACCAAAAATTACACCCAATGATGATAAGTCAACCCTTGTGGATAGAGGGGTGACATTAAGATCAAATGAAATCATTTATGCCAATTTTTGTGTTCCACTTCATGTTGTATAATATAAACGGATGACATATGATATGCTAAAAATATTAAATGAATCACCACAGTTTTAAATTCATGTGTTAATATGTAAATAAATATTCAAAGAGAAAAAAATAAGAAAATTAAACTGGATAAAATTGCTATTAATCACGTCACAAAATAAATAATTTACTTTTATTTTTTTCTTTTTAATTTTTCCAACTATTTTACAATATCCTTTAAATTTTGTAATACTTAACGCATGTTATAAAAATAAACCACAATTATTTTTAGATAAATTAAAAAAAGAAATTATTATAATTAAAATATTAAAATTTTATTTTATTTTTTCGTTTTGTCCTTATATCAACTCATGATTTAGATATTGATTTGAAAAAATAAATTATTAAATAGATATAAAAATGTAAATAAAAAATTAATGATATATTAATAATTAAATCTATTTTAGTGGTAGAAATGAAAATGAAAGACAAAAATATATTTTTGAAACAAACATAAATAAAAAATAATTTTATTTTTATAGAATTGTTGAAATATCATTTTCAGATCTGGACCTAATTCTACTCTTTTGGAATTTTGGAGAGGGACATTTTATTGAATAAAAACTATAATTTAAACTTACATGAATATATATATATATATATATATATATATATATATATATATATAGGATGATATTATGATAATATAATTATATAAAAACAAATTTACATACCTAATTCCCAGGTATACATGTCAAAAAAAGTTCCCAGATATATGTGTATATATAAGGTATATTTTATTGTTTATAGTATGTGATGTCACCAGAAGTAATAAGTTTTTAGTTTATAGTATTTTTAAAATTATGCATATTCTAGATAAAAACCCATTTTCAATTTTCCAATTTATTTTTTTAAATCCAATTTATCAAGACACGATTTGTAATTATTACCCTTTAGTCACGTTAAGTATGATATAGGCAATTAATATATATATATATATATATATATATATATATATATATATAAATATGATCTAGTTAATTAAAAATATATATATAAAACGATAGTGTATGAAATGAATCTCAATTATTATATCATATAATTTGTGGGTTTATAGCAATTCAATACAGGTATTTAAAAGACAACATGATCCAAATAATAAGATGAAACACAATTTCACGTATAAGACGGCTCACACAAAACTTTACGAAAAGATATAGAATTTTAGCAATTGTTTGGTAAGTTGTATAAGTTATGTTCATTACATATGTTGTGTTGTCACATAAACAATTAATTAAATAAACGTAGATTTTTCTATTTATTTGTTTTACATGATATGGACATATAAATTAGTGTCTATCATTGAACATATAATCATTTACGATGATTTTTTTAACAGACATTTACGATGATATTAATATCTTACATATGGTCAAAAGTATCTCTAAGTAATACACTTCAAGGTTAATATTTTTAATTTCATTACTGATAGTGTAATGTAGTTCAAGTACCTCATAAATCATTTAATATTATAAATCCTTTAACCCGTTTTTGCTTTCATCAAGAATTCTAAAATTTTCTTATTGTTGGGTGAGTCTCCAAATTTTTAAACGGTCTTCTCGATTAGTTATAGCGAGTGCATTTAAATTTTACATCTAAAAATAATCCAAGTATTCGTAGATAGTACAATTAGAAGTTATATATACATAAAGATGCTTAAATTGAAATAACCAAACATTTGGGATGATGTTATATACGTGAATAGAGGTAATCGTACAAATGCTAAGTACGTTTATTATTTAAATAATAAATCAATATAATAGAGAAAGTCGTCATTAGTACCAGAGAGCTACAATTAGGTTTGGCCATAATATAAAAGTGAGTATTTGAGAATGGGCCATTACCTATTTCAGGAAAGCTTTTTCTTAAGAAACATAGCAGCTTGCTTATAGTCTAGGTCACTCGTTACTTGTTAGCTTTTGTTGAACACCAATACATAAAATTGGTGAGGCCAGATAATTGTAATCACCAACATATGATAATATTAGAAATTAGATTTATCATGTCAAACATAAACGTATATAATAGAGATATGGTTTTTTTATTATTGTATAGTTTTTTTTTTTTTTAAATCCTTAAGTTAAGGTAGTGAATAGTTTGTCACATTATCAATAGAAGTGGATATTCCATTAACCCAATCAGAATAAAAATACTACATCCATTCATTCTTATCAGTTTCATTTAATTCATTTGCACGACTCAATTCTATTTATATCAAGGAGTAACATTTATTTGAACCGGGTGCATACCATAAATATTATTTTTATTATAATTATTATGCACATGCATTATCACTATATATTTGCATTGAATGATTACTAGGGATATAATTTGTTTTCCTAAAACTCAAGTGTTTGTTATCGTTGATTTGTATTACTTATGACACGTAAAAATATGAAAGTCTAATATATGTTTTCTCATTTTTGAGTGAAAATAGATCCCTCCCTTTATGAGGTATTAAAATAATTATCCACTTATTATCAAGTTTAATTGACAAAAATATCCATTTTTTATTTAAAAAAAAAGTAAATGGGGGTATAATTGTAAAATTTTAACATATCACATGAATTAATTCTCAAACATTTAATTTATATATTTTAATAAAACTTATCACACATAAAAAGTCAAATGTATCACATATTTCACTATCACTCAAAATTTAATACCTCAAAACAAACGAGTCCTTACTTATTAATATAATCCACAATTCTAATTTTTCTTGTATATTTTTGCACACTACTACCTAACAGCATTATTGGAAAAAACATAACAAATTTACATCGGTACTAGTAAACTGACAAATAAAAAAGAACACCATTTTGAATAAACAGTCAATAATAAACCCGAAACTTCAAAACATTTATTTGTCATTTTAAATTAACAAACGGTTAGGCCATTTTTTTAATCAGAAGCCTAATTAAGGCCCCTTTTTTATCATCAGTCTTTGTCAAAAATAACACATTACCGAATGGTGTTATCACTTGTCAATGCTCAAAACCCAAAACAGAGACAAGTTCTTCCTGCGATTTTTCTTTAAAATTGTCAAATATAGTGTTTTTCTAGAATAAAGACCCCCCACCCCAATTAGGGGGAACTGAAATCAACTATATTTTTTCCCCCAAAATTCTTATTGCCTACTTCTAAACAAAAACTGATATCAGCCTATTAGTCAGTGCCTCGTCCAGATATTTTATTTGCTCCACCATCCATCTCAACAGCATCTTCCTTGGAAACATTGCCATCATGAATGTCAATTTTACCCCCATCAACACCGTCTTTCTTAACAGCATTTCCATCGGAAGTACCATCATTGTCTATTCTACCCTCATCAACACCATCTTCCTTACAAGCATTGCCATTAGAAATACCACGATTGTCTATTCTACCCTCATCAACACCGTCCTTCTTAAAAGCATTCCCATCAAAAGTACAGTCATTGACATTGCTGCCCTCATCATCACCATGAATAATTTCAGGCTCAGACCCAAACTCATCCACCCACTCCATGTTCAATTCCTCATCACTTATCAAAGACTCAACCTCCAAATCTTCTTCTCCTCCCTCAATAACAAAATTCCCATTCATATAATACAGGTCATCATCCCCAGCATAATCATCCACCAAATGTCGGTTCTTAGGGTAGTCTTCACAGGAAACATTCAGCTCTTCATGATCACTATCTATCCTCGACAAATAAGCTCTGTTTTGAGCTGCACGCCTCCTTAACACAAAGACATTGAAATAATAACTCACGAGTTCCTTCTTTGTCCTAGTTGGGAACACAGTGTTGAAGTGTCCCCAAAATCCCCACCAGAAACGGAGCAAACAACGTCGTGAAAAAGATGTTGATCCTTAGATGACCACCTGTCCCCTATCTCCTCACCCATCTCACAGAATCCCAACTTTGTGAACGTTTCGTCTCCAAGGGTTTCCCGCAATTTCTCTCTTGCTTCCTTTACATGTTGTTCTACACATCTTATGGACCCCATGTCAATGCAGCTACAATCACTAGTTATCCCACGTCCAACTGTGAATCCATCTGTGCTATAATCATTAAAACTGGGCATCGGAGTAATGCTTGAACCCATGAATCTCTGCTCCCAGTAATTGTCAATGACGAAGTTGGCTGGAAAAGCTTTTCCACTAGCACTTGGGTCCCACTTTGGAACTTCAGCTTGATAGTCTGGTCCAATAGGAATTTCTTTCTTAGAGGGAACACTCAAGAAGTATACATATGGATCGTGAAAATGGTTGGGGGTCGATATGGCATGTCGAAGTCGATGTATTGTTGAAAGTTGGAGGAGAAAGAGGAGTTGTTGCCAACATCTTCCTCAATTGCCTTGATATTTTTATCCACTATAAATGCATCATCCATGCAGCAACTTTCAAGCGCCCCATCAGAATTTAATTTACAAAAACCGTTCTGTGCTTTGCCTGTGATAGTAATGTATCATATCAAGAAAAATGTTGATAAATGATTATCAGTGTATGGTTTTTCATGCATAGTCAAATAAGACGTATATAGCAGGCTTAAATCATACTTTGCTAAAATCTTAATGGACTAAAATAGAAGAGCCTGTAACATATGGTATAACAGGAAACAAATATCCTGGAAAAGCTTTCATTTTGAAGTCTGAATATAAAGGAAGAGTCCTCAAAAGATTATCATACAATCTATAGCATAGAAGCATTCAAAACTATGGGATATAATAGCAATTCCTACCAGGAGAATCGACTTCTGGAGCAGTTGCATGAAATGGAAAATCTTCTGTCACAAACGCTTGCTTTTTGTTGTTGTCGAGCTGTTTAAGATTCTCAAAGGAAAGCTCTGGAAGATTTTCCTCTTCTAGAGGTCGTTTGACTCCCATCTTCTGCATTTAAGGATAACATGGAAAAAATTAAAATATGAGTACATATATATATATTTTAAGAGGAGAAGTGTAAATTACCACAAATGGTAATAAATAGACAATATGGTAGCTATCTAGTTCATGATACAGCAAGCGTAAAAATGATATCAGTCATGCACCAAATGGTGCACATTTAAGTGGTTATGCAACACCCTTTCTAACTCATGTATATATGTAATTTAGATTGCAAGTAAGCAAATCAATAGAAGCAAATAAACAAAGATTGAAGAGAAAAAAAAAAAGACACGTCAAATTCTTGCTATGTAAGAAACACGCAAATGTAAAGCTTAACACGTGTATACATAAAAAAACTCATGGCCACGTCCATATTGAGAATTAAGTGAGAAATTAAATAATTTAAATTTATCACTACTGAAGATACAAGAATCTAGAAATCACCATACAGCATAGACCCAACACAAAAAAATTAATAAGTTAACAGAAAAATATGACACGTTAAAGTAGAAGAAACAAATGAAAATGTAGATAATTTAACCGTTTTTCCAAACTGATAAAGCAATAATATCTTCAACTAACAGATGTGCCTAGCAAATCCAGTCAGATAACACAATTATTTGCTTCCAGCATGATCTCCAGCTAAACATAATAGCATATATATATATATATATATATATATATATATATATATATATATATATATATATACATACACATTCGTATGCATCTTTGTGGTCCATTTCTATCTTAGTGGTCTGTTTATTGTTATTATTTTATCATGCAAAAACAGCAATGTTCTCTACAAGCATAGAAGGTTATTTATCCTACACAAGATCAAACAAAGTTAGTTTTCTCCCCTCACCCACCGACCCACCCTTTTATTTTTGTTCTTCTCAAATACTAAAAAAATATATATATCCATTTTCACAAAGTAATGAAACTATTTTTAAACATTAAAATTTCAAAACCCAAATATCTAACTATTTTTTAAAACAAATTATTACATATGAAAACAGAAGAAAAAAAAAGACCCCCAATTTCACCAGTCACCAGAAACCCTAACCCTAGATTCACAAATTCAATATATAAATCCAAAAATCACGCTGGAATTAAATTTAGAAACAGACATAGCAAAATCGTAAACCAATTACAGATTCAAATATTCAATTAACGTGAAGATTAAAGCATGCTAAAACCTTAAACTTCTCAATAAATTAATAGAGGGGAAATAAGGATTCCAGCTAACTGACGGAAATAATCGAACAAATTAATAGATTTCAAAAAAATTCACACAGATTAAAAGGTTGAAGCAGAAACCTAGAATTTCTTGGAGACAGCAGATTGGGTCGAACGAGAGATCAATCGAAAGCGAACGAGACGAATTGAATCAATAGAACGCTGAATTTACAAATGATACATGAATTTTAACGAGATTTCCATGATAGATTACAGTGATTGCAGATATCAGATGGAAATTGGGGATTTTTATTTGGTGCGGTTCATGTGGTTCTTGTAGAGTATATGACCCGACCCGATTTAAATTCCTCCCTTTTATTCACGTGCCAAAAGATGAGTAGGATCCTTTCAGGCGTGTTTGGGGTGTTCAAAGGAAAACAGATAAAACGAAATTCAAAAATGACATTTACATTCGGTACTTCTGTTCCCCAAACAACCCTTTGAGTTTATTTCCCTCTCTCATCACAAAAATGTTGAACATGGAAAAAGACATTAAATTCGTATTTATTTTTATTCATTGTACATGGCAAAAAAATATATATATAAATTCAATTTCACGTGAACTTTTTTTTATATCAATAATTATATTATCCGTGTGTTGCACGGTTTGTTATTTTAAATTGGTCGTGTTGTTCGATATTTTCGTAAATATGTATTTGTTTGTTGTTGCATTTGCTTTGATAGGTTGTATATATGATTTGTTGACATTTTCTTTTCTTGTGATAATTTCAAAGCAAGGATACTAAGAAGACAATTATTTTATTACATGGAATGTTAAAAAAAAATTTAAAGAGAATATAATTATTAAACTTTAAAAATGTGAATGAAGTAAAATATAAAAGAGAAAAAAAAATTAATTGGTAGTTTAAGAGAGTGAAAATTTATAATTTCACACACATGGTTGGCGCTGGGAATGTAAGTGAATCACGTCTGCTCGTGAAGTACTCGTGCTAGACTTGCCAAAAAATTAAAATTGACTCGGGTATAATTGAGTTGAGTTGAGTTTGAGCTACTTGAATTTGTACGAGCTCGAGTTCATAAATACTTTGGATCGAAAGACTTGCGAGCCTAATCGCACTTTTAAAATATTTCGTAAGAGAGTCACGTCCTTGCCGATGTCATCTCACCGGAGTTGCGGGACTCGTCGTTGTATTGTTAGACTCGCGAGACTCATTGTGATCTCACCGGACTCATCTTCGTCTCGCTGGAATCGCTGTCTCAATCTCCCGACCTTTGCAGCCCTCACGCCACCACTGTCTACCCCTCAACTCTCAATAATACATGGAAGGCGATGGCGTCTATCATAATCTCAATGGAGTAAATTTTGTTTATAATTTTGATATTAGATAGTGTTGTTAGCATGGAATGCAATCTATTTATTTAGGGTGTGATGGAGTTAAATATTATATTAATATTTATATTAGTTTTAAGAATATTTAATGTTTTTATTAGTGGGTTGGGCCTTTGGGTTTTAATGCCTAAATCCTAGTTTATCTTTTATAAATAGGATTAACAGTAACATTATAGGGGAGTTGAATGATGAATTGAATATTTGAGGTTATTCCTCTTTGAGACGTGTTCTGCGTCTCCGTCCGTTTACACTCTTTGGGTATTACCGAGAATCAGCGGAGTTTTGTAATTATCCTTACGCTTGACCGCATCGGGGTGGAAGGTGGATTCTTTAGTATGATTGAAAGGTAATATATTTATTTGTTTACTTGAAATTCAGATGTCAAATATTATAAAAATTTATGCGTGAGCACGCGGGAGATAAGCTAGTATAACCTATTGACGGGTTAATGACAAATTAATTATTTTATTTCTTTTAAAACAACAATTTTATTTATTTTTAATTATAACATTTTTTTATTATTGTAGTGGAGGAGGTGAATGGCTTAATACGACTGGTATAAGTATTTAATTTTTTTACAAGATAGGCATTTAATTTATTAGTTTACGTGTGTTTTTGAAGGACTATTAATCAATTAAAGTTTTATTTTCAAATTTAGTAATGAGATTTTAGGGAAACAACAAAAGTTTCTAAAAAAGCATAAATTTTTGTTATTATATAAGTATAAATTATTACTTCTTCCGTCTCCAAAGATAATCTTCATACTTTGTCAAGCGAAGATTAAGAAAACTTATTTTTGGAGATAAAGTGATAGGAGAGAGAATAAATTGTTGGGTATTTTGGGTGCTTGACTTTTAAAAAGTGTAAGAAAATAAAGTGTAAGAGATAAAGTGTTTGACTTTTTAAGGGTATTAATGTAAAAGTATTTTCCTTATTTGGATGTGAAGATTATGTTGGGACGTCCAAATAAGGAAAGTATGAAGATTATGTTGGGACGGAGGGAGTATAATAAACAAATAACTTTCGTAGCACAGCTGCACTAAGAAAATCATGTTATTACGTGTACTCAAAATCATAAGAGGTCTACTCATTAGATACATTATATAGGAGAAATTTTTTCATGAGACAATTTTTTGTTTTGATCGGATAAAGGTGACTAACACATGATTTTGGGTCGTAGGTAGTAACTCTAACCACTTAAACTATATTACTTGTTAATGAGACAATTATATGTTGTTAGATAAAAATTCATTAACAAATCAAAGAAAATATGTGTAAAAATATATCATGCAAAAATTATAGCATACACGTACACTTTTCTATAAATGAATTTAACATTTTTTTAATAGGAGGATTCAGTATATAATAATTTTAATGACTACACATAATTCCTATACATTCTAAGGGATCAATCAAGCCGCTTTACTATTAAAAAAATCAAAATTTTATATTCACCAGTGGTACCCTAAATAAATGCAGCATCTGATACACAGAAGAGACTTACTTGGAAAAATACAAAGGATAAATCTTTATAAATTATAAGTTCAATGTATTGAAGTACATATGTATAAAATAATGTTAATCGATTTAAGAAGCTAAGAAGTTTTTAAACCATTTTACAGAATCCTTTGCATATCTCTTCCTCTGCTTATCATTGAAATCAACATAGTACAATCCAAATCTTGAACTGTATCCACCTGCCCATTCCCAGTTATCAAGCATTGACCAAACAAAGTAGCCTCTTACATTGCAACCATCTTCTCTGTTTATATATGCAAAAACAACAAACAAGACAATTAAAACAAGCCTCACATTAACTCAAAGATATGCTTGTAAGAGTAAGACTGCTTACTTTATAGCAGCTAATAAGTTTGTCAAGTAGTCGTTATGATACTTGATCCGCTTCGTATCCTGCTTGATTGACGAAAACCCCCTGTTTGCATCATCCATCCCTGTTGATAGAAAGATACATATTGTTACATGAAAGCAGGCTATTAAATCTTGGAGGTATTAGGTAAACTTTTACCATTTTCAGTGATCATCACAAGAGGATTTCCGTACTTTTGTCGAATGTAGTTCATCAAACTTCTTATACCAGAAGGCACTATATACAACCATACAGAATTTGCCTGAAATTATAAGAAAATGAAAGAGTTCAACTTTAGGAATTTGCATAACTTAAATGCATGCATGCAAGTGCATACCCTGTCACGTGCAGGCTTTCCCAATGCCACGGCTGCAAAAGTAATGAATCGAGCGTTGATAAGTGAAGAAGACGAGAGAAGCAAATGTGTGTGTAAAGTTTTTCGACATACGTAGAGTAAAGGCACCAGAGTCTGCTTGGGAGTCGTTGAGCAGACCACCAATTATGTTGATGTTGTCTTTGCTCGCATACCACGTTGTGTAGTGATTTATCCCTATGAAATCGAACGACCCCTTCACCTGTCTCGACTCATCTGTCGAAAATCTTGGCAGCCTGTTTCCGACCCTTTCTCTCATTGATTTCGGATAGTCCCCTACAATTAGAGGCTCAATGAACCTGCATTCAATTGAAATGAATTTGATCATTGGTGGACGTCCAAATAAGAAAAGTAGACACAGTTTTGTTTAATTGATGAGTCTTACCAGCCCAAGTTAAAATCTATTGCTCTTTGTGCGGCTTGGATGTCGTCTGATTTGTTCGTTGCTGGTTCGTACCAGAAGGAATCCAAAGTTATCCCGATTGATCCATGTTGTTTTGTCTGTATAGAATAATATCACACGTTACACGATAATGGGACATTTCAAATTCAAATACCAAATTAGGTACTTGTATAAATTACATGTTCAACCTACTTTGTATGTTTTCTTGTAAATGTCGACTACATTTGCATGTGCAAGAAGCACATTGTGGGCGACTATATATGGCTCGGTTGATGAATTTCCGGCCTTACAAAACGCGCGAAGAAGGATGGAGCACCGGCCAGGCGCCTGCAGCCCGACATCATACCCTTGCACGGCAAAGGTATGGGGCTCGTTGAATGTGATCCAGTGCTTCACCCGATCGCCAAATTCCTTAAAGCACGTTTCAGCATATGTTGCAAAATCCTTTCTGGAGTACGAAATAGATGAAGTTACGATTATGCTCGAATGTACAAAAAGAACGAATCTAAAACGATGATCCATTACATGCTCTGAGGGCTGAGCCATCCTGTGTATCGGTCCTCAAGACTCTGGGGAGATCCCAGTGGTAGAGTGTCACGTATGGCTCGATTCCTAGACATTGATACGACACGAACACGATAAACGTAACATAAAGAGCAATCAACATGTAGAAATTTATGATGTTAGATGCTAGTACCTTTTGCTAGTAAAGCATTGATGACTTTATTGTAATGATCAATTCCAGCTTGATTGGTTTTCCCTGTTCCATCTGGTATTTATGAACATATATGATGTGAGAATTCCTTGTGAATTGAATTCTTTTTCAAGAAAAATGATAGGTAGTGGAGAAATTTAATTACTAGGATAAATTCTGGACCAAGCAATTGAAAATCTGTAGGCATCCATTCCCATATCTTTCATCAATTGTACATCTTCCTACACTCAAAAAATAAAAATTTAATAACAACGGAAACTAGGCATAGTTTCATTTAATCAAACACTAGAAGTACCATACGTTGTAGAGGTGGTACTGGTCATTTGCCACATCAGCATTGCTAAAATCGATTATTTTTCCTGAAGAAAAAACACGAATTAAAAATGAGAAAATGAGATCAAGATTATTAATGTGATAATAATAAGTTGGACTCATGTGCAATAATTGCACCATGTAAAACGGGCAAACTAGAATTAATTGAAAACGGCAAATATAACCTTTTAAAAAAACGGGTAATATAATTAAAATGTGTCAGCTAGCAAATGCATGTGAGACTTAGTGGATGATTAAAATGAGTTTTACCGGAAGTATGAGCAAATGTGTCCCATATTGTTTGACCCCTTCCATCTTCTTTAACAGCTCCTTCATACTGAAAGTATACTTTGCACTTAAAATTTTATTAATCTGAAACTTGTTGAAAAATGATGATTAACACTATTTATCAAAATATTATTCCATCATGCAACTTAAAATGTAAGCGATACTTTTGTGTTGCCATCAATCGCGGCTATGGGACGATACCACACAGCAAGAAATTGGATTGGGCCAGTTATCATTAGGCGGGCTAAAATAGTCATTTCATATAATTGATGGGCCAAAATTTACTCTCCTCAAATAATAACAACCTTGCACAAACTTCAGCATCGCAATATCACATTTTTATACAAAATACTTTTTTTTATCGGTTAAATCGTAACTCGAACACATAACCTTCCGCATATAGATAGTGAAATTTCTCTAACCACTAACTATATAAAATACCTTTATTTTTTTCACATTGAAAATTCCGATATGTGTAATTGGAATAATGAAAATAAAATAACAACGAATGAATTTCGATATAAGGAAACAAAATTTCACTTCATTTAACACAAAAAATATAGTATATTTTTTCACGACAGTTACAACTATTACAAAAATTAAAACTATAACCAAATTTCATTCATAAAGGTGATATACTAGTTTGATTTTAATACTCATACTAAATATGAACGCGTACGCATAGCAGGAACCGTTTTATTGAAATCAAAACTTGTAAGCAATTACATTTTGGGTTTTACATGTGCAAATTTGTCCAAGTCGTCGAAAACAATCTTTTTCCGATTTGCGTCATAAAATGTATGCGAATAAGATTAGTGGACATTTCAAGGAAAGGTTCTTTTAAAAGCAAATTCATAAGGGAAAGCAAAATGATATGTCACGTTTTACCCTCTACTATTAGATAATATTAGATAATTAGATGAGCTCACGCGTATTACCCAATATTTTCGTTAAATAATCTTTATAATATAATATATTATATATATATAATATTTTTAAATAATAATATATATATTAAAATAATGTATATGTATAAAAAAATTATAATTATAATATTAAATTTAAATAATAATAATATTAATTGTATGACAATTCATGCTAGGGATTAGAATTATTATAATTATGTAAAAGAATTTACTATAAGATTTGTTTTAAATTTATTTTACAATTAATAAAAAAGGAGCCGATTAATAGAATTTTTTTATATAATTGATGCATAAATATTACTCCGCATAATATATATATATATATATATATATATATATATCGTATATTTACAATAAATATCATATATGATTATATTAAGTTTTTTTTTTTATAAAAATTGATACAACCACAAATTTTCTTACATACATTTATAGGCTTAAGTTAAATATAATTTTATCTTTAAAAATTGTCATTTTAGATATAAAATAAATATTTAAAATATTTAAAGATTTATATTTATTAAAAATATACATATTGTGCAAGAGGTCTAATGTTCAAATCTCCTTAGAATTATATTTTTAATTAATTTCTATATTAAAATGCTACATAAATGTCATATATTAATTATATATTAATAGAAAAATGATACATAGATTGTTAATGTATATATGCATTTAATAAGAACGTGACACCTTATTCAAATTAACCTCATGACGACATCTAAACAAAAACAAACTCCATATTAGTAATATAGGGATGTTTTATATATGGTATATTTTATATTTAACAAAACCTTGTATGAGATGTACGTATTTGTATGTATATTGATTTTTTTCTAATATAGATACATAATTTCTATATATATATATAAATATCAGATAAAACCAAGAATTGAAAGGTTTAATTGGAACCAATTAATCACATAATAAGTGTGATCCTCTAAAATTTAAGGGTATAACTACTAATATTATACAGAAAATCAAACTAATTCACACCAATAATTAATTAGACTATATATAAAACCCAGTTGACTGCCAAAAGAAAGACCAATGAGAAATAAAACAAGCGAGAACCATATTAATCAAAGCGTGAATAAAATGCACCTCGTCTTTTTTTTTTCTTAATAAAATGCAGAAACCCCAAGTCATTTTCTAGAAAGGTGTATCATGGTTGTCTTTCAATAAAAACAGAACAACTCACGGGATTAACAAACCCTTTTCTTTAAATACATAGGACAAGAAAAACAATAATTGAAGGACACGTTAGCTTTAATAGACGGATAGATAACTATAGTATAGTGTAATTGGAGAAAAATTCTGTCGACAAACAATTATATTATGAACGTTAAAATTAGATTAGAATTTGAATATTTAAATTTAAAACGAATGAACTCTAGATGGAAATAACTACAAATTTAAAATTTAAAATCTTTAAAATGAATGAAATCTTGATGAAAAATAACTGCAATTCTAAAATTGCGAAATTTAAAATAATGAAATATGGTAATGCCATGTAAGAAAGAAGGTGTAAAATGAAATTAAATTTGGAATGGATGTATGAGGGAAAGTGAATACATGAAATAAAAGAGAGAGACCTGATAAGCAGCAGATGCTGTCCCAAAAACAAAGCCCTTTGGAAAACTTGCTCTACTAATAGTAATATTCTGACCATCACATACATTCGAAATTGCACCAAACACCACAATAATTCCGAATATCAAACAATTCATGTCTTTCCTCTCCATTTTTCTTTCTTTTATTTCGGAAGAATTTCCAAGTTTATGGGATACAAAATTAAAAATGAATGATCAAATGAGAGAGAGAGAGAGAGGGCTTGTCCAAGATTATGTATATACAGTCATATGTACTGAAATTGGAAACAGAAGAAAACTGGGATATTAATGTATGTGTCCGGAGAGAGAGAGAGAGAGAGAGAGTAGTGGTGGTATGGACACAGAATGTGGGAGGGGTTTTCTGGTTTTATACACAGAAAGTGGGGGATCTAGAATATTTTCCACATATATATATATAGGAAAATGGGCTTCATGAAATTAAATATTTATTTTTAATTTTTGATGCGTAGTAAGTATCAAAGGAAAAGGGCTTTATGAAATTAAATATTTATTTTAAATTTTTGATGCGTGAAGGTTTAATTATCATATCTTACTAAGCTTGGTGGTGGATTCTTTATCTTGAATACTATGCTATTGCTATTGCTATTGCTATCTTCTTTAGCATTGTTGCGTTTCCCACTTGCCGCCATATTTTTCTCTCGCCTTCTTCACGGGTCGGTTCATTGATTTGATTTTCTTATTTTCTCATTATGGTCATATGATTTCTTTTACTCCTTCGTCTCATAAACTTTCACACTTTTCTTTTTTGTCCGTCTCGATATAAGTTTTACACACCATTAAAATGAAAAATCTTTTTATAAATTCCACCATCACAATTTTTACTAATTTACACAAATGTCATTATTTTTACTCTCACATACACATAACTCAATAACGTTTTTACTTTATACATAAAAGCTTACAAATTTATCCTCAAAACCGCAATCATTATTTTTTTTTCTTAGAGTGTGTGCCCACCTACATAGGGGTGTAAATGAGTTGAGTCGAGCCGAGTAGTCTTTGAGCTCGAAACTCGACTCGATTGCAATACTCGAAGCTCGAGCTCGACTCGAACTCGATCGAACTTATTTTTTTCAGCTTTCGTGCTCAACTCGATAAAAAGTTAGATAAACTAAGCTCGACTCGAGCTCGACTCGATAACCTTTTTTGTTATTTTTAATTTACATATTTATATATTAATAATACAAATGTATTTAATTAATAAAATAAATGACAAAATTGTAAATATAGTACAAGCTCGATACCTTTGAGTATCTATGAGCTCGAGCTCGATAGCTACTCGGGTAGCTCAAAACTCGACTCGATTAATTTCAAGTCGATTTCGATCTTTTTCGAATCGAGCACGAGTAGCTCATGAGCCGGCTCAACTCACTTACACCCCTACACCTACATATGAAAGTTTTTTGGGACGGAGGAGTACTTTTTATAGATGAAATATTTAGGTTAATTATAATTTTGTAAATTGTGATTAACTCAAATATTTATATAGTGTGTCATTCTGTCGTGAAAATTAAGTATTTTTTTTGGAAAGAAAATTAAGTATATTTTTAAGGGTCTGGTATCTTATAAGGTTACTTTATACACATCACAAAAGAATAATATCATGTAAATTAAAATAAAAAGTGTCAATAAAATTAAGCTGAAAAGTATATAACAAAACTTAAATCCATCCATACATTCACCTTACAAGAAAACAACTCATTTTTAAATGATATTAAATAGTATTACTATCAAACTAATATTTTTTAATAAAGTAACTAATATTATAAACCAAAATCAACTGTAAAATTGGTTCAAAGTATACTCGTCATTAAATGTGGAATCTCTTGATTCATACTATTTCAATGAAAATTGGTTCACCGTATACTTCGCCTAAAAATAAAAATGATGGTTACAGTCATGTTAATGTTTTATTCTAATTTTGAAATAGATAAAAATTTAAATTGATTGTTTTTTTAATCGGTAAATGTTAGTTTTTAGTGGTTAGAAGTTAGTTCACCAAGTCTCCTTACTCAATTAATTCTCCAAGCCTCCTTATACCTCCAACTCCAAATTCGCTTCCAAAGGAAATCGAACTCGAATCTCCTAGTAAAGTAAGGAACCGGTGGCCAGGTTAGTTAAAATTTAGTGGAAATGATTAGATGAAGATTTAAATTGGTTGTTAGTTAAAATTTAGTGGAATGATGAAAAGAAAATAATTACAAGAGGAAGATAGATAATTAAATTGATGCAGTGATTTATTTATTTATTTTAATGTTAAAAGAAACAGACAAGCAACATGCTAGCTAAGGCCACCAGCAGACGCTCATTCTGAAATCACAATTCACGAGTTCACAACTTATATGTCAAAGGTTTCACACAATATATACAAAGGAAACTCAAAATCAATTTATTGTGGACCACGAAAACCAAATGGATCAAAAAGCGTTCATATATATATATAGACTTTTTCACACTAAGTCAGACAATGTCTTACTTAAAAAAAAAAAAATAATAATGAATGAATGAATGAATAATATTAGTATCTTACATGGGTTGGGATGATGAAATTTGAATTTAGGTTTTTATTTTTGGCGTTGCTGAATCTGATTATAAATTTATTAGTTAATTAATTTTATAATTTTTTAAAAATGGGTAAGATGGTAAATGATAAAATATAGTTTAAATAAGAATTTAAATATAATATATTACTATGAATAGGTAGCAGTCGGTGCGATAAAAGTCACAACAACACGTGGCATGATTTTAGACCCTCACTATTGTGAGTCATGGCAACATCGTGACTAACCTAAGAAAATCCCTACGAACTTTCTATTTTCAAAGATCTCAATACATACTTTTCATAATATTTTTAGAAACCTATTGATCACACTTCATCGAATAATTATCCATATATTTTATTTTATTTACATCAATTATCACTCTTTATTATCCACATACTTTACTTTTATTCTTTTTTTTTCAATCATATATATTGTAATATTATATCACATTTTATATTAATATTCTTTAAACTCCTTAAAAAACATAAGTTTGTATTGAAATAGAGTGACTAAATCTTTATTCATATTCACGTATAAATCATTCTACCTAAAATGTGGGAAAGTTTGACTATACACATTTTAATGACTAACATGTACAGATCACATTCTCCATGAATATCTATTCGTACATACTCATGATGGGCACGAGGATATTTATACAGTAGTTATTCGAGTTGAGTCGAGTATTTTAAATACCAATTCAATTGGATTTGCTAACGAATCTAAAGAATTGAGTCGAGTCTAATAGAATTATATAAAAAAATATTACATTTTGAATCTAACAATTAAGTTGAGTTCAAACCGACTCATTAATAAATTAAATATTTCACGAGTTTGCCTCATTTATCAATAATAAAGTGTCGAGTTTGAAACTTAAAAAATTGAGTTAAATTAAGCCTTGGACTTCCATTTATTTTATCAATTGTAGCATAAATGAGAAAAAATGAAATTGCATTCATAAAATGAAACTTAATAAAAGGTCTCGAGTCTCGACCATTGCACCGTATCAGCTCTCCACCATTACTCTAACCTAGTTCTTGCACATTTAAAATGAAAACTCTTTCTAAATTATACTCTCATAATATCCACAATTTCATACAAAATATTACACCTTCCGTCCCTTAAAAAGTGTTTATGACTTGTTTTATTTGTCCGTCTTCAAAAAAATATGTCCATTCCTTTTGGACCCAATTACTTTATTTTCATCCTTCAACTATCACTTAATTACTCAAATTGTCATTCTACTTTACTTGCGAACAACTATTTGATTTATAATTGGACTCCATAATAACCTAAAATACTCTCTACTTTATCTCTCTCTCTCTCTCTTTTATTTGTGCCCAACCTAATGGCTACATATTTAGGGGACATATAAAGTACTACTTTATTTTAAGGCTCACAGACAGATACATATAATTCAACTCATATATCTACTTTATATATCAAATTATGACGTGTGAAGGTATAATTTTAGTAATGTACTTGCATTAAAACAAGCTAGAAAAGGACGAAGTGAAATAACTTAAATGGTAAGAGCCACATTATTTATATCGTGAGATCATGGGTTCTAATCACTATCTAAAAAAAAAAAAACTAGAAAGGAGATGATGCCCATTTCACGCTTTCCGCCTTCACCAATTGCATGTATCAGATATGAATTCAAAACTTTAAATGCTACACGCACTTCGGGCAACTGATGCAAAGTATATTCTTTTACTAGATAATAATATTCCTTCCATCTCCTAAAAATTTTTAAATTTTTTTGTTTTTGCAATAGTACTCACAATAAATTTAACACTCTTAACATAAAAAATATTTATAAATTTTACTCTCATAATATTCATTAATTTACACATAATACTATTACTTTTGAACTCACACATATACATAATTCAATAATTTTTTTTTTTACTTTATACATAAAAAATTATAAAATTATCACTAAAAATCTCAATCACTATTAATTCCTCTTTTTAAAAATAGTCTCCTCTTATGAAGAATTTAACGGACGGAGAGAATAGACTATAGAGAGTACTATTTTTGGTAAAATAATTAAAACAAATTAATTAATGCTTCTTAATTAAAATAACACAAATAAATTACACTTGATGTACACAAATTTTTATGTACGTTGAATTATTGCATCTTTATGTGTATATATAAGATGATAACAACATCATCATATTAAGTAGAGAGTATGAGGTTGATTTTTGCTTAAGAATGTGGTGCGTTATAATGCTTCTTTGCATAGATGGCTGTTAGATCCTAAGCTGCTAATTTGAATTTTATCTTCTGTCTTTTCTGTTATAAGATTTGTAAACATTTTTTTGGTATATATCTGATATTTATTTAATAAAATACCTTTTTTCTTGATAAGAAAAAACATCATATTGAGTTTTTCACAATAGAGAGTTTGTCCAAATTAAGTCAGCATCTCCATCAATTATTGGGAATTAATGTTGCATCAAATGATTATTTAGACTTAGTATGATGTGAACAAGGTCGAAGAAAGAGCTTATGCGACATACCTCCAAAGCCAAAAGCTACGGCGCTACATTGGATTCGACATGTCGATTTCCTAACATTACAATCATTAGATACATATACCCAGTCAAAAAATCATTAGATACATAGATATATATTAATTACTATTATTCTAATATAATCGGTGCTCCCTCGTCTCGTATTTAATGTGATATTTATTATTCGACACATGTTTTAATGTAAGATTAATTGTTTAATAATATGAATTACTTATTTATGGGAGTATGATAGTCTTTTCAATGTTAATAAGAGAGTTGTTTGATAATACTCCCTCTCAATCCTAAAAGCTTTCACGTGTAGGAGAACATACACTTTAAGAAATAAGAGTAATGATTGAGGTTTTGAGGGATAATTTTGCAATCTTAAAAATTATTGGGTTATGTGTATGTGTGAGTAAAAGAGTGATGACATTTTGTGTAAATTAGTGAAAATTGTGTGGGTGAAGTTTATAAAGGAATTTTCATTTTAAGAGTGTGAAATTTATAGTGGAATGGACGAAAAACAAAAGTGTGAAAGATTTTATGGGACGAAGGAAGTATTAAATTAGATTGGTGTGAGAAAAATAATGGTATGTGGCGTAATATTGAGATGTATAAAGGAGATAGATAAAAATGTTATAATAATTTTATTGTTATTTAAATAAATTATGCATCTAATATGAAACCAATTTTTTGACAAATAATGTATGTAATATAGGAAAGAGGGAGTATTAATTAAAAAGGAATATAAAGGTAGATGTGACCCTTTTAAATTAATTTTTTGATTTTAATTTTCTTTTCAATAGTAAACATCATTTGTCTAGAAAAGTC
This sequence comes from Paraleonurus japonicus, assembly GCA_030762865.1. NCBI lineage: Eukaryota > Viridiplantae > Streptophyta > Magnoliopsida > Lamiales > Lamiaceae > Paraleonurus > Paraleonurus japonicus. The sequence goes on along the minus strand of CM061060.1, from coordinate 2,659,290 downwards.
CTCAAACTATGACCAAACGAAAAAGCTATTACTACTAGACAGTTTATAAAAAAACATGCAAATTCAAACGAATGTGTATATTCACATATCAATGAAGCTATGAACTCCATTCAATAAATATAACATCATATAAGAGGAACTTTTTTATGAGTTAAATGGTGACTCGAACTCATAATCTTTTGGATAAAAACGGTGGAGCTCTAACTACTTGATGTATACCACTTGGACTTTTTTTATTAAGAAAATAATAATTACAAAAATATCTAAAGCTGAAAATGAGGAAAAAAATGAAAATATAACTATTTTTATATAATTTCTTTAATTTTTTTTTTTTTTTTTTTTTTTGATAGTGACTCAAATCCATAATATTTGGACAATGGATAGTGGAGCTCGTGACATTGTACGTGTTTTTGTGAGTTTATCGAGTCATTTGTGTTTTTGTAGATAAACCAGTCATTAATGTGAGTTGGAATCTAATATGCATACACGGTAATTGTATTTCTTTAATTAGAAATAGTTTATTTAAGTTAAATTTGTCTATATATTTCTGTAGTTATTGCTTTCCTTGATAACGAAGTCGTAGGTTTAAATTAGATATGTAGTAAATTCGCGCTATTTTATTTTTTATTTTTTAAGGAAAAATTCGCGCTATTTTATTTTATTTTTTAAGAAAAATTCGCCCCCTTTATATTTATTCAGTAATTTTATAAATATTTTAGATGTTAATAATATCTATTACACATATAATTAATACCATAAAATATATATTCATATAGTTCTATGTTTTTGCATGTGTGAAATATTAATGGTATTAATTTATGAAAATAATAATATTTTTAAATGAATATTATAATATTATTATATTCATACCATGCTATAGTATAGATGTTATATTTGTTGGATGAAGTTCATAACTTAATTGATATATGAATATACATTCGTTTGAATTTGCATATTTTTTAAACTATCTTAGATACATGGACTATGTAATATAAAAAGGATAATAAGATATATACGCATGTCATTTCGAGTAAATAATAGAATAGAAGAATAAGAGGGAAATAATTATTAGGTGGGAAAGTTTATTAGGTCATATTTTATCAGAAATTGCAGTTTGAAACTTTAATATTTCTAGGACCATCTAACTTGCTAAATGCATTCCACATCACATTTTAGTGGATTAAACTGTGATTAATTAGTGACGTGTTTAACATTTTAATGATGGGAATTGGGAATAGTCCCTTTAATTAATTACATTACCCAGATCTTCTGAACAAGACAATGATATGTGTTGATTTTGGGTTGTGCGTGACGGTTCTTCTTTTGGGTTATTTATTTATTTTTATCGAAAATGAATTTATTTAACATTTGAGGTGGAGTATAAGGATTACTCCAACCTTTACAATGTAAAAAGTTTTAAAAACATTCAGACTCCAAAAAAAAAAAAAATGTTATACCCCTTTTTCTAAACACTTATTTATAACCGATATATTTTCTAGGCTCCAAAAATCAATCCTTGACCAAAAATTTGTTCTATGTAGGACATTTCGCCACTAACCAAGACCAAGTTCTTGTCTTGCCACTAACCAGATCAAGTTATTGCCATGAAGTCATCCATAAATTTAGAGGGATTAGGAGTTCAACCATTAAAGATAATTTTGTTTTGTCACTTCCAAATCAATCATAGCATTCGAATCCAAAGAGTTGCAACAATTTTTACATATTTTCACTATTTTCTAGGATCTCACAATGTCGAAGAAATTGAATGGCAGGTGAAGCATGAGGCACCATAAACATTGAGCTAGCGTGCGTAAATTTTCTTTTGTCATCATTCTCTTCATATCTTTTACGAAATTGCCTGAACTCTCCTCGATACAAAGCAACTTCATAGTTTTATCAATCTCTTTCTCTTGTTAATTACTATCGCCATTATCCTTCTGCACGGGTTATTTTAAAAAACAAATAAGTCTCTTACGCATGGTGCGTTGTGTAATTTAAATGTATTTTATAATAGTACACTAAACAGATTACAATTATTTTCTTGAACAATGGTAATATATATATATATATAGTTTTTTTCTTTATTCATCTAATTTAAAAGTCAGGGCTCAATTTAAGTAATTATAGCCCATCAAAACCCAGACCCGGCCCTCTAGGCTCACTAGTCAAGTCCAACTTTCACGTTTTATTTTACTGGAATTATTGAACATTTATTTTATTTTATTGAGTTCCAAGCCCATAAAAATAAGATATAATTAAACTTTTAAAACTAAAAAATATATCATAAATATACAAGACTCAGCTAATAAAGAGCTTAAATGCTTAAAGTGAAAAAAAAACAAAAGTTTATGAGGTCAGTGTCCAAATATGCTTACTAGTAAGTACATGGTGTCAGCGTGGCCATAAAATCCAATACCCATTTCAATAATTCGCAAATATTAAAAGGAAACTTGGGAAGAAATTGGGCCAATCAAAACAGGGGTTTATTGTAAGCAATAGAGTCGCATATTCTGGCCCATTTACAACTCGGAGAGCCCAATTTTAAATGGTCTGATGGACCTGCGACTCCAATTTGGCCCATTTAAAATGGTCCGATGGACCTACCTACTCTCTGCAACTCTGATTTTAGGCCCATTTTGAACTGGCCGATGCTCCTACCCAAGATTCCCACTTTTCTTCTGTTTACGACCTTTTTCTTTCTGTTTTTATTTTTTTAAATTTTATTTGGGGGTAGGTGGAGGTAAACAAATTGCACCGAGACTAATATTCTGTATTTGATTCGATGTCATCCCCGCAACAATAACGATTTTCAGTACGAATTCGGGAATAAAGACATATCCGATAAAAGTAAAACCCGATCGAATACCCAAATTATTTGTGAAAATTTATATTTCTGTAATTTTTAATTCTAATTTGTAGACTAGGGCAGCAAGCGCATTTTTTTCCGGCAACGCGCTCAATTCTGAATTCTTTAGTTCATTCTACTTTTTCCTTCCTCTGAAAACTGAACATGGCTGCCTTCTCATCAATTCTCTCAATCAAGTCTTGACCTACTTCTTTAGTCACTGCTCTCTCGAGTCCCGTCGGCCCAGTGCCTTCGCCCTCGCGACATCGCCGTCCTCCTCTCGCCTGTGCTCACCGTTTGCTGACCCTGCGCCCTCTCGTCTCTAGTAACTAGGTAAGTATTAATTTGCCGACTGAATTATGTGCTTCAGATTGCTGATTAAAATCCTGTTACGTCTGTGCAAAGAGGTTAATTCTGAGTATGTGACTGAGTGATTATGTTTTTTTTTCCTATTTCTGACTCACAACTTAGTTTCAGATTTTGGGATTCATCGTGTAAACTTAATGAAATCACAAGGTAGCTTTGATTATTACACTGTGTTTGCTATGCTGCTGTAGTTTATATTCATTTGGTGGGTTTTTGTCTGTTAATTTTGGTTTTGTTGTTCGATTAACTCATCAAAAGAACTATAAATGTATAGAGCATCCTTATTTTTCATAACAAAGGAGAAGGATGTGAATGAATCGCTTGAAGTCCTATTGATGCTTTTTGTTTGTCTATAACTATATTGTTTACATTGGAGAGGTTTGATTGGAAGTTTGTGAAATGCGTTCTGAATATAGGACTAAATTAGATAGCTTACTGATATGGTTACTTTTTCAGTTTTTGATTAGTCGGTCTTCCACTGTTCATGTTTAGTTAAGTTTTTTAACTATTGTCTAAATTTTAGTTTTTGTAGTTGTTGGAAGATTAGTATGAGCGTATAGAAAGTGAGTTTTAGGGAGTAATTCCAAAGTCTGGAGGCTCTCTTCTCTCCAATCTTACTTCTATTTCTTCTTTCTCAAATTCGTTCATGTTGCTTACCTGTGAAAAGGATGTTTGTCCCTGAGTAATTAATGGAAAAAGACATTTGCTGAGCTTTTATACATCTTTGGAGCACTTGTCTTGACTGTGGAGCCCTATTCTTAGAATGGAATTGCAAGTTGTGTCGTATTTATGTATGGATAGAATTGAGTTGTAGTAGTTGGGAGAGAAGTTTAGTATAATGAGCAGAAATTGCCCTTTTTAATTCGAAACTCTTGACATTATAGGAGTATGCTTTATGGGTGCCAGATATTTCATGTGATACCTTGAAGCCTTCTTCAGCGTCTTTATCAGTAGTCACAACTCACAAGCCCATACCAAAGCCAACAATGATAAGTTATTGTCTGATGTGGTTCAAACAGTTAGAAGTCCATCAGGAAATATCCTACACTATCTGTGAAAAGATGTACAACCTACCAATCTTCAGACAACAGGGTGTAATCTTTGATAATATTTTTTTTTGGTGGCTATCTCTCTTACAATATGAAATTAACTATATTGCTTGAGTGAAATCGCATTAATGAAGCAAGATAACATATTCCTAGTTATAATCGATCATAAGTGATAAAAACTTACAGGCACACTTCTTGCAGATGGCGTTGGTTGTCATTTGTGGTCAACCTTGTAGTGGAAAATCAATGGCTGCAGCCTGTCTAGCTGAAGCCCTTCAAGAAACAGAATCTAAGCCATCAGTTCGAATTATCAATGAATCTTCCTTTCACCTGAACCGTAACCAAAGCTATGCTGACATGCCATCTGAAAAGAATTTAAGGGGGTAGTGAGATCTGAAGTTGATAGATCGTTGTCCCGGGATAATATCATCATAGTAGACTCCTTAAACAGCATAAAGGGGTACAGATATGAGCTATGGTGTTTAGCTCGTGCAGCAGGAACAAGATATTGTGTCCTTCACTGTGATGTTGAAGAAACCTACTGCAGGAAATGGAATGAAGAACGAAGGGATAAATCAGAAGCTTCTTATGATGATAAAATATTTGACGATCTGGTCAGAAGGTTCGAGAGGCCAGACAGCAGAAACCGTTGGGATTCACCTTTGTTTGAATTATGGCCTTCAAGAGACGGGATTGAGAAATCGTCTGCTGCTATAATAGATGCTGTTACTTACCTAACAAAAAGAGTTGATTCGAAAACTAAGGATGTCAAAATCTTACAACCTACTATTGCCACACAAGGTGCAAGGACATCAGAGGCGAATTCTCTGTACGAGCTTGATAGAGCAACTCTGGAAGTAGTGAGTATGATCGTGGAAGCACAGTCCCGTGCTATGGGTGGGCCTCTCAATGGGGTCCCACTTGGACCTGGCTTACCGGGTATTGATATTTCAAGACCCATTGGTCTGCCTGAGCTGCGTAGGCTCAGGCGGACGTTCATTAAATTGACTGGGCAGTCGAGCTTGAGTGGCCCACCGCCACCTTCCGATGCTGACAGTGCAAAGAGGATGTTTGTGGATTACTTGAACAGAGAATTAGGAAATGCTTAAATTATGAAATCCAAAAATGGAGGAATGTATCTTGGAGAAACCCTGTAAGAGTATCAGATGTAGTATTTTTCCAAGGTTTATGTGATTTTTCATTTTTGTACTATTATATGCTTTTTGTTTTTGATTTAGACTTGAATTTTTTTTTTTTTGCTTCATCCTTTGTAGTCCATTTCCTTCTTTTTGTTTTTATTTTTATTTCAGGCTATTAGGCTTTTGCTATTTGCTTTCAACTTTCTGGATATTTCTGCTGGATTAATAAACCGTGGCTGCTTTCTAGTTTCTACTACATCTTAATCTGAGTAAGGCATTTTCAGACTCTTTTAGGTGTAATTAAATTATGGGGTGCTTGGTTGGAAATTTTTCAATGGGAATGAGAATTAATATAAGATAATTATAGTGCTTAATGAGAATAAAAGATGGTGAATAATATTATTTCTCTTCCTAAATAAGGTAATCATTAGTCATTATGATTAACATTTTTTCATCTACAATTATTTTTCTCAATCATTCCCCCACCACCAATAATAATAAACTTCTTTTGTCTCATTTTTTCAATAAATTTGGAGGCATAGGAGGAAAAATCAATTTTATTTTTATTAAATTAAAGATCTGCGTAACAAGTGTGCAATGAGTAATTCTAAATTGATAGTGGAAATTAGTCAAATTCAAATTTACGGAGGTGGTTTTGCAATCTCTAATTACAATTTTAAAATCACTTTAAAAATAAACACAATCAAACTGACAATGTTGTGCATTTCAAACTTTTTTAATTGATAATTTAATTTAAAACGTAATTTTATGTACAATCCTAAACTTATTCCTTCTGTGATAATTCGGTTTTGACTGAAATTTTCTAAAAATTTGATTATTAAGCAAATACATCAAACCTTTGAAATTTGGCAAATTGTACAAGGGTTCATGGTAAAATTTGATTCATTTTAAAAAGTATTAGTTGTAATAATTGAAGGGTATTACATGTATTACTAAAGACTATTAATCGTGATAAGCTGAATAATATGTCCTATATTAATAAAGGGTACCAATCGTGATAAGCTGAATGATATTATACGTATTCTAAAGGATATCAATCGTGATAATCTGAAGAGTATTACATATATTACTAAATGGTATCGATCATGATAAGCTGAAGGGTATTACCTATATTACTAAAGAGTATTAGTTGGGATAACTAAAATGTAAAATGATTTATTTTTGATGTGGAACAAATTTCACTATAAAACTTAATTTACGAGACACGCTCTTCAAATTTTGATGTAAAATGCTGTATTCAAAATCACAATCATAATAAAAACCCCATATCTTTTGTCAGCACATTGAATTCCCCATCAATTATTAGTACATTTGTAATGTATAAGCTGAAAATATTATATTTAGGTTTGGCTAGATGTATAACTCACACTATAGACAGATGGGACTAAAATTTCCCTGCCTATATCATATGTAATCGCATTTATTGTTGGATTGGGTGGTAGGGGGCCCTGCATTTATTCAATGCTCCTGTTTTTTGTGCAGTTTTTTTACTTATTAAATGTTATACAAGTCGTGCTTTGATTACTTGTAGCCTTTTAGCAGTAGTTTCTAGAATTATTCACAATTATATTTAACTAGAGTAAAATTTGTGTGAATTGAATATATATATATATATATATATAATAAATTCTATATTTATATTTTTAACAGCAAAATGAGACTATTAAAAAATGATTAATATGTTATTATACTAATTTATTTCTAAAACTATTTTATAAATTGTAAATATATTTCTTTTTTAAAAGTCTTAAAAAAGTTCTTCAAAATTAGATTAATTTTGTTTAATTTATTTTTCGTCCACATCCCTATTCATTTCAATATCTTGATTTAAAAAAGAAATTAAATAATTGTTTATGTAATTTAAAAGATATTTAAAATTCTCATATATAATTTTAATATTATTCAAAAATTCTCATGCGTAATTTTAATAATTATGATTAGATATAATAATTTTATTTGTCTTTTATAATATATTTAAAGATGCGATTTCTCATTCTAAAGACTTTAGAATATGTAACCCTAAACATTCTAGAATAATAAAAATAGATCATACTAAAGGCTTTAGAATATGTAAAGAATTATTGAGAGTTCTAGAGAAAAATTTCGATACATTTCTCTCAAAAAATTTCCTATGTAATTATGCGGCAAAAGAGAGAAAACAAACCCCGTCTTTAAGCCAAAGGAAACCAACTGTGCTCACAATAATGGTGATTTTTTTAAACCACCTGACCTAATCACTTTATATTAAAGTATAATTGCTCTACCAACTTATATAGATTAAAGAAGTAGATAAATGAATTAGGAATAAGATAAAAGTAATAAATTTTATATTTATTCTGGTACTACTCTTTTCTAAATAGTATCCAACATTATTCCATATATACTTAATATCTTTTTGTTACTTTTCCCTTTTCCAGGAGAAAATAGAACAAGTTAATCTTTTTCTTTGTCAATTATTCTTTTTTCATATTATGGTAAAACTATTCAAATTTTCGTTAAAATCTCAATCACTTCTAATTTTATAGTTATACATTTGTTTATAAATTTTAAAATTTTGAAAATTGAATATTTGAATATTCAAAATAAAAGGATTTTGAATTTTAAAATTTCAAAATTTAATTCAAATAAAATGGATAAATTTCAAATTCGTGTCAAACCCAAATAGTAGCAATTAATTAGTTTGCTGCAGTGGATTGCATATATTCAAATTCAAAACAACTTAAAATAAATTGTTTTGAATTTTAGTTTTAAAATATTAAAAAAGGTGTAATAAATTATATATTTCTCTTATTTAATTATTATGGTTGGCAGAATTCCATTCCTTATTTAGAATATACACCAAAATTTAAATCATTACTAAAATGTATAAAGGTGTAAAGTAAACACATGAGATGGGGACATAATCGGCTGGAACCACACACTCTTTGGAATAACTATATACTGTACTACTTTGCTAAATGGCACTAATCATGTCTCCACATGCAAAAATTAATTAACATTCAATGTTTTGAAATAAAGCTAAATCTAAATCCTTTTCACATTAATTACGTACCAATCAAATTGGTCTTTTTTACATATCATTTTCTCATCGATATATATTTATTAGAGAATATCATTTTCTCATCAATTTTGACAAGTGTCAAATTCCTGATTTTTTTTATCATATTAAAAAAATTTGTTTAAATAATATTTTATGCAGGAATTATCAACATCGTTCAAAATATATTTAAATTACACGCGGTCATCGATGCATACAAAATTTTGTTATAACATGATGAAAAAATAGAAAAAGTAAAAAAATAATTGTGGGGGAAAGTGTGAATACTAAAAAATAGGTGGAGGACAACACAATTATTCTAAAAGAATAAATGAAAGACGATATGGTGTTCCCTCAAAATGCGAGCCTTGACAGATTGGATCTTAAAACCAGATTCACAAACCATTTGTAGAGAGAGTTGCTGTTACACTTAAAAAAGTTAAAACAACTACAAAAACCAATTTTAAAATAAATAAAAACCCAGCCCATTAAATTACTATTTTCTTCCCAATTATAGAGAACCCACGCTCCGAAAAAGCTGCTAAGAGGTTTCTCTCTCCGGATGTCAATGGCGAATCCAAACTCTGCTGCTTAACCTCTGTTGACACGTAGCTTTTTCTGGTATCCACGCACTTCAACTGCCGGTAAGCAGAAACCCTATTATTCACGTTTTTTGAAGCGCTGTGTTTGTTTTCCTTTCTTATGTGATAATGCTAATTGTATTGTTGTAATGTGTTGTGGATCTGATCCGAGTTTAAGATCTAGGTGGTTTTTGGAAATGGTTGTTATTTATGATTGTAATTACCCTAATAAATGTATTGTTTGTTTTTGGTGGGTAATGCAGGTTTGGTTTGATCTTGAGGCTTTCGTTGTTTTATTTGGATAGTGATTGATTGAAAGCTAGTTTGTTTTTTGTTATTTTGTTCGATTCGAAATTTCGTATCGATACTAGAATTGGTGGCGGTTAATTTGGCTTTAGTGTGGCGGCTGACGAGTGAATTGCGTGTAGGCTTCAAAGAAGAGGCGCACGTGATCTGAATTAGTTTGTCATACCGTCGGATCACACCCTTTTATAGTAAGTTTCGACATTCATATTATGTAACATAACAGAGAAGTTGCTGATTTTGAGGTTTAGCGACTGCTTGATTGTTGGCTTTTTCGGAGCCAGCTGAGAGACTTTGGACTTTCGATCAGATTACACGGGAGAAATTATATCGCATGATTGGTTGTGGTGTTCAAAGTCATTGGAGATTGATGTTGGAGCAATAGCCAAAGGGATTCCGGGTATTTTCTGCAATTCATTTTGAAGAGGATCTCAGGAATTGGACATGAGAAGCTCCTGGTACAATAAACTATTGTTGGTCATTGGCCCTAGACCGCCAGTCAACTGGGTGCTTTTGTGTCTAGTTAGTGTTTTAGCTTTGATTGCTCTGTTGGGATCTTCTTCTAATGAAATTAATACCATGGCTGATACTGTGAGATCCGACATTTATAAACCCTATAAAAAGGTGAAAGATCAAGCGATGAGAGATTATTTAGAGTTGAGAAACTTGGGGAACAATCCTTTGAAGGATTTTGATCTTTGTGGGAAAGAAAGAGAGAACTACGTTCCGTGTTATAATGTATCGGCTAATGTGTTAGCTGGTTTTAAGGATGGGGAGGAGTTTGATCGTCATTGTGAAGATTCAGAAGTTAAACAGTACTGTTTGATTCGGCCCCCAAGGATTATAAGACTCCCTTAACTTGGCCAACTGGGAGGGATGTTATATGGAGCGGAAATGTGAAGCTGAGCAAAGACCAGTTTCTTTCATCCGGAAGCATGACAAAACGGTAATTCTTGTTGGTTTTAATTGGAAAAATTAAATTTCAACCATTAATTATATTTCCGTTATCTGGTGAGGAGTAAACAAATTTGCATACTCTTTCCAATTGTGAGGAGAAAAGTTGATGTACGTGTTGCGACTTGTACAGGATGATGTTGCTAGAAGAGAATCAAATATCTTTTCATTCAGATGATGAGATGATTGTTGATGGTGTGAAGGATTACTCTCACCAGATTGCTGAGCTGATAGGGTTGGGAAGTGATGCTGAATTACGTGAAGCTGGTGTAAGTTATTGATTAGAATTGTCCAGAAAAACTTTTAGTGCAGGGAGTCATTGATTAAGATTTAAGAGTCTATTCTATTTAATTTGTATTTCTTTCCTGCTGAATTACAGGTGCACAATGTATTAGATATTGGATGCGGATTTGGTAGCTTTGGTGCACATCTGCTTTCACTAAAGCTGATGGCTGTCTGTATGGCAGCATATGAATCCACTGGTAGCCAAGTCCAGGTAGCCCTTGAGAGAGGTCTCCCAGCAATTATTGGAAACTTTATCTCAAGACAACTGCCATTTCCATCCTTATCATATGACATGGTTCACTGCACTCAGTGTGGCATTTTCTGGGATGACAAAGGTATTTACATCCCTTGTTCTCAGATATTATCCTCTGTTTTTTCGTTTCTCAATGCTAGGTTTCGCTAATTAATGAGATTTACTTTATTTTTGGCTTTTGTGTGATGATTATCTACTTAAATAGATGATCGCATAGATAAATATCTCTACATGACATCATGTTTAGTAATAATTCATGTATACGATCAAATACAACTGCATGTAATAATGGTTCAATCCCACACTCTGACTCTCACCTTACTTTAGAGAAGCTAGATCCTGATAATTTCGCGATTTGCTATTCTTTTCTTGTGCTTTTCGAGCACATGAATCACCACAGATGCTGAATAGTTAATGCGTATCTAGTATTTACTTTTGCAAGTGGCATTGGATAAGTGATACTATTAATTAGGTCAAACTTTAGAATACTGGTTATGCCATTATGTTTTGAATGACTATATGAGGAAGAGCATGTTGAGTTAGATGAAGAAAAACATCATGATGATATGATCAAATACAAGATCTTTTTAACTTCCAAATTGAAAAGGAAAAAAATCACTATTTTGTTGATTAATATACAACAAATTACTTTTGATCAATAGCTCACACACAGTAAAATTGTCGAGGCAGCTCAAATAAATTTTAGTCAATTGAATCTTTTTCTGCATTTACGTTTTTATTTTCACTAAATTGAAGGCATAATAACTCTCCTTTATGTATAAATGGACTCCATTCTTGCATTTGTTAAATTCAGTCTCCTATCGAAGATGAAAGTTAAAGTCGATGTTAACTAAACCAGGATCAAGGCACAACAGTCCAGAAACAGGAAAATACTTGTCAGCTTTTTTCATACCTTGATTATTGAGATCATGATCAGGAGGAACTTGAGGATGTGCTTGAATTTTTGTGATAGTCTGAAGCATAAAAGTTATGATCTAATCCTTTCTGTTACTAATGATACACTTCTTTATAGATGGGATGTTTCTTATTGAAGTTGACAGAGTGCTCAAGCCTGGAGGGTACTTTGTTTTAACCTCACCTAGAAGCAGGCGGCAGAGCAAAGGAACCTCAATTCCTTTTGAAGATCTCACCTCTAAACTGTGCTGGAATTATCTGGCACATCAAGATGAGACTTTCATGTGGCAGAAAACCGCAGATGCTCAATGCATTTCAAGGTGAGAATGGTTACTTCTTTTCTGTATCATTCCCTCCCCCAAACATTTTCCTTCATTGTCCTTCGACTACATACCTGATAATTGCTATGATAATTTGGTTCTTCATTGCAGTAAATATGGCACTTTTCCCCTTTGTAATGGAGACGACAGCCAATCATACTATAAGCCACTTGTTCAATGCATAAGTGGGACTGCCAGCAACCGTTGGATATCAATTCAGAACAAATCTTCTGATTCTTTGAGTTCTTCTGAGCTTGCGATCCATGGTATGTAATACTAGTTTGAAACCATGTATCAGACACTGCCATCTTCAGCTTTCAAACAGATTATTTATAATCAATTTGAATACAGGAATTAATCCTGAAGATTTCTCTGAAGACTTGGTGTTTTGGAGGTCTGCCCTAAGAAATTATTGGTCTCTGCTTTCCCCTTTAATTTTCTCTGACCATCCTAAAAGGCCTGGTGATGAAGATCCAATGCCCCCATACAATATGGTTCGAAATGTAATGGACATGAATGCTCATTATGGAGGTTTAAGTAATGCCCTGCTGGAAGCTAGAAAGTCTGTGTGGGTAATGAATGTTGTGCCATTAGGTGAACGTAATACACTTCCTGTCATTCTTGATCAGGGTTTTGCTGGTGTTTTTGCATAACTGGTAAGACTTTGATTCGTGTAAGCTATTCCCTTCAGTATTTTGTTGAATTTAAAATAACTCGCTGCATATATTAGACGGTATTGGTACATAGGAAACCTTTAGATGCTCCAGAATGTCTGGTTAACTCAAATTAATAAGGGAAGACTGATAATAATAATAGTAATAATAATAATAATAATAATAATAATAATAATAATAATAATAATAATAATAATAATAATAATAATAATAATAATAATAATAATGAGGGTCTTGAAGACCTAAAAACTTGGAGAGAAACTATGCGATATGTTACAGTAAACTATGAATGAGAACGTGTAGCCGACCTCACATAGTGAGATAAATGTATAGTTTTTGTTTATGTGTATGTATATGTGAGTTATATTTAGAGCTTATTAGATATTAGATCATATTTAATATAAGTTGTGTTAAGTGTTGGGGTAGAATTTAATAAGCTTTCAAATATGATATATGTTGTTCTGAAGTGTTATAACCTCAGCCAAACACCTTCTTAATTGTATAATAATAATAATAATAATAATAATAATAATAATAATAATAATAATAATAATAATAATGTGCTATTTTGTCAAGGAAGCTGTTTCTGTAACTGGGAAAGCCATATTGTTAAATAATTCATTAGCTAGAATTGAGAATGAGATAAGTGATCGTCATGTCTTTACCTCTTTTAGCTACTTTATCCATTAGCACCAATAAATACTCCAGTTTATACGATGCAGGTGTGAACCTTTCCCTACATACCCTCGGACATATGACTTGCTTCACGCCAAGGGACTTCTATCACACCTTGCCTCCGAGGGATGCAGCGTACTTAATCTAATCTTGGAAATGGACCGTATCCTTCGACCTGAGGTAATATCTCGTAATTATTTAATTATTTGTAACTCTTATCAAAAGGTGAGACGTGGAGACATGTTGGTATTGGCAGGGATGGGTAATTATGGCAGATAAGGTGGAGTATATAGAGCGGACACGTACTCTGGTGACACAGCTGCGATGGGAAGCCCGAGTGATTGATCTTCGGGATGGCAGCGACCAGCGGCTACTAGTATGTCAAAAGCCATTCTTGAGAAAATGATGAATGGAAGATGGGACCATCTCGACGACGTTCCACTTGTTTCTTTGGACTCTGGTATAACTTCATCAAAACTATACTATTGGAACTGGAATGAAGAAGTAGTGATTGCCAAATTAGTAATTTAGTTGAAGAGATGGGATCATAAATTTTGGAGGTTGTAGATATTCATTGCAGCTCTAGTCCTGATCGATCAAGGAAAAGAAGATTTTTCCCTCTCTCAAGGAAAGGAGAGATAGTAGCAAGCAATCATCGGAGTCATTTTTTCTTCTTCTTCTTTTTCTTTCTGAGTTCTATATTTATTTATTATTTGTGCAATTGCAATTGAATTCTGAATGTACTCCGCAACTGCCACTCTCAAGTGACACATCGCATTCTTCTTTTTAGATTTATTTATACTTTTTTTCTTCCTAAATTAGGAAATGTCACCGTACAAAACTATCACTCTCTATATTTTTTTAAAAATTACTTTTGAACCTTTTTTTTTTGAGCAGAAATTACTTTTGAACCTAAATACCTTTAGTTTGAGAATTTTAATGCTCACAAGTCACAATCCTTTCACAATTGCAGCCGCGGCGAATGCAGCTAGAATCCTACACTGACTTTCTTGCGATCGTGTGACCATTCCCTTGACCTCGCCATAAAAATATTGATTATAAGCAGGGGTGGCAACACGGCAAGATAATATTAATACTAAAAATAATCTAAAAATTTAAAATTTTAGACACGATAATGACACAATAATATTTAAAATTTTAGATTTTAAAATGTTTAATTAAAAATTTTAAAATTTATATTATATTGTATTGTTGTAATCGTATGCGTGTCATTAACATATTACTAGTGATTCACTAATAGATTAACAGATAACTAATGAGTTAATGTGTAATATGTTAATTTTATCGTGTTTAACTTTATCGTGTTTAACGGGTTGACATGACACGAACCTTATCGTCGATACGATAAGGAAACGAACACGATAAAACCAAACACTAACCTACAATTTTTGTGTTTTTCAGTATCGTGTTATCGTATCGTATTCGAAATTGTCACCTCTAATTATAAGAGGCTGAATACTTTTAGATAATTTTTAATAAAATAAAATATTGAATGAAGTTTTTTCAAACTGAAAGCGACATATTTTGAAGGAGTTGGTGGTGGTGGGTGTGGGGGTATAAATGAGTTGGATCTCGTCAAATTCAACTTAATTTAAACGGTTTCTTTAGCTTTAAAAAATTATATTTGGACTTCATGATTTGCAAAGTCAAATATAAATTGTGGAACAAATAATTTAAGTCATGATTAATTTGTTGGAGAATGAAACATTCAAGATTTAGTCTAATGAATATCCCAATAGAGAGAACTTCTGTAATCACTAATCACCAAAACCGGGAATATTACTAAAAATGTATGAAACATACTTCCTGAAGTTGTACACATTTTTTTAGACACGAAAACTAAGAAAAATTAGTTTTGTTGACTTTTTTTAGAATAAAGAGTAAGAGATAATAAAGTGTAAGGATATATTAAATGATTTAATGAGATAAAGATAGGAGAGAGAATAAAATAGAATAAGATAAGAGTGACATTTTTAAATTAAAATAATACTGTGAAAATATTAATATTGTATAATATTTTCTATTTAGAAGTGTAAAATAAATTTATTTAAACCGACGAAAAAGAAAATACGCTTTAATTTTTTTGGATGGAGGGAGTACTAGATTTTGTCTAATGAAATAATATCCCAATAAAGGGAACTTCTATAAACACCAAAACCAGGGAAAATTACTAAAATTGAGAAAATTAAATAAGGAGTAGAAATCAGCACACACGTGCGCGTGTCCCCACAAGTTCCCTAATTAACGACCGACTACTAAAATTACATAAGTGCCCTCAAAACAGACGGTCCAGATTCATTTCCTCCCTCCCTAATTTTTTTCGGTGAGTCTCTCTTTCCTCCCTCCCTCCCATTCATTCGTTTATTTATTCATTATTGATTTCCAGGCTTTTTAGCAACTCTCCGCAACAAAATCAACACAGCTGAGTTTGCCTGCATTCGACCATTTCCGGATCTTCAATCTGCAAATACGAAAAAATGTCGACGGAAAAGGAGAGGGAAACCCATGTCTACATGGCTAAACTTGCAGAGCAAGCTGAGCGTTATGATGGTATGACTACTTTTCCGTACAACGTATCTCCTTTTCTCCGCACGTATTTTGTATCCCTGTATCCATGACGATGTTAAGTGTAGATGCGAAGCCGCAAATTTGTAGATCATCTTCTCTCTCTCTCTCTGTAGAAGAAAATCGTTTTAAAAGGGATCCGGACGTGTCTGTTTTTCTTTGTGTAGGCGGTCCTTATATATCGTATTAACAATCGAAATATGGTCGAAGGAAAAATTTTTATTTGAGGGGCTTCTTTCTATTATCTATACCTATGAATTCCATTGGACCTAGAAATGATACTTGGAAGAATCGGTTGGGTCTTCCAATATCAATAGGTTGATTGTTGTGTTAGTGTGACTTTCCCGCGATTTGGTGTATGGATATGGATGTCAATGTGAACGTTCATTGACCTGAATGGATATACATTGGCAATTGGAGAAAAGAACTGCTTTTTTAAGCGTAAGATCAAGAAATTAGGTTGTTTTGTTCAGAAAAAACGTTGAGTTTGAATATGTATGATTTGAAATTGAGGAATGTTAAGGTATATTGGAATTTATAGAGCGATGTGGATCTTGTTTCGTTTAAATATCAAACAGGAGACTTGCGCAAGAAATTTATGCAATTCTTTGTTGTTGATTTCAATGTGCTCAAAATACGGTTGTGTTCTGATTCGTTTAATTATTATTTTCTTCTTTTTTGGTCGACACTGTTTCGATTTTTTATTTTGGTGAAGAAAATTGATTAAAGACATAATAGATCGGAGGTTAAAATTGTAGTAGCCAAATTTGAATTTGAGAAATATTGTTCAAGTTAGGGGTTCAGTTTGGTTATTCAATAGGCGATGCCATCAAAATATCTTCTTACATTGTATTTGTTTACAGAAATGGTTGATTTCATGAAAAAGGTTGCAAAACTAGACGTTGAGCTGACTGTGGAGGAAAGAAACCTACTCTCTGTGGGTTACAAGAATGTTATTGGTGCTCGCAGAGCGTCATGGCGAATCATGTCTTCTATTGAGCAGAAGGAAGAGGCCAAGGGAAATGAGAACAACGTGAAGCTAATTAAGGACTATTGCCAGAAAGTAGAGGATGAGCTATCCAATATCTGCGGCGACATACTTTCTGTCATTGACAAGCATCTCATTCCTTCCTCAGGTTCAGCAGAAGCTACCGTTTTCTACTACAAGATGTAAGTCAAAATGGTCTTGAAATTATGCCGACTTTGCTTTTGGGTCTATTCTCTTATGCTGCTTCTTTCTTATTCTTGTTATCACGTAGATTCTTCCATATTACTACCTCTTACTGTGTTCTGGAGAATTATATAGTTATATGTCCTTAGTATCACGCACTACTCATAGTAATTCACTATGTTACTAAAGACAAGAACAGGTACACTCCTGCATTTGATCTTTCATCGTTTACCACATGTAGTTAGTGATAGAGTTAAGAGAAGTAATGAAAGGTAATGACTGAATGTTATTGATATTTTTGACGTTGAGTATGAGGGATACAAAAACTCTGGGATAGTTCCGGACAGAATAGCTCTGCCCAGGCTAAAGATTGATAACAATACTTAACTCGAGTCTGCCTTCTACATCGTCCTATCCCCATTTACTGTAAAGTCATATTCCTTAACTATAGCTCCCTATTTATACACATTATTCCATTATTTTCAGCCCCTAAGCTATTTGCTGGAATCATGCAACGAAATAATCAAGTTGAGATCCTTTGCTTTCATTATTTGAGGGTAAACCAAAAAGGCAATTGCTTGATTGCCTCCATCAGTTAGCAAGAAAAAGCTTAGTTTTCTGGTTCAAGAAAATGTGAACTCGGTTTCAGGATACATCAAAATATAATAAATGGACTTTAAGTTAATTGTTGGACTGAAGGATAGATTTGGAAGATGTTTAAGCTAGTTGCATCAACTATATAATGTTTTGCATTTGCTTCATCCCTGGCTGGTCACTAACTTGGTTCTTCTGGTCTTACATTGTTTAGGAAAGGTGATTACTATCGCTACCTTGCTGAGTTCAAAACGGATCAGCATAAAAAGGAGGCAGCTGAACAGTCCCTCAAAGGCTACGAGGCATGTCAATTGACAAAATAAACCAATCAAGTAAAATTGGCTCCATTTTGTTTCTTATCTCTTTCTTATTTTTAATATTATGTAGGCTGCTTCTGCGGTAGCAAATACAGATCTTCCATCTACCCACCCCATCTGCCTTGGTCTTGCTTTGAACTTCTCAGTATTCTACTATGAGATCATGAATTCTCCTGAAAGGTAATTTTGTCAGAATTTTAGACAAGACATATTTCTCTGTCAAAAACATTCAAATCAAGTATTGTGTATGCATACATATATTCTGGGTAAATTGGGCAGGGCCTGCCATTTGGCTAAACAAGCGTTTGATGAGGCGATTGCTGATTTGGATTCTTTGAGCGAAGAGTCGTACAAAGACAGCACTTTGATTATGCAGCTGTTGAGAGATAATCTCACTCTCTGGACCTCCGATTTGCCTGAAGATGGTAAATTATATCTTCAACCATCTTAATAGTTAATATGTATACAAGACAAACGTAGAAGCAATTCATTCTCATTCTTGTTTTAAAATATTTAAGTGGAGAGTTGAAACCTTAAGTTGATCCAATTTACATTTTGCCATGCTCAGGTGAGGAGAATGCCAAAGCTGAGGAATCCAAGCCCGCAGAGCCTGAGGTGAATATCTATATCTAATTTTTCTGAGTAACATTGCAACTGTAGTCAACTAATACTTTTCAGAAAAAAAAAAAAAACTACTCCGTTACAATTTAGATTGCTCAAAATTAAAAATGGACGTTACAATTTAGTTTTTTCATATCCAAAATAGCAAAAAGTCGAACTCAATCCCACGTGCATTTCAATCCTTGTTTCTTATCAAGACGTTTATAAATCGTGTTTGTTTTGCAGAACTAATGTGGTGGAAGCACTGGTATTATATTTGAAGCTTCAACCCCAACAAAGTGTTGGCTGTTTGTGATAATTCAACCCTCTATTAGCAAAATAGCAGAAGAAAATGAGATGTTTTATGTAACATTTGCCTGCATTTTTGCCTTTAATTTTATTTCTCTCCATCCCTTCTTCGGTCCAGAACTTTAGGCTTAAAACATTGTTCTACATAGACATGATAATATTAATGTTTACTATATTTGGCTTCGTCTTAATATCATTGTGCTGGATGGATGGAACAGAGAATCAAAGCTTTTATGTTTTTATTGAGAAATACGATATCACAATCGCAGGGATGTAAAAAGAACCAAATAAGTTTGATTCGACTTGGCATCCTTTTCGGATATTGCAATTTGAATATGAATTAATTTTTTGATTTGAAAATATTCGAATATTTGCAAATATTTAATGAATATATTTATTTCTAATTTAATAAATAACTAATACTCCATAAATTTAATGAATAATTATCAATATATATTATTTAATATTATTTTTATTTATAAATAATTAAGGAATATACTCTCTATTACGATTCAAATTGTTCAAAACTAAATGATATGAGTTTCAATAAAATTGTTATTTATCGGTATTAAAAGGTGTAAGATGAAGGGTAAAAGGTTTATTTCAACTTTATTGTAGTGAGTAGTTAAGTAGAGGAGATTTAATCATAGTGGAAAATTAAGTGACATAAGTATAAATAAGAAATGTTTGTAAGAGTTAATTTGAGATGACAAAATTGTTTTTTTTTTAACTATTTTGGGTACGAGAAAATAAAATTATAACATCGATTTTTGAATTTTGAGCAATTTATATTGTAACGGAAGGAGTAGTATATATCATTCAATAAAAACCATACTTTCTAAAAATATATGTATTTTTTATTTTTTGAATAAAAATTCGAATTGAATTGTCGAATACTATTGAATATTTCAAATAACGAATCAAATTTAAAATTTATTTTTAAACGACAACAAATATTTGAATATTTTATCGAAAATTCAGTTCGTTTACATCCTAATGACGAGTAAGTTGAAGAAAGTTGGAATGGTTTAGCAATACAAATTACGGATGAGAAAGTAAAAGGCCGGGATCAACGAAAGGCGCACTGATTATATTCATATGAAATTACGCAGTGATCATAATAGATGAAGATATATTTTTAATTAAATTAAGTAAAACTGATATTGGTGTGTTTATATTAAACTAAAAAATATATGTAAATTTCATGCCTCGATGCAGAAAACGGAATCTTAAGTATGGCCATGGAAGTGAAATCATGCCAAAAATATGTAGGGGCATTTTCCTTCAAACTGTAACTTGTTCCTAGAAAGAAACATAATACAATCAAAAGTAGGCTTAGGCTAGGCTGAAACATCTGACTAAGGTTCAGATAAGAAGTCGGATATACAAAAACTATGTACTAGTACTACTTAGATATATGATATTATAAGGTGCCAAGTTTATTCCTTCACAAAATAAAATACGTTTTCAAGTTTCTTTCTCGAAATAGCTGTGTGGCAGCCGGAACTCTTCCTCGTGTGTCAGAAACTCTGCATCTTCCTCATCTGGTTTCTACAATGAATGGACACAAATTCATTTCATTACATAACCTTTAGACAGGTTCTGACCACGACTAAACCTAGAAACCTTAGCATAACGTTTTGAGGACAGACATTATTTCTTTCTAGATATGGCACCTGCTGACGGGGTATTTGCAATACAAACTTTAAGGAGGTGATAGTAACTTCGGGACATAATGGGTCTTTTGTGCATAGGTTAAACCTCAAGGGTAACTTTTCTGTACTTTGCCCGATAACTAAGGGGGCGTTTTGTTCAAATTCTTTAATAGGAATGGTAATGAGAAACATCGAACAGTGAATGATGGTTACATTTTAGTGTATTGCTCTAATTTTGAAATAAGTTGAGACAAAAATGATGGTTGGTTGAGGAACAGTGGAGTGATTTAGAAGAAACAGTCGATCAACTTATTTTAAGTAGTATCAATCATCTTTTATTCTCATTAACCACCACAATCTTTATTGATCATCTTTTATGAAGGTATGATCAAGGTAAATTGATCATCTTTTATTCTTATTAACTATCAAAATTACATTATAACCCTATATTCATTTTCATTACCATTCTCAATCAAACAATTATTTAACCAAGCGCCCCCTATTACATGCTTAAAAATGGATTTCCTGCACAGATCATCGCACTGTCCAGCCAAAATGAGTAATACATATTCTACTCATATCCAAGGGAGATGTTCAGACTCTTAAGAATGTTATAATTTCTCATTTTTCTTTCTCAAGTGAGTTAATAAAACCATTTCAACTCTTTTAGGTAGATGATAAGCAGACAAGTAGAAAGAGCATACCACCATTTCCAAGTTGTAAAACTGGCCCAGCAACTTCAGAATATCATCTGAAGTAAAATGGACGATTGAAACTGCAACATTACAGAAATTACAAAAGTGAAATGAGATTGCTCAGATCTATCACATAAACTTTAAGTTAAGATGCAATTAATGGAAACAGAAAGGAAAACCAAGCAAACCTTCTACGCATGTATTCAGTTAAACCATAAAGAACAAAGTGACGATGAACACCTGCAATCAACAAAAGAAGGAATCAGTACCAAATTACTAACTATCAAGATGCACCAGCAAAGCCAATCTGCGATCCTTATATAAGAAACAAGTGAGGCAATTGATATCTTATTTTATTTAAATTTTAATGAGAACTCTTGTACAACTATATCAGTTCGAAACACAAAACTTACTAAGAAAAATCGGCACAGAGAAGTATATCTAAAGGTCAAAATTCATATTCTGTTTTCTAAGGGGAAAAATCACCATAAAAACATGAGGGAGCATATGCGAGACGGTTTCATACATGAGACGGAACTCCACTTAATATTTGAGTTACACTTACTTTAAAACATGATTCGACTGGAACTCCATAACCATGGATCATATAACATTGTAAATGAGATCCGTTTCGTTTAATGTATCAGACGGCTCATACCAGTTTTTGTCTAAAAACAATATTATGATATATTTGTAAATTGGTCCCGTTCTTAACAATCTTCCACATTAAAAGAAATTCAATTTGCTTGCCAAATTAACGAATTAAGTTGTACTATAAATGGAACACATGCATGTACGTAAACTCGATGTGATAATCTACACTAATCATGAAAAAGGACAGCAAAATGATATGGGAAAAATATAATTAATTAATTAAACAACAAAAGAAACCTCGTAATTTGGCAGGAGGGTAAATTTCGAGAGCTTCAAGCAATTTCAGTTCCAAATCCACCTCCGATTTCTCCTGAAATTCGACCAAAATCACGCATGTTAAAAACTCATCATATACTACATTTACAATATACAAAAGTAAATAAATAAATTGGTACCTTGCGGAGCGCGGAGGAGTTGATTTTGCAAGGAGAGTGAACGGAAAGTCCGTCTTGCTCCTGTTCTTCTCCTTCATCATCATCTTCAATTTCTTCTTTCACTTCTTTTTAGCTTTACCATTCGTTATTTGCCCCATTTTTCTGAGCCTTAATTTAGTTAATTTTCAGCTTTGGGGACTCGAATATATATTGTTTTGAAATTCTTCTTTCTGATTTTTCAAAATTAAAGAGAGATTTTAGGGATTTGGAGTATGATCAGAAAATCGTAGGATTCGCTAGAGGTGTCACTTCAGTTGGGCCAAATTGTTTTTATAAAGCCCAATTTAATTTTAAATGGACCTGGACTCGGATGTACTGGGTCTTTATTCTTAGAATTTTTCTTTCATTTTAGAATGTATAAACTCTATTAATTATTTTTTAAATTATTTTTTTATAAATATATACTGAATTTAGTACTTCTAAATTTTTAGAATAATGTGGATCATTCTATTTAAGACTTTATATAAAAAGTAAATATAATTCAAAAATAACATATGATATTTATTTGGACAATATGTATATCATAAATATATACTTTTGAGTATTCAAAGAATACAAAATATAGCAGATAAATATCAAACAAATTTACATATCACAAATCTTTATGATATTTATTGTGACTAATAAATACATATATACGAATAAATTAAACGATTTACTTAAATCTAAGATAAATCAAATCCAAAAAATAATGTGTGATATTTAAAGTTAATATTCAAAATCTGGAAAAATATATATAATAAAAATTTATGCGTTTTATATTATATGATTTTAATGTTAACGTGATTTTGATTCAGAGTGTTATATACTTAATTATTTTGTTCTATATAAATATTTAAAATAATTTGTGTTATATAAAAAAATAATATTAAGATTATTATAAGTTAAAAATAAAAAAGTAATACTACTTAATACACTTAATTTGTGTTACTAATATTGAAGAGCATTATAATTAATTTCCTCAGAAAATGACTCTCAACAACCAAGGTCCATGGAAACATAATTTCCCAATCAGGCACAACAATTGTCCCTACTAACAAAAGTATAAACCTTCTTCCACTCATAAACAAATTTTAAAAAAATAAAGAATCCAAAGAACAACCTATATTTAAATGATCAAACAGTGATACAAAACATCAATGTTTCTCAAATTCTTGAACCTTTTCCTTGTTTTTCTTTGCTGTCATTAGCAATTCCTATACACTTTGACATCTCCGATGTTAAGCTATAACAAACATCGGTGTCAACGTTGAATTTTGTTTCTGCATATGTATGTGTTGTCCCTTGGTTTTGCATATTATATTATCACCAAAATAACATCAAATAGTGGCCAATTTTTTTACATCCAATAAACCTCTTGGTATCAAATTCTTGATTCCAAAATGGCTTCAATCTCCAATCCTTCTCTCATTCATCAATCAAGATTTTCTTCCTTCTACAGACACCACACCACATGTTCAATTCTACATACAACAGGCCCTGCTGTTTCAAGAGCAAATCACTTGGAATTTTCCCACAAGATTAATCTGTCTAAACCTGTGAATTTTTCAGGTAAGTCTTTAAGAAATCCTGGACTAAATGAAGTCTTGAATCTCCGAGGTTCATCGGAGTTTTGCACCACAAAAGCTGCTGCTGCTGATGCTAATGCAGACGGTCATGAGATTGAAGTTGCAAACGGGTCGGTGAAATTTGGATTATTGCAAATGAGTAACTGTTGAAGAAATGTTTTTTTTTTACTAATGATCAATCATTATTGCTTCTTCTTGCAGGTTTGCAAAGGCTGAGAAGAGCTTTGCAGAGAGATTTCCAGCTCTTGTTACAGGATTCTTCTTCTTTACATGGTAAGATACTTGATTTGAATGCATTACTGCGTTTATCATATGATGAATTAATGTGACTAACTATGGAACAGTTAAAAATCAATTATCCAAATCAACAAATTCTGATGCAGGTATTTCCTGAATGTTATATTCAATATACTCAACAAGAAGGTCTACAACTATTTCCCATATCCATAGTAAGTAGTAGTGCTCAATTCTTCTAAGTTTTAACTTCAACTAATCAAATGCATAGTCTCTGATCAATGCATTTAAGTAAAAATTCATAAGGTACCTTGTATAGCTTTGTGTCAGTAATTCATCTTCTGGTTGGAGTAGTATACTGTCTGATCAGCTGGGGTGTTGGTCTACCAAAACGTGCCGTAAGTTAATAATCTTGTCAAGATTTAGCAGCATATTCATGAGAAAAAATCAGTATCTCTCTGTTGTTTAATTCAAGAATATGATTTCAACGAGCAGCCTATTGATAAACAACTGTTGGGGGTTCTCACTCCAGTAGCATTCTGCCATGCTCTTGGACATGTCATGTCAAACGTGTCGCTTGCAGCTGTTGCTGTGTCCTTCACACACACCATCAAAGGTACATACATACATGCATGCATACAACCTTAATTATCTCTCCTGTTGATTTCTCTAATGTAACTGTTACAACAGCCTTGGAGCCATTCTTCAGTGCTGCTGCTTCCCAGTTTGTTTTAGGGCATCAGATTCCACTCCCACTTTGGCTCTCATTAGCCCCTGTCGTATTTGGTAAGGTCAAAGATTTACTATCTGTCAACAAAATGAACTAAAAGAATGATTCTCAGATGTTGCACTTGAGTATGTTGAACTGATTTTCTGGGTAAACTACGATGTCTGAACTTCTCCGCACAGGGGTATCAATGGCTTCTATGACTGAACTATCATTCAATTGGACCGGGTTCACCAGTGCAATGATTTCAAATATTTCCTTCACTTACAGAAGCATTTACTCAAAGAAAGCAATGGTAAAATCTTTAATTCATGTATCTAGATGAGGCTTTTTTCTGTCATTTCGTATCTGAATCTCCTACTCATTTGCCAACAAACACAGACAGGGATGGATAGTACAAACATATATGCATACATTTCCATTATCGCCCTCCTGTTCTGCCTCCCACCAGCAATATTAGTAAGTTCGTTTCATTAATTATTAAACATTTACATCTCTCCTGTAATAATTTCTAGAAATAAAACAATGTCTCTTGTTTTTAGATTGAAGGTCCCAAGCTAATGCAGTATGGTTTCAAAGATGCAATTACCAAAGTTGGGCTTCACAAGTTCATGTCTGATCTATTCTGGATTGGAATGTTCTACCATCTGTATAATCAGGTAATTGCTATGTTTCTTTCTAAACTCATAGGACTCTATGGGGACATTATACGAGTGTGATACTTTTAGGTGGCTACGAACACGCTGGAAAGAGTAGCGCCTCTCACACACGCTGTAGGGAACGTGCTGAAACGAGTCTTTGTGATCGGTTTCTCCATAATTGTGTTTGGGAATAGGATCTCCACACAAACTGGGATTGGTACTGGAATAGCAATTGCAGGTGTTGCAATGTATTCACTCATTAAGGCTAACATGGAAGAACAAAAACAGGTAAGTTTTGCAAAATTGTTTTGATTGTTTTTGCCTTTTGTTTGTGAAATCACTGAAAACGGAAGAAGAAATCAATCTTTTTAATGTCACTTTCAGAAGGCAGCTCAAAATCAAGAATGTTAAGGCTCCCAGCAGTTTTTAATCATCAACATGCAATTTGTAACCAAATAGACATCAATAAAGGAAATGGGAGGCAAAGTCATACCACACAACTACTGATTATTTTGCTATGCTGAAGCTTCCTTCCAAGTACAAAAGAGGGATTAAACTCTACTTTCTCATTAAATTACTTCTGCTTTAGAGATACTTCTGAGCATTTCCTGCTGTATTTAGCAACCTTCCCACAATCCTATGTTGTGTGCTTGCTAAGTTATGTTACCTTTGAGCATTGAGTAGTTCCTAACATGATATCTTGGCCTAAGAATTTACAAAAAAACTACAGATGAAAAGTGGCATTTGTCTTTTGGGGCTCGGACAGTCGAGCACAACCACAAAACTAAAGTTAAGATCCCATCGCCAGCTTGAGGGGATGAGATCACAAGCTCATCTAATGTTATAGAAAAGACAACTCTTTCTAGGCAAATAACAAAACTTGTTCTGAAAACTGACTTCATGTTTGCCAATTTAAGTTACAATCTCAAGAATCATAATACGAGGTAGCAACAAACTCATGAAATAAGGCAGCTACTATGAAGTAATAAATCAGGGTGGTAACATTATCTGCAATTCCCTACTGAGCATGACAAAGAATATAAATAACCCACACCTAAAATTTATTTGCTTTGCCTACCGCTTATCATCCTCATCAGAATGTCTAGAGTTCAACGATCAATTAATTATGCCTTATCCTTCGGAAAGCAAATAATGTTAGTGCTTATATGTAATCCTCAGAAGAAGCCATCTTCCAATACCCATCTTGCTCGGGCCCAAAGCTGACCGTTGCACTTGCTGGTGTCATACTTCAGAAAAGGGATGGAGCAAAGCTATAGAAAAACAAGAATACTCAACCACCTACATCTCCAGCACACTGCATTGAACTGAGAACACAGTTGCACAGGTTCAATGCTTGATCATTATAGTACAAGATGGACATATAAGTATGTGTGAATAAATTAGACGTTTGAAATCATGACTTAAAATTTGAATTTATATAAAGAACCAAAGGTTTCTCAATCTCCAGATGTGAACAACATTTGGAAGCATTCACTACATGGCATCTCTGTCGCCATTATACAGATGTGAGTTGATGATATAAAGTCTTACTTTCATGAATAATCGGTGGCGAACTCGAGATTAAACAGTTGGTTCCGCGAAGCTCTGAACCCATTCGAATCTTGAACTGTCTGGCGAGAGATTCTACCTTTTCATCAGATTCATAATCCATCTCTCTGACACAGCGCCTGCGGACCTTTTTTAGCATTTCCTTCGATGGTTCATGCCCTGCATTTATCTGCTTGGAGGGTTCTAATTGATGAGTGCCATTTTTTATATGTAGATAAAATTTAAAAGTAAGAAAATAATATCAATTTTGGGGTGTGGAGATTACCAGGTCATCAATCACAGCCAGGGCAGCTTTAGGATCCCGCATAACAAGATGAGCATCAATAAGAAGAGAATATGTATCCATATTTGGCAACACACCCAACCCAATAAAGTGCTCAAATACTTTTATAGCTTCGTCTCTCTGCCACACAAAAAGGCCTTTTATCGTTCAAGAAAGTAAGAATATATACATGATTGAAGAATGTAAGCATATTAATTATGTATTTTTCTAAATCTGAGCAGACATGGAATTCATTTCATTAACTGAATTGCACTGTACCCATTTATAGCACAATATATAATGCCTTTGATGAACATCCCCAACATGAAGACAGCTTCCTAACCTTAATATTTTTACTGATATTGGGGGTTGGGGGAAAGACAGCTTCCTAATAGACACTAATCGCCACATGATTTTGCCAGAAAACTAGCAACAGGATGAATATTCAAAAACACATACAGATCAAAGAAGAAACTAGCAGAAGCAACCATTATAAATATGGTCATGCATGTTATGACAGTATACAACAATCAGAGGCAATGTCAGATGTTAAATTATGTCTGCCTTGCTGAGAATCACCACCATCGTTTTCAACTCTTTGAAACCAAACAAACAAAGGTCAGAGAGTATCAGTTTTGAAGAAAGAAAAGGCTCATAAAAAACACTTAAAAAAGGAATGGAGTGTTTTGTATAACCAAGAGGCTTGGTGGAAATATTGCTTACATACATAATTTGAATAAAGCTTCCTGAGTGGTTTAACTCAATTCGACAAAGGAGCAACATAGTTAAAACAATACAAATAGTAAAGGGGGACTTGGGATGCACTTTTGGTACCTTGCCAAGCTTCCCAAAGGCACATATAAGAGCATTGTATGAATGGATGTTAGGGGCCAATCCAAAAATGTCTCTAATAGAAGCAAAGGTCTGGTAAGCACGATCAAGATCCCATATGTTTGCACAGCCAAGAATTACGCAATTTAGAGCAGCAATAGACTTGTATGGAGGATTGGCTTGACTTAAATTCTCAAGCTGATGATAAACCTGATCAAACACTTCAAAATTCAGTCATTTACAAGAAAAATACCAACATAAATGTACATATACATATTTGCAAATATGAATATCAATAAATCATAATGCAACAATGAATCAAACAGATGAAAGAAAGTTAGTCAATGGAAAGCAATTTCAGGTCAAACTAATATAGGTAGCTAACATGAACGAAACTTGAGTGCCTGACACCAGAACAAACTGGTTTATATTTTCCCAAGTATTACTATTAATATATGCCTCCACGTACGTCAAGAATGGGCACCATCAAGGTGGTGATTGAACATTTACAAGGTGATGCTAAAAGAGTGACATGCAATAGTTACTATATGCATCTTCGAAAATATCCAGGATGATATAATTCATTAAGTGCAACATCTCAAATATCTCCGCAACACAGATATCTGAATTCAATCTTGTGTCAAGTACATATCATTTTAAATTCTCTATTTTGGACCAAGGAATACCTTACTGATTACTACAATTCTTATGCTCATATGACAAACAATTCTGTTTTCATACCTTGGTTACCATTAGGTATAGAACTTTTCAAATACATAGTTAACGAATGGATTACTCTTAGTTAACGAAGGGGGAAAAATGACCAGAAAATTGAACCCTCCGTTACTAGCATTTCCCTTCTCAGCGCCTCCTAGCGGGCATAACTATTGTGAAAGATGACCAATTTTGGATCTTACAAAACAAATCTGATTAATTTCACATCTACAGCCAATTTTTGCATAACCTATGACTTTGAATATGAAGAAATTATTTCCACGTTGTTATTCATTATCAAACCAACATAAATGGTCATTGAGAAAATACCCAAACCAGAAACTCTAATATACCATGTCTTGTTAATACATAATTACTCTTATTAACATAAGCTCAGCACCAAAGGTATCTACAGAGAAGAACTTACCAAATCCAGAGTCTTAAAACCTTTCTTGGAGCATGCAAGGACTATAGGGTTTAAAGAATAGAATGGAGAGAAAAGGACTTCTCCATCTTCTGTGGTAGAATTCCCATAAGCTGTCTCAAATTCATGCAGAGTACTAAATGTCTTTTGTAGGTTTCCTGAATTAGCATGAGCATATATTTTCCCAAGGTACGATTCTGGATTGGGAATCTTCTTTTGACGTAATGAGCGCTTGAGGATAGCCCACGACCCATCCAAGAGTCTAAGGTTGCGTGTTCTACCTGCAGTTACAAGAGCAGAAACAACTAATCCTTCATCTACAGAAAGATGAACAGCAGGACTTGCAATTTCCCCTCGAGCAATCCATTTGGCCATGAACTCAAGAGCATTATAAGTTAGATCACTGTTATCTGATTGCATTGCAATATCTGCAATATAATTGCATGCGTGCCAAGGAGGACATAACGATTTGTTCTGATCCATTTTCTGATAACATTCATAAAATCACAGTTAGTCATCGTCAACACAGAATGTGATCATAATCTAGTCCAATAGCTAGCCAAACATATGTACCTTGCATCTCTCTATAACTGAAACCAAGGTATCCAGCCTCCCGTTTTTAACACAACTTCGAACAAAGCCCAAAAGCATCCATTGATAGCATATATCCAGATTTCAACGTCAGATCTATGTACTTCAGGGCACGATCGATCTGGTTTACATAAAGAAGTGCTACAATAATCGAGTCATATGACTCGTCATCAGGCAAAGAATCCTTGTTTTCTTGTCCTGTCTCAAGCATCCTGACGTGAATAAAGTAAATATTTGCCCATCAATTAGTAAATTTGGTAAGAAACAGATTATCATATACTAATAGAAAAACAAATCCATTATTTAAAGGTTATGCAATTTATGAAATAATATAATGTATGTAAATGAGGATTAATTTGTCATTCCCACCTGTCAACACACCCTTCCACCAAAAATAACAATTTTCAGATAATAAAGCATCCAAGTAGGTCTCGCTGCATTTGAGGAAACAGTTATAGGAACTCGAGGGTAAAGTAGAACTGGAAAGCAAAAGAGACATTAAAGAATGGCCATCCCGTATTTCTGATTCCTGATTATTCTACAAATGGTTCATATATCATTTCCTAACATACACTGAATCACTGTTTCATCAAGATGTAAATGTTCTGCATTGTGTTTTCTTGGAACACAAATACCAATACAAGGACACCAAAAGCAATCACTAATAAGCACCTCAGTCAAGAGTTTAAAATTCCCAAAATACAAGGAACTACTATGGCTGCTATCGCCATCCAAATACTGCAATAGCCAATGCTTGTTCAACTAAATTCAGACTAACAAGGATGAAAAGGAAAGATAAAAAGTAACGGGATATATTTTTTTCCACAATGCAAAATAGTCGCAACATCATACAAGCAAGATAACAGACAGCCCTCTTTTCCATGTAAATTCAAGCAATATCGGAAACTCTAAATTTTATCACAAAAACCGACCTTTCAATTAATTTCTCAGCGGCCACCAATTCACCGGCCTGCTGCATAGCCTTGAGCACAATATTAAAGGACGCAGTATTAGGAACTATCCCGAAATCATCCATTTGCATAACGAGGTCGAGCAATAACCCTGCAGATGCCTCCATCTTAAAATTCGCCTGTAAATATTGATTATAGAGATTCACATCAGGCTTGTTTGGCGTTCCGCGGTTATCCAAACACTTGATCCAAAGCTCAAACAGCTGCTTCACATCCGCCCATCGCTTTAATGTCATCCATTGCGCAAACTGGTCCATCAAGCCATTCGCGTCAAGCATCTGCGCCAACGACTGCAATTGCGATGTGGAGTCCAGGCGGAGGAAACCTAGGCTCACGGGTACCGTCGCCGCATCGACGGCGGGATAGCCAGAGAGGGTGGCGTTTCGCCAGTTATCTTTGTATAGCGGGCTGCCGGATGCAGGGTTCGGCGGCAGAGGAGTCTGCTGCTGCGGCGGCGGAGGCTCCGCTAGCTGTATTTCTTGGTGGATGTGGGCGGTGGTGGAGGTGAACCTGATATTTAGCGGCCTAATCAGACCAGATTTCGCCAGAAGTCGCATTGCTGCCATTTTTCTGCGGAAATTGATAGACACAAGTGAACTACTACTTCATTTCATGGTTGGAACTTGGAACTGCTAGGAGCTTTAGAAGGGGTTTTCGGAAATTGACAATGGTGACGCGATCGGTGATTGAAGTTCGAAATTATTCGGAAATCAAAATACAATACTCATGTGTAACTGGGTCTGGGCCAAGAGATTTATCAAAAATGGGCTTGAATCCCTCCATCCCACGTTTAGGTTCACATGTGAGTGTTATGTTGTTTAAGAAAAATTAAATTAATGTAGAAGAGAGGATAAAATATAAGACTTTATTTGGATTGAGTCGTTTGAAGTCGATGGATTTGAGGATAATATCATATATTTACAAATCAAAATAAATAAATATTAAATGAATAGAATAGATTTGGTTCACACAAATATTATTATTTATAAGTGAGAGGATTTCAAATACCCAATAAAATCTAGTCATTTGAAATCCTCTCACTTCTCTCACTTGTGTTTAATTAGTTTTTCTTCAATTTAGTTTGTGTTTTCAAATCTACTCCATTCAAATGGAGCCTAAGAGTATTTTGGGTGGTTATATGAGATAAAGTGTAGGAATAAGAATAAAGTAAGAGTGACATTTTTAAATTTAAATAATATTGTGACGGTGTAGTTTATGGAGGGTATTCCAATTTAGGAGTGTGAAGTTAATTGAAAAATGTCCTAAAAAAGAAAATGTGAATATAATTCGGGACGGAGGGAGTATTTATATTTATAAGATTATTTTTAAAATACATTTAATTATGTAAAGCTGGTGACAATAAAACCTTAAATGTATATTACCATTAAATTATCATTAAACGAGCTGGAATCTTTTATTTGGAGATCTTCATGGTTAAACTTGATAATACATTAAGGGTATGTTTGGTTAGAGATGGTGGTGGATGGGATGAAGGATGGAGATAGAAAATGGAAAATGGAAAATGGAAATGGGGTAATCCAGGTGAATAGTAAATTTGTGTTTGGTTAGAGATAGAGAAGTGGGGTGGATGGAGCTTTATATCAAATCAAAGTTGATGTTATATTATTTTATTATTATTAATAGGTTGAGATAATTATTGAATGATTGTGATAGAAGATGATATAATATTATATTATTGTTAGTTAGTGGGGTAATGATTGATGATGAGAGAAGGGGATAAATAAATATAATATAATATATTTGATGTGAAAAATAAAATTGATGTGATTGTATTGAAATATGTAAAAATAGGTGTGTAAATGTATTATAAAGTTGAATGAATTTTTGAATATGATCAATTCAAAATAGAATGGGATGGGATGAATCATGCACATCCGGGTGGCCTCATCCTAACCAAACATATCCTAAGGGATGGTGTATATTTTGTCAACACAAGAGAAAGAGGAAGGGTCAATAATTTGTTAGAACTACACTTTAAAAAATTTAATATAAATAAATTTAAAGAATTAAATTTTGAAATTTTAACATAAAATTACAATACATTTTATAACAAACTTTAATATATAAGCTTAACATAATAATTTAACAAATTTTACACTTGTGATAAATATACATAAAATAGAATATGAAATGTTACTCATGCAGTAAATTGTTTATATGTGTTCTTTAAGAAAAAGAAATTGTTTGTATTATAATTTTTTTTGTTTTACTTTTTAATGAAATGCAATTTTAGCTCAAAATCATGATATTATCGACTTCTTTTTATATTTTATTGATGGCAAATTCTTGTATAAATCATTTGCATCGTACACACATTTTCTATGGTATTACTCATTTATATAAGTAGTAGTACGCATTTTAATTAACGATATTATTCGAAAACCAATTGCACCATGCACATTAATTAAATGATATTACTTGTTTTGCTAAATAGTATTACTCGCTCCATTCAATTGAATGGTACTAGTCGAAAACCAAATACACGGTGCAATTAGTTCACACAAATTTGACTCTTTTTGACAATAGACTCACAATGTACAACAAATTAACCGATATTGATGTTGATACATAAAAATTTCTTTTACTTTATTAAATAACACCATATTTATATTAGAAGAAATAAATAAAGACTAACACTTGTGTAAATCGATTCTGCACTATATAATTGATTTCCGAGTAATATCTTACAATAAAATGTATAATATTATTTAATAAACTAAATAATATAATTTAACTGACGTGTGCATTGCAATTGATATCCAAATAATACCATTCATTCATTGAAGCATATAATATCATTAAAACAGATACACAGTAGAAATAGTGTATAAAAAATTTGTGGTAAACAAATATTTTATTGGCTATCATAGGAAAGACGTCGGAACCGCGTTAAAATTCGCATGATTAGTACGACAAAGTTGGAATTTCATTTTTTCTTCATCCCTCTTCTTTACATATTTTTATTAGTTAATTAATTAAGAAACTGAAGTGTATGTTTCACACATTACAAACGGAATCATTTATATCAAAATCACACCAATAGATTATTAGTTAATAAACTAACTAAAAGTAGTACTCCCACAAAGTTGACATTTTTAAAGAAAGGAAAAACAACGAAACAAAATATTATTACTAAAAAGAATTAGTGTACTGTTAATATTTCAATAAAATAAGTAATGAAATTTAATTTATGTAATTATAATGCTTAATGAAAATAACAAAACATCATCCACCCTCATCATACCCATGCGCAATTTATTTTTATTAACTATATATACCATCGGTATATTTATTTTTCTCAATCATTCATCTACTCCTCAACCAACAATTATTTTTTTAAGTAATACTCGACAAAGTAATTAATCGATCTTATTATAATTCATTATTTGATAATTCTTAGAGTGATCTTATGTAAAATAAATTTTACCTTATAATTGGTTTGCAACTAACACATTATAATAAACCAAGTAATATAATTTAACAAAGTAATTAATATTAAAGAAGTAAGTTAAAATGAAATAACTAATAAAACATTATTTAAAAATACAATAAAATATACTGGTTCCACGGTATAGTTTATTTGCGCAAGACTTTGCCTAATTTTTATTGAAAGATTATCAACCAAATTGCCCACTATTTTCCAGAATTATTACGGATCATTACTTCGAAACAGTATTATGTTTCTATTCAAACTGTTGAATTGTTTGTTTGCTACCATATTTATTTATTTATTTTACACCCTGTTATTAGCAATAAATAGAGATGCTGAGATTTTAAAAATGGAGACAATCTAAATATGAATAAAATGAAAAAGGTCCAATTATTACAAGGCATCAAAGATATATATCCTGATTATTTTTGTGTATTGTGTAATAAGAAAACAATAAATATGAAATTTGTGAGATTTCAATTATTAATATGGCTATTTTTATTTTTTATTTTTGAAAGGATTATGGCTATTTTTATGACATTCAATTAATATGGAGTATAGTGTATATGCCACCTGTTATTGCCTTTTGTAGCTTGATTGCTTTACACCAGCAAAGGAAACAAATTTAAATAAAAGAAAGATATCATATCAATATCCTGTCACTTTTGCCACTGCAGAATTTCTCGAGGTTTTCCCTAATGAATTTAACATTCATCATGAATGAATACCTAGATAACTTCATTTATTTCGGATTTCATCCACTAAGTGAAGTGAGAAACTGCCAAGTTGACTTAAGCCCACTGATTGTTACACCATGCAATTCAATTATTTTAAAAATTCACATGCAACTGTTTAACGTAAATGCCTAATATTATTTAAAAATATATTTAAATTACATATTATATTTGATGCACAAAAAAATTACCTAGTGTATTGTATTTATTACCATTGGTCCTGACCAATTTATATTGTTACATATTTAATTTGGTGCACATGGACCTACTTACGCTAATTAATATTATTTCATTTATATATACGGATTTAATCTTATGCCCAGTGGACACCAATTTATATGTCCACCGTTTATGTGGCGTATGTTAATCACCTATCATGTGATGCCACATATATAGGGGAGCCCACAATCATTTAATTTAATTAAATACTTATGTGACATCACATGATTGGTGGTGGACATATAAATTGATGTACACTGTGGACATAAGATCAAATCCGTAATATATACTCCTTTTGTCCACCTATATAAACTTATTTTTCAATTTTAGTCTATCTCACTATAAGTTACTCAATCATTTTATTTTTGACAACTATTTATTAAATTTTTATTTCTATACATTTTAACTATTTATACATGTGACACTCATTTGCCCTTATATTTATCCAAAATCTGCTACTTTTTCTTCACACTGCAACATATTATTTGTACTATATCTTTATTATATTATTTTATTTTAATTTTTATGCTCAAAATAAATGGATAATTTATAACGGAATAGAGGGAGTATAGTTTATCAAAATGACTAAATATCTACATTGGATGAAAAAATAGTGAACCAAAAGTGACTGATACTAAATATATTAAAAAAGTCTACTTTTACGACCTGTACATGAAATTGGAATTAGATGCCAATAGGTGATATCAAAGAGGCCAAGCAAAGTGCGACCATACAGTGACACCACACCAGAAAAGGTGGCAAAGATAACCATAGGGGGCCCTTTTTGCACAAACAAAAATAAATACTACAACCATTTACTAAATTATAAGACCAATATAAAATAGTGCAAAAAAAAAAAAAAGGACCAATAAAAATAAGGAGAATGATTGTTAAATATTTATCTCTCTATAGTTGTACAATTTACAAAGTCTTCAATTTATATAAAATCTAAGTATTGTAAGATAATTTTTGTATAGGATAATGTAATATTAGACGAGCTATGAGATACATCTATATTCATTTCGTAATGCATGTATAAAGTATAACTCGACCCATGTAATGTTTATAAATTAAATTTCTAATATAATTTGACCTCGTACAACTCTTGAAACCAAGTACAACATTAATTAAAATTATAAAACAAATTGCAATTCTTTTACTAGAGTAGCAATGTGTTCAAATCAAAGTATACAGAGTTTTAGCTGGGGTCCAATCTTCAGACATGATTTGCTCCCAATTTGTTGCATGCGTAGAAAATGGAGTACATTACACCATAACCATTTACAAACTAAAAGTAATTTCTTTTCATATACCTCTTTTTTATAAATAATTCTTCATTGTGAACCAATTTTTCCTTTATTTCCTTTTGTTACAATAAATTTGAAATTCAATTTTTACTCATTTAAATTTTAAATTAAAAAATAATATATCAAATAAAGACTCCATTACAATAACATAATTTGCACACAACAATGTTGCAGAAGCGCATCCATTGAAAATGAGCCAAAATTAGATAAGAAAAATGAAGCTAATTTAACTCAAACAAATTAGAAAAAAACTCTACAAATTAGAAAAAGAGAAAGGGTAAAAAAATGAAACCGGTAACCGCAGGCGTAAACCAAGATTGGTTAACCCTGATCATACACTAGTTAACGACCGTTTGGAGAAAAAACACACACATGTAAATAGCGCATGAAAAATAGTACATGCTGCAGTAGCAGTACATGACAAAAGCTTTGAGCTTTGCCTATGTTCATTCCCCAAGAACCACTTTTCACCATAATTTATTTAATTACTCTCTAAATAATTAATAAATTATATTGTCAAATAACCGACATCGTCATCTGTGTATATATGTATATATACCTCGGCACCGTCTCACTGTCTAGAAATCTCCATTCCCCTCCCTCTACTCTTTCATTTGCCCCTTTTCTCTCTCTACCAGGCCCTCTTTCTCTCTGTTGATATTTTCACCAACCAGCTTGAGTAGAAAAAAGCGTTCAGCATCTTTCTCATAATTTACTGAGCATCTTGCAACAATCATGGCTGTTTATGTAGTGGGTTTAGTTTTCTTCTTGTGTCTGGCTAGCTATTCAGGTATATTTTCCTATTTCCAATAATTGATGTTATCTTTGTCTATTTCTTCAAAAGGGATGTTTCTCTGTTCTTCCCTTTCTTTAAAAGGTTTGAGAAATTTTGATCTCTTTCCCTTTTTCCTCATTTAAATTAGTGTTGTTGCAATTCCAATTTAGGTGATCTGATCTGTTTGGTTTGCAATTTACAGATGCAAATTACTGTGTTTGCAATACTGGGTTATCCGACAGTGTTCTTCAGAAGAACATAGATTATGCTTGTGGAAATGGTGCTGATTGTTCACAAATTAACCAAAATGGGGCTTGCTTTAACCCTAATACTGTTCATGACCACTGCAATTATGCTGTGAATAGTTACTACCAGAAAAAGGCTAGTCTCCCTGGAAGCTGTGATTTTTCGGGAACTGCCACCATTACAACCACCCCCTGGTGAGAACCCCTCAATATTTCCCAACATTTTTTTAATTAAAAACTGTTGCAAATATTAATTAACCTCTGTTTTTTTACTGTTGTCTTTTCTCAATGATTTACAGCCGCAAGTTCTGGATGTGTGTATCCTTCAGGTTCCAGGTAATTTCTTATTCTATGATCCTCCACTGTTGCTCTTGGTTTTAAGGGGTTTGTTTCTTAATTTTATGCAATTTATTTAGCATTTTCTTGACTGATCAGTTATTAATAAAGAGGAATTGCAATTTAAGCTCAGGATTTTTATCTCTTGTGATAAAAAGATTATTATTTGCACCACTCGTTTGATGAATGACATGTGTATCTTCAATCGTCATTTTAGACTTTTAAAAAACACTGGAGATGAGATGTATATTTGGCTTCCATGTGAGTCAGACATATATTAGTTTACTGAAAAGATTGACATTCTTGTAAGACTAGAGAAGTTAGGCAGATCCAAATGCCACTAAAAAGTGTAATTTAATTTACTTTAGGTAGGTCCGGTTGGGCAGAAAAAACGTCGGTATGATCATGTGAGCTGTCTTAATACATTACTGATGTTTAATCATGGAAGTCTGTTTGTCGTTTTACTCCACAATCTTGAATCTAGGTTAAGCTTTGTGCATACAATTTTCTAGCAAAATTAGGTTCTTTTTGATGTTTATTATCCTACTGCTCTTGTTGGGCCATTTTCCCTGAATTCGATATTTTGATTTCAGCAATGCCGGGGTATTACTCCTCCATCAACCGGTACACCCACCGGAGGAACTCCTCCATCGACCGGTACACCCACTGGAGGAACTCCGGGAACTCCAACCATGGGGGAACTCCCACCACTCCGAACATGGGGGAACTCCCACCACGCCCGGTACTTTCCCGGGAGGCGGCTCGGCCACCCCCGGCACGCCCGGGACTCCCGGGTTTGGCCTTGGACCAACTGGAAGTGGTGGGTTCGGCAACACAGATGGCAGCGGTGCTGGCCCAAAACTACTATCTCAAAGCAGCAGCAGCTTTGCCTTAATCTTAATTTCTGCTTTCGTTTGCGCTATGATATGATTAAACGGATAGCTAAAACTGTGTGCAAAATTAGATGGAAGGGAGTTGGAAAATATGAATGGAATCTATGTGATTCTCTTCATAAAGAATTAGGGGAAAGGGAGTAAGGGAATATGATCCCTTCTCTGAGTGGAACTGTGGAAGAATCTGCTTGCTCTCTTCTATTTAGAATTTTTTCCTTTGTACATCTAGATAGGGAGGGACTACTGTAATATGCTGCTTTCTTTTTGGAGATTTTAATGAGATCTTGATATCTATGTTTTTACTTAATAATAATAATAATAATTATTATTATTACTCCTATTAAATAATCATGTAGAGTATATGTTTGTTTCTGTAATAATGCAAAGATATCTCAGCCAGCCACCGAGGCGAGTGTAATAATCATGAATTATGATTCCTTTTCGGTGGTGGTCCAGGTTTTGGCTGGTGGAGGTGCATTGCGTTGAACTTCCACGTGGAGCCGTAAAAACATTCGTTTATTATAGTTTGGTTTGATAGATGGAGATTAGTCAAAAATTTGAACATATTTTTAGTGTAATAAATTGGCTTTGAGCCCGATACTTAAAAACAAGTGTAGAAATATTAAATTATTCCTAACTTTATTTATGTTTGACTTGATTGAAATTCGTTCATGTGAACATTTTAAAAGTAGTGATTCTCTTTTGTACGCCAATTATATACCAATTTTGATTAAAATATAATTAATTTTAATTGAAATGTGTAGATTATTATAATTAAAATATAACATAGTTTTAACTAAAACATGGAGATGCATATTTTAAAATTCTACACGGAGTAATATTTAATTTGACTGTTTTAAAATTCTACACGGAATAATATTTAATTTGACTGGATTCATATATAATCTTGAAATGCTTGGTTTGTTATGAGGAATGGGAAAATGAATGGTAATGATAGTAGTGAGGAATGGAATGAATATAAACCCCAAAAATTGTATTGTTTGGTTAATAATGGGAATCACTATCATAGTCGTTGATTTCGTTTGGTTTGCTTCAAAATTCTTTAGGTATGGAATCATTTTATTTTTTAGAGAATAATATTATGTTAATGATCTTGAATTTATTAAACAGGCCATATCATTCATTTGGTACATTTTTTTCACCATTATTTTCATGGTATTATCATCACACTCTTTTCAAATGAGAAAACAAGAATAAAAATATAAACAAACATGTCCTATTTTCTGGAAGCTTTGCCATGTCCACGTAAAAATATATATAACTTTGTTGATCACAACAATATTCACTCAATTTCATTAGAATTAGAAACTCAACAAAACAAAAAAATAAAAATACAATATTAAGAGAAGGAATGAAAGTAATAGGTGTGAAAATGGAGAGGAATGGGGATTCCATAGTATTGAGGAATGAAAATCGTGTAGCGAATTAAAGGTGTCCTACCAAACACCCAAAATTGATTCCATTCTCATTCGCTGATACGAGCGAGCCTACATTTTCAAATCTCAAATACTCCTATGAGTTTTATATGCACTCTACTCGAAAAATGATTTTGTATTTAATTAAACGAGAGATGATTTTTTTTTTTTTTTTGTACAACGGACTTAATATTTTAGTACTAGTGGGGACAGATTCGCATTTGAATATTGGACTTTTGCATGTTAAGCTCATAAATGAGATTAGAATTGAAAAGATAGAAGCGAAAAAAGGTGGAAAATGACGTGGCTTGAAATAGTGCAAAATATCATTAGCGACTGAAATTAGACATTGGCCCATCCTATATTTGTAGTGTATATGGAATGGAAAAGGTTCGAGTTATCAAGAATTGCGCCTTGCTACAATGCTACTTAATCAATTTTTTTTTATTATCTACTAAGTTTGATGAATTCTGTTGCAAGGCAAGCTAACGAGATTGCTCGTGTTATAAGGAAACTGATTTGATCTCATGCCCATAGGTGGGCACAAATATATGTGCGCATGCATTTATGTGGCGTGTCAATCACCTATCGTGTGATGACACGTATACGGGGAATTCACTATTATTTAATTAATTACTTATGTGGTATCACATGATTGGTGGCGGACATATAAATTAATGTCCACTGCGGGCATAAGATCAAATCAGTATAAGAAAATATCAATTTTTTTATTTTTAGGTTTACTCTAATTCGACCAACCGATACAATTTTAACTAAACAAACTTTTTTGTTTTTCTACTCACTGAGAAAAAAGTCAAAATTTACTAAGGCTCCATTTGAATGGAGTTGATTTGAAATCGAGGATTTGAGGATAATATATCTTGCATTCACACAAACTAAAATGGAGAAAAACTAAATGAATGTATTTTATTCACTCAAATATTAAGAAGTGGGAGAATTGAGAGGATTTCAAATGACTAGATTTTGTTGGCTATTTGAAATTCTCCCACTTATAAGTAATATTTGTGTGAATCAAATCCATTCATTTAGTTTTTCTCCATTTTGATTTGTAAATGTATAGTGTATTATTCTCAAATCCATGGATTTTAAATGACTTCATCCAAATGGAGCCTAATATTATTCAACTTACAAAGTAATACTTTCATCTCTTTCTAAATTTTGCATTTGTTTATTTTGGGAATCCCAAATAAAAATTTTCATTTTCTTAAATATTTCTCTTTAAAGTTTGATTTTATTACAACAATTGCCACAAAAGTGGTATAACTCACCCTTTGCCCGACTTAAAAAAAAAAAAAAAAACAATTGCCACAAACGATTCTCCATAAAATTAGAAGTTTTTATGTACCTAAACACATCTCAACTATTCACTACATATTATATTTCTGCATCCCATGAAAAAGCAAATAAGAAGTTTTGAAAGGAGTGGAGGGTGTTTTTCTATCAATTAATAAATTTATTTATATAATTAATATTTTATTATATAATTTAGATTATTTTAAATAAGTGAAATTTTAATATGTTTAATACTCTTATGAGGGTGAACCGTTTCATACGAATATTTGTCTTTATAAATTTCAATGCTCACAATATTTACATATTTACTGAAAAAAATTAGGTCCACACTACACTCATTCAATTTTTTTTTTTACTTTATACATAAAAGTTTATTGAATTATCCGTCAACAATCCATCACTACAATTTATTCTTAAAATTTGTGTCACTATTTGCTTGCAAATACTTGGGGATTGGGGAGGACTCCCTCCATCCCATAATCGTTGCGGCATTTCTTGTTTGACACAAGTTTAATGTAAGAGTTGTTTAATAGTATAAATTATTTTTTTATGGGGGTTAGATAGTATTTTCAACTTTAATAAAAGAGTTGTTTAATAGTATTAAATTGAGTTAGTGTGAGAAAAATAGTGGCATATGATGTAATATTTCAATGTTTAAGGAGGATAGATGAAAAGTTACTTTATTACCATTTAAAATATAATGCAATAAGTATGTGATGGACTTTTTTGGACACGAGTTTTAAAAAAAAGTAAATAAAATAGATAAGATAAGAGTATTGTGGAGATAATTTGTAGTTTATTTATAAATAAAATAATTGTTTGTGAGTAAAGTAGATGATAATATGAATAGTGATGGTTGGAGGGTGAAAATAAATTAAGAAGTAGCTTGGTTGGAGGTATTAGAATTAGGTAATGAGAATGGTAGTGATTCATTCCCATTGATGAATTTTGGAAATAAAGTTAAACACGAAAAAATTTGAGTGAGAAAAAGTTGAGCGAAGGAAAAATGAATGATTGTTAAATGATTGTTTTTTTCCAAAAGGTTAAATGATTGATTATAAGGAGATTATGTAATCAAAATATATTAGTGATTATTTTATTTTTAAATTAATTCCAAATTGTAAATATGAAGCATCATCAATAAGAATGATTAATGAGTCATTCTCATTACCTACTTGTAATACCCCAACCAAGCGGATCCTAAATATTTTCATTAAGAGTAAGAGAATAAGTGTGTTTCAAACTCAAGTTTTAGTGGAAGAATCATTTTTATCTTGAAAAAAATTTATATAATATTTATCTAGAATTAATTTTACTTATTTTTGAATTCTCTAAAAGTCATTCCGATTGAAAGAAGAACAAAATAATAATTATCTCACATATACTAATCTCCACTATTAATAAAAATATTTTTTTATAATCACATCACTTCTTCAATTTGATAAAATTATTTTATTTTCAAACACCTCTCATTTTTATTTTACTATCATTTTTTAAAAAAATAAAGTTTCAAAATATACCCCAAATTTGATAAACGTGATAAATCAGGGGCGGACACAGGGAGATAAAGTGGGGCTGCAGCCTCCAGTTTTTTTAATTTCAATATATATATAATATTATATTAATATGTGTATTTCTTTTTGTACTAAGAAATTCTATAAATCTTGAATAGTGGTATTGTATTTCTGTCAAAAAAAAAAAAATAGTGGTATTGTAGAAGGTGGAAATAATTATTCTAGGTGGGGGTGGGGGTATTTGCAGTGGTCTAGTGTAGGGTTTCCTTTAGTTAAATTTATTATTTCAGCTTTAATAAATGATATTCCACATGCCCCAAGACCAGCAGATCACGCTATTTGACACTTGAGAGAAAGCAAAATCCCCGACTTCGCCTTTTGAACATGGACGCACAGCAACAGCAGAGAGCAGGTCCTCAACCGCCACGTGCCCCGCCACCCACTGGAGGCGGAGGTGGCGGCGATTTCACCGCCATTTTCACTGTTCTATTGATGTTCCTCGCTATTGCCGCGATGGTAACAATTTTACTT
Organism: Paraleonurus japonicus; assembly: GCA_030762865.1. Lineage (NCBI taxonomy): Eukaryota > Viridiplantae > Streptophyta > Magnoliopsida > Lamiales > Lamiaceae > Paraleonurus > Paraleonurus japonicus. Next base: position 2,615,571 of record CM061060.1, on the reverse strand, counting down.
GTTTGTGAATTTGATGCAATGGAATCTAGGTCGCTTCTTTCAAATTTATGGATAGTTGCGGAGACTAATAGTGTAGCTTGTTCACTGATTGCGATTGCTTTTGTAAATTTAAGTGTAGTTGACTTTTTCTTCGGGATTATAAAATTTCTTCTATTGTGATCTGTGGCTATTTTTATATTTATGGTGATTGCTTGTGTTCAGAAAAATATATTTGCCTCTTTCTTTTATCAAAATGAAAATCATATACAGATGATGATGTATTGATAATTGAATGCTCTATTAGAATTTGCTAGTATGAACAATGTGAGTATATGCCGCGTTGAGAGACCTGAAATTTATGGTTAGTTAAATATGGATGTTGGAATAGAAAGTACAGTTGAACTGAGATTCTAAGTGATTCTAATAATAGTGCCTGGTTGGATGGCTCAATTATGTACTGGTATGAATCCTCTGCCAAAATCACCATTCGCATCACCGAATCAATGCAATGTGAAGAGTTCTGAAACTTTATCATAATCTTTTGTTCTTATATCACCAAACACACTATGTAGATTAAAATTTCCCAAAATATACCAGTTTCGAAGAGTAAATCAAATATTAATTCAGTGAGATAGTTTGGCATTTTCAATGAGATCAAATCATATATTATTTCGACCTTATGTTAGAATAGTGTCTTATCATTATTATAGCGTATTGCTTAATTCTGGTGTTGATATATTAAATCATATGTAAAGGACATATGACATTGTACTAAATGATACACAGATTATTGTTCCATCATCACCAACTTTAAAGCAGAGTTTGTCTGTTTTGCACCAAGTCCCTGAAGGCCACGTTGGGGTTTATTGGAGAGGAGGTGCCCTTCTGGATACTATCACTAGTCCAGGTACTATATATCTCACTGTATAGCTATTTATTCACTGTGTCTGTTCATCATACTAATATCTTCATACAAAGAATTGATCCAATTATCCTAATCTTAATCTTTTTCTTTTCCGAACTTTTTGCATTTTTGGAATGAAGGGTTTCATTTGAAAATGCCCCTGTTAACAAACTTTGAGCCCATTCAAGTGACATTACAGACAGATTTGGTTATAATCTCTCTCTCTCTCTCTCTCTCAATTCACACACACACAAGTTGTGCACATATCCGCTTGTGCATGTTTGTCTTCGAGTAGTCTGTCATAAACTACATTAAATATCCACTTTTTTAGACTAAGAATATGTTTGTCACTGCAATTGTAGGTCAGAGACATCCCTTGTGGAACAAAAGGAGGCGTCATGATTAACTTTGAGAAGATAGAGGTAATATTTCTTGAGCTGTCAAGACCTCTGGACAAAACTTTTGTTTGATTTTTTATTAAATATTTATCACTTATCTATGCGCCTTCAGGTTGTTAATCGTCTTCATAAGGACTATGTCTATGATACATTACGCGACTATGGAGTCCAATATGACAACACATGGATATATGACAAGATCCATCACGAGATTAATCAGTTTTGTAGTTGTCATTCCCTTCAGCAAGTTTACATCGATATGTTCGATCAGGTGAGACATGGACTTTATAGTCTTCAATTAACATCATATACTTTTATGTCATCCACTATGTACCAAAGAAATCCCTTGATTTAGATTACCTGTTTCTGTGAAATTCAGCCACTGTTGCAAACTGTCCATTCCTTAAGGCTGCTTATCTTCTATAAAACAGAGGAATTAATGAAGAATTGCCTTAAAAATTTTCAGATTGATGAAAAAATGAAAGATGCTCTTCAGGCTGACTGTACACGCTATGCTCCAGGTATTGAAATTATTAGTGTGCGTGTCACAAAGCCTAAAATCCCTGATAGTATAAGGCGGAACTTTGAACAGATGGAAGAGGAGCGCACCAAGGTACATCTTTACATTCTCATGTTGAGGGTTTTAAGTCATTCGTGTGTACTTGTGTTTTTTCCCATCATACCTGCTTCTTGTGCCCTGTTAACTTTTGAAATTATAGCAGTAAGGTTGATAAGGCGATGGTTCATCAATTAGCTCTGCTGCTGCTTTATTTGCCTGAAATAGTTGGAGGCTTGCAAACTAAAAATTGATCGAGTCATGTGAGTCGTCTGTATCATTTATTCTCTTATACCACCGATATTTCCACAGGTGTTGATTGCAATAGAGAAGCAAAGAGTTTCTGAGAAGGAAGCAGAGACTCAGAAAAAAATTGCTATAAGTGAAGCTGAAAAACATGCTCATGTTAGTAAGATCCAGATGGAAATGAAGTTGATGGAGAAAGACAGTGCGAGGAAGCAAGAGGAAATTTCTAATTCAATGTACTTAGCTCGTGAAAAGAGCTTGGCTGACGCCGATTATTACCGGTAAAAAGTCATTGCTTCTTTCTGATGGTCATATTAGATATCATATAACTGATTTACAGTATATAAGTAATCATGAGAATGAGTAAAATAATTGTTTGAAATTATCACCAGGAAAAGATATGGACTAAGTTACTGATATTAAAAATATCAGTTATTATGGGAAACTAAACCTGTTTATTACATTTAAGATTATACTGAAGAAAAAAGAAATGCTGCTGATAATAATTCTATTCATGGGGCCCTCTTCATCTTACTAGCTATTTCCAAATGGAAGAAATCTTGATAATGAGCTGTTGTTTTATGGACGACTTTGTAGGACTTTGAAAGAAGCAGAAGCAAACAAGTTGATGCTTACTCCTCAGTACCTGGAACTCAAATTTATTGAAGCTATTGCCAACAACTCAAAGATCTATTTCGGCAACAAGGTAAGTGGACTTCCTTACGAATTTCTTTCACTGTGTTTTTGCTTCTCAGTAGTTGATCAATGTGTGTTATACAGATACCAAACATGGTTTTTGATCAAAGGCTGCTTGGGAACTTTTTGGAAGACGCTGTTGTGAAAGGGAATTTGGAATCTTAAGTCTTTTGTACTGGTGCAGGAAGCATGTAATAATTCGATGCTGAGAATGGAAAGAAATTTTTGCTTTATAACTCACATGTCGCTTGTGCTAGAGAATATTGGGTGCAACAATAGGTACTTTGATCTCTATCTTTAGAAACATGTGTAATGCATTTGATTGGGATTCTCATATCGGATGCAATATAGAATAGCAAATGGCAATATAAGCAGGGATTTTTCGGTGGAAAATGTACCATAAAAAAAAATCTTGGATTCTATGTTTTTTTTTAATAATGGACAAATAATGAATTAAACTCATGATTTTGGAATCATAGGTAACGCACTCTAACCAGTTGAGTTTGTACTGCTTCGTCAAAAAATTAGAAAATCTTGGATTCTAGTTTGTAGTTTGATATAGTAATTATTCATCAAGTTTACTGAATTATATTTTGGTCTAGAGATTGTATTAATGTGAGACGATAAATGATGGGACCCTAATCATTTTAAAGTCCTTTGAGTTTTATTTTTGGTTGAACAGATGAGCTTGGAGCTTCATCTATTAAGATATGGTCTCTCTCACATGAGTATTTAGGGCTTAAAAAAGAGAAAAATATTAGTCTAAATAGATAAAAATATATTTTATCCGTTAAAAACTCCTAATTGTAATACTTCGTTTGTTATTCAAAGAGACTTTGAAAATCATAAGAAAGAAAAAAATAATAGTTATAAATATTAATAAAAAGATTAGGAGATCGTAAATACTCTCTTATGACATCTTATGTGAGATGATTAAAATTTGTTGACTAACAAAAATGAAAATTAAAATAAGTAGGAGTAACTATTAGTGGATAAATGAGCATGTTGGTCAAAATACACTGAATTTTGATTCGTTTCATGGCTTATAGTAGGTGAACGTATTTTTTGTTGTCAGATTTCTGTGGACTAAAATTGGGTGGGAACAATGTTTTAACGGAGTTTGTTATTTAATACTTGTTTAAATTGGGTGCGTAAGATAAACTATATTTTTATTATTATTATTATTATTATTATTATTATTATTATGTATATTTATTATAATCACATGCGCGCATACGCACTATTATAAATAAATGTAAAGTAATAATAAAAATAAAGTTTATCGTATTATTCGTTTCACAAAAGTGTTTGTCTTTCTATATGGATATATAGATTTTTCTGATGAACAAATTAGGAAATTGTCATATTTTCTTGTGTAAAATAAAGTAGGCCTCAATTGTATAGGTTGCTACTTATGTAATGAATGAACTAGAAATTGTCATTCTCCCCGAATTAAATCAAGGGAGAGAATGGTTCCTAAATTTTAAATTTGTTAGATACATGCCTTATGAGGCTTATGTGTTTATTTCCCATTGGATAATAATGCAACTTGACTCTTGTCGTATAGGAATTTTTATTGGGATATGAGATTACATTTGGATGAGAGTGGATTTGAAAATCGAGGATTTGGGGATAATATATCATGAATTTATATAAACTAAAATGGAGAAAAGTTAAATGAATAAATGAATTTGATTCACTCAAGTATTAAGCACAAGTGGAAAAAATGAGAGGATTTCAAATGACTAAATTTTGTTAGGTATTTGAAATCCTCCCACTTATAAATAATATTTGTGTGAATCAAATCCATTCATTTAATCTTTCCCCATTTTGATTTATAAATATATGTGTATTATCTTCAAATCCTCGATTTCAATATTTCTATCCAAATAGAATGAATGAATTGGATCAAATTAGGTAACAACTACATGAATTATGCGTGGAAAGTCGCATAATTCAGCTCAATACGACTTGTAAGTTGTATGTTGTTTTAAAAATATGGAAAAAAACAAAAGACCAGAAAAAATACATACATATATATTTTTAAATTTAAATTCATTGTATCCGAAAGATTAAACGGTCGCGAGTCAACAAGTTTGAATCGACTTTCACATTAACTAGCGATGGTTTTATTAAGCACGACTTATATTCAATGTTTATATATATATATTCCCGTCAAAAAATCTCTCTCTCTCTCTCTCTCTCTATATATATATATATATATATATATACACCTATGTATAAATACTATTTACACACATAAATATTAATAAACACTATTGTTCATAATTATGTGTCAATATATTATTTTGCATGTCTTTCACATACCATAAATTCATCTTTCCTTTAATGGGTTGAAGATAAAAATGTTAATATATAAATTCCATTGTAAAATTTAAAAAGAACACTTATGGTAATATAAATTAATGTAGATAAATATATACTAGAAAATATAGGCTGGCTCCAGTTAATGTTCCAATCAAGTAAATTATACACTCGACAGCAACCTTGTGTGCACATGGTTGACTTCATAGGATGGCATTTAGCATTAAATTCCACATAATTATTCATCTGATTCAAGAATCTTCAAGATTCCCTCTTTAAAAATATGCTCTCCTCATTACCTCGTATCTTCTCATCATCATGAAATCCTAGTTTCACCTTCTTTTAAGCTGCAGATTCTCCAACAAGAAGTGGAAGTGGAAGTTATATTGATCGTTAGATTGAAGTTTTGGGATCTTCCAAAAGGCAATCATCTTTCTTTTGTTTAATTGGTGGTTGTTCTGTCGTTTTCCATACTGAATTCTTTTTTCGTGTATTGTTTTTTTATATTTCACTGATGTTTTAGATAAAGTTTCATAAATAAACTGTTCTCTGTTTTCAAGAATTCCCATTCACCATGGTATTGATTATGCAAGAATTCTTGGCTTTTGATCCGTTGATTTCTTATATAATCATGTTTATGTTGTTGAATCTTCACTTCTTGCCCAAAATAGTTCGATCTGAAATATCAATTAGTTCAATGATTACAACACATGAGCCATGTAGTGACATCTGATGTTCTGTTTTCAACAGGATTATTTATGCCTTCCAACTGTTCTATCTATTTCATCTGAGAGATTTCTCCTCAAACAATTGAAAATGTATCTGGTTAAGAGTAAAGGAGGAGCAATAGGATGTATGCTCTTATCATTATCATTCTTAGGCACATGGCCTGCATTGCTGACTCTCCTCGAAAGGCGTGGACGCCTCCCTCAACACACTTATCTTGGATTATACAATCACTAATCTGTTGGCAGCTGTTATAATTGCTTTCACATTTGGTGAAATTGGAAACAGCACAATTGAAAAGCCTAATTTCATAAACCAGCTATCTCAGGTTGGATGATCCTCACTGATTGTTTAGTGTATCAATCTTGATTAAAGAATGAGTCTTTTGAACAAATTAATGCAGGATAATTTGCCAAGTGTGATGTTTGCAATGGTTGGTGGGATTGTTTTGAGTCTTGGGAATCTTTCGACACAATATGCTTGGGCGTTTGTTGGTTTATCGGTGACTGAGGTTATTACGTCCAGCATAACTGTTGTCATAGGTACTACTATACGAATAAGTTTGCATTTTTCGTGTTCTTTCTGTGTTTTGCGATCCTCAATTGGGATGTTTGCTCATCCAGGTACAACTATGAATTACTTCTTGGATGATAAAATCAACAGAGCTGAGATTCTTTTTTCTGGTGTTGGATGCTTTCTGATTGCTGTTTGCTTAGGCTCTTGTGTTCATGCATCCAATGATGCAGATAATAAAGCTAAGCTTATTAGCTTCTCACATAGCAGCAAAGAGGGGGCAAATGCAATGTATGTAATTCTCAGTTCTTGATACTCTTTTAACGATTAAGTCTTGATCAATACTATTTGATTACGATTACAAGAGAGATTTTTTCAGACAATGGCATATGATTAGTCAATGCTTAGTAGTTACTTACGCCAGTTTTGAACTAAATCTGAACAGGATAAAGGATTCTTCTGCTACTAAGGATACACACACGAACAAAGGTAAGAGGATACACACACCATAACTCTACCTTTTCACATTCCTATCTTCAAAAATTCACTCTGTTATTTATTCCACTAAGCTTACATGTGGTATATATACTAATCCTAATAGATCCTGAGAAAGGAAATGCTACCAAGGAGAAGACTAAGTTTGGGACAGCAAATTTTCTCATAGAAATCGAAAACAAACGTGCAATTAAGGTTGTTATTCTTACACAAAATCACAGTTAAAGGATGCAAAAACTCTTGTCATAACAGGGTGGCCATTTTTTTGTACGCAGGTTTTTGGGAAGGGAACTTTCATTGGTTTGGGAATCACTTTCTTTGCAGGAATTTGCTTCTCTCTCTTTTCTCCAGCTTTCAATCTGGCAACTAATGATCAATGGAATACATTAAAAGAAGGTGTTCCTCACTTGAGCGTATACACAGCTTTCTTCTACTTCTCAGTATCCTGTTTCGTGATTGCCATTATTCTCAACATTACCTTCTTGTATCGCCCGTTTTGAATCTTCCCAAATCATCGATAAAGGCTTACCTGTCTGATTCGAATGGAAGAGGGTGGGCCTTTTAGCTGGATTTTTATGTGGATTTGGGAACGGCCTTCAGTTTATGGGAGGTCAAGCTGCTGGATATGCTGCAGCTGATGCTGTTCAGGTTAATTTTAGATACTCAGGAGTTAAGACATTAGACGCTGTTCATTTTTCAATGTGGAAAAACACAAGAATGTTGGATTTGTTTTAATCTTTTGATTGATTACAGGCTCTTCCGCTTGTCAGCACATTTTGGGGTGTACTTCTGTTTGGAGAGTACAGAAGATCATCGAGAAGAACATACATACTTCTAGTCGGCATGTTGGCCATGTTTATCGCCGCTGTTGGTGTTCTTATGGCTTCGTCTGGTCACCGGAAGTGAGTTCATCAAGGTGGACAGTTGCTGATTGATGGCGACCAAGATTTCAAATTCACATTTTTATTTAAAGCAAATTGTAATATAAATAAGTGTAGTAAATAGTGCAATGCATTGTTTTATAGGGATGACTCAATTATGGGGCAACAAATATAACATCACAGGTCTGAAATCAATTTCCAGAACTCTTGGAAACACGTGTTTTAACTGAGTTATAGAGTTAACAATGAAAAATCATTCATTCAAGAATTTGATGACGCTAGAAGTTCACTAATCAACCTTTTCATAAGAGGTACGCGTAGACCAATTTGCCTTCCAAGCAATGGAGGGCGAGAGAAGACGTTCTGTTCTCCAGCCCAGTGACCGAAGCTGTCACATAACAGGAAAACAAGGGTTGACAATAGTGGACTAGAGAAAATATTGCAATACATTATAGGCAAGAAGTTGATATTGAATACAGAGAGGGGCCAAAATGGGAATTTAGTCCAGGGGTAAACGATGACAAATAGGCAACAAAGGAGTGATCTTGCTATTTGAACAATTGGAGCAAAATGAAGCAAGAAGCGTGTTTCATTCAAGAACAAAATAGGAGTAATTCTGATCAGAAAATGGTCATGCATTGCAAAACATCATCAATGCTTGTACGAGAATGTACCTTAAGAAGAAAGTCTTGATAGTTTTTGTCCATCCATGACTGAGACTCGAAATGCAATTTATTCTTATCGTCAAGCATTGCCAGGACAAGAGAATGCATGAAAGCCTGTAACACATCTGCTGCTGTTGAATCTCTATGCATGATCACACTCACAATGCTCTTTCTTGCAAGTAGTATATACTTTCCTAGTGGTAGCACAATTAAAACAAGTTAATAAGACAACAGTCCTTTGAACTATAATCAAAAGGAGACAAATGAGCTGAACCTTTGTTGTAATTAGAGCTGGCAAGACATGACAGGTCTACCCTGTTTTCCATGAAATGAGGTATCACAGATCAATACGACTCTGTTTCATCTTCTATATGTCTCGACAGAATAAGCAAAAAATGAGAAGTAAATTGGATGCAGATATAAAAAGTTGAAAACTCACACTTCATCACTATTAAGTGAAGAGATTCGGACACCTAAGCGCACCCTTTGATGCACATATTCAACCTTATTTGATGTCCACGAAGACATCCACAGAGGTAAAACATGCTCCATCTCTGAGACCTGTTTTGGAGACAGAACTAACAAACCACATAACCCTCATGTCAGTGTCTTGGAATGCACAATAATGACACATCTATGGTAGTTCAATAATTTGGATGTATAACTGCATAAAATTTTGTAACCCAAAAAAAGTCACAGAAACTGGACAGAGCACCGATTTGCGAAAAACTATGGATTTATTCAAACTGAACATTCATTCACATCAGAATAAGTTACTGACTTTTTGTTCATATATGAATGGGGAAAAGAAAGGGTGCCATTTTAATAGTCATAGTAGTGAGCATGTATGGCTGCATATAAAGTTATAAGCACATCCAAGATGAGCTACTGAAGATACAGTATAGTGACATAATGCTAGAGAGTCAATGTCTCACCTTGACCAGTCTTCATAAAATGTGACAAAAGAATTGAACTTCTCTTATAATTTAATGTAGCAAGTGAAAGGCAACAAACCGCCTTGTAGTTTGCTGCAAATAAAGTGCAGCACCAAATTATGCTTGGGTGCAGTTGCATTTGAAGGTCTTAAGTTCAAATATGAGGAAGCCCTTGCATCAGTAGGCAATATGAGCAATAAGACGATTAAGGGAGACTAACCATACATATGAAAGATGGTGAGGGATAGAAAACAAAACCAAATGGCCATTGAGTGCCCCATAGTAATACGAGCAAGGAGCATTCCTAAAGCCATCCCAATCATCGTTGCTACAGTCTCTTGGCTGCCTTCCTATCATATGTTGGGAATAAGTTTGCATAAATGAATACTACGAAAAAGTGGTATGGTACCTTAGCAGATATATCAGCTGCATTGTTCTGAAGAGCAAAATGTTGTGTTAATGCGGCTCTAGTAGCACCACTGGCAACCCCAGCTAATTAGCAGCATGAACAGAAAGTGAATGGAGCAGATATAATTAGAAAATAATTTTTAAATGTGTCAAAACTGAAGGTTAGTGATAGAAGTATAAGTAAAAGAACTCAATGTCTGTATTCATGCTGGAATTAGAATGGTGACTGGTCCTTTTGAGAGCTTGCGTTTTATTTTAAAGATAGTCTGAGACTTACTGAATGACCGTGAAATGCTCCCTAGGCATACAATAAACACAAAAGCTGAAGGGAACAGAGGGGAAACAAGGTCCATCAACATCCCTGCAACAATTTACGTTCTCATAAATTATGAAGTTTTGGAAAGTGCATTAGTGTCACAAAATTTCTAAACAAAAAACAATGAATATGATGAAGAAAACAAATAAATTGAAGAGAAATGCAGAAAAATATATTATATAATAAAAGGATACTATGCAGCTGCAGCCCAATGAAACAGTAATAGTAATATAATAATTCAAAAAGACAATAGCATTACCCAGGTCATTCATGAGATCTGCAACAAGACGCCACATTTTGGCATTGCTATCCAGGTTTGCTCCCTAAAGGAAGCACAATATGGTGTTATTGTCCCAATTTACTTACCAGACAATAATTAATGGAAAGATAATGTCATTGAAAGTAATTTTTCCGTTATTGCCACACGTACAATACATTAAAACAAGCTCTGGTGGGCAGTCCATATGTGTACACCTGAAGATTTGGTAGTGGAACTTAAGGAAATAATAGAAGGCCCAAGTTTACCTGGTAAAATGTGAATAAGATGCCTCCAATCATTCCAGTTAAATCTCGTAAAAACCACTGACATAGATTCCAAAAATAAATTTTAAAAAGGACAAAGAAATCCACTCGATAAATGTAAACATGAAAAACTTCATATACCTGAAATGTGGCCCCGATAACTGTGGCAGATTTTTCACCAACCCCAATAGCACTTAGAAGAGCCTAAAGCAATTAACGCAAGTTAACTATTACTGTATATAGATTTAATTTAACTTTGTACTCAATTAGTAAATATTACCTGGTGTGGTTTCTAATAAAAAATATATGTTACCTGGGTGGAAAGCATTGTTCTCATGTAAGTTGAAAGGCCCTGCAAGAAATAAAGTCATCAAATATGGTTCAGATAAAAGGAATCCCTAAACTTGAACTGAAAGACTACACAAGCAAAGGATTTATTACCTGTAATGAGTCCCAAATTTGAAAAGGGACATAATCAGGAGTCACACTGCCTGGAAATCCCTGCATTTCCACCAGTTTCACATAAAATGGAATTTCGTTTATGATGAATCGAGCACAACCAAAACAAAAGTTTAAATTTGTTCTCCTAAATCATTTGAATAGCATCTCCAAAATTCTTTCAAAGAAGATCTATAATCCCATTTCTTTTCAAATCAAAATCTGGAAGGCAATCATTTTCTTGAAAAAATTGTTCATCAATTGATAAGTCCCATGTAATCAGATCACACAATTAATTCTTCTGCATACATCATTAACTATAAGTACAAACCATCAAAAGAAGTCCTAATCAGACATTCCACGGAATGATACAGAACCCATTGTTCTTTCCTACCAAATGCAGGATAAATTCTCTTATAAACTAAAAAGGGTCTCAATGTGAAGTGATCAAATTATGGCTTTTAAACCGCGAGTTAAAATATAAATTTATATTGACACGCTCAGTAACTCACTCTTCCTTGCACCATGAGGTCCATGAAAATTGAAAGTTGAAAGTTGAAACGTCCATATTTTACCTCGGGAACGAAAGCGTCGAGAATTCTCCGAGAAAATTGATTGAAACGGAGGGCGGATTTTTGAACGGTGCCTCCGGCGACAGTGAAAGTTGCCGTCTTCGTGAGCTTTGACGAAGCGCTGCCGTTCCATTCCTCGATCACGGCGATTTCTGATCGTAGCAGCGGTCTTGAATTCCTATCTCCTTCCATTGCAGCTTTCTCACTTGGAATTTCTTCTCTGTAACTGCTCCCAATGTTTATGTTATTAGAAGAATTTGTGACGTTGACCCCTTGTTTTTTCTATATTTTCGTTTGGGCCTAAAATATTAAAAAGGAAAAAAATTATTTTCGTTTGGGCCTCGTTCTTATTTTTCGGCTCTGATTTAAAAAAACTAAAAGATAAAAACTGCTCCCAATGATGTTATTAGAAGAAAATTTATGACATCGACGCCTTGTTTTTTCCATATTTTTCGTTTGGGCATAAAAAATTGAAAAGATCAAAAGAAAATTCGCTTTTGTTTGGGCCTAAAAATTAAAAAGATAAAAAATATTCGCTCTATATTTTCTTTTGGGCCTAAAAAATTAAAAAGATAAATATTTTAGTTTGAGCCTAAACAATTAAAAAGATAAAAAAAAAAAAGATAAATATTTTCGTTTGGGCCTAAACGATTAAACAAAAGATAAAAAAAAAAAAAAAAAAAGATGGGCCTAAAAATTAAAAAGATAAATATTTTTGTTTGGGCCTAAACAATTAAAAAGATAAAAAAAAAAAAAAAAAGATAAATATTTTCGTTTGGGCCTAAACGATTAAACAAAAGATAAAAAAAAAAAAAAGATAAATACTTTCGTTTGGCCTAAACGATTAAACAAATTAAAATAAAAATTCGCTAGAAGGAGGGTTCGAACCTCCGACCTTGTGGTTAACAGCCACACGCTCTAACCAGCTGAGCTATTCCAGCTTTATAAACTATAGTTGGTATTTTAATATATATTCAAAATTAAAATCTTAAAGTTGTATAGATATAAATCGATTCTTCCTTCTGCCGCTCCGGCGCGGTGGTGAGAGAGACAGAGATGCGGAAAGTAGCAGGGATTTTGCTGTCAAGACGATCCTATTCATCAAACACAGAAATCCCAAGCCTTTATTCGTTCCTCCAACCTTCAATCTTCGCACTCAAGAAACCTACTCAATCACAAGAAACAATTAAACCAATTTCTCAGGGGACCTCATATTCCGTTTCGCAAGAACAAAAATCCAATCTTGAATTCACCCTCCAGAAATCTCTTTTCGATAGCAACACTGATGAGGCGTGGAAGTCATTCAAGATTCTTACACAATGCTCCTCTTTCCCCAGTAAGCCCCTCACAAATTCATTAATTACCCACTTGTCCTCGCTTTCAGACACTCACAGTCTCAAGAGAGCATACGCATCAGTAGTTTTCGTGTTGGAGAAGAACCCATATTTGTTAGAATATGAAACTGTGAAGACCCTTTTGGATTCCATGAGCAAAGCCAACACTAGCGCCCCTGCTTTTGCATTGGTGAGAAGCATGTTCAAGAATAGGTTTTTCATGCCATTTGAGATGTGGGGCTATGTGCTAATTGACATGTGTAGGAAAAATGGGAGTTTTTCTGCTTTTTTGGGTGTTTTTCATGAGAGCTGTAGGGTTGTTTTTGATGAAAAGGTGGATTTCATGAAGCCTGATTTGGTTGCTTGTAATGCTGCATTAGAGTACTATTGTCATGAGGCGGAATCTGTTGTTGATGCTGAGAAAGTGATTGAAACTATGTCGATTTTAGGCGTTAGGCCGAATGATAAAACTTTTGGATTGCTTGCATATTTATATGCTGTTAAGGGGATGAATGAGAAGGTGATTGAATTAGAAAATGTGATGAGTAAGCTTGGTATTTCTGATAGAATGGTTTATATTCATAATTTGATTTGTGGGTATTTGAAGTTAGGTGATTTTGAATTGGTTACTTCTACTATACTACGTGGTTTGAAAGAAGGTGATGGACAAGGGCTTAATCAAGAAACTTGTAATGAAGTGGTAAAAGGATTTTCACAAAATGGGAATTACAAAACTTTAGCAAACTTGATCATTGAGTGTCAAAAACTCGAACCTTCATCTCTTCAAGTTGAGAGATCTTTCGGTTATGGTGTTATAAGTGCCTGTATTAGTCTTAATTTACTAGATAAGGCACATGGAATCCTTGCTGAAATGAATGCCCAAGTGGCTAACGTTGGATTAGGCGTTTATGTGCCAATTTTGAACGAATACTGCAAAGAGCAAAGGACAGCTGAAGCTTCTCAATTGGTTACAGAAATTTGTAGTTTAGGACTACAATTAGATGTTAGTACCTACGATGCTCTAATAGAATCATCTATGTCCTGTCAAGATTTTCAATCTGCATTTTCTCTGTTTCGTGATATGAGAGAATCAAGAACACACGATTTAAGAGGCAGTTACCTGACCATCGTGACAGGTCTAACAGAACATCATCGTCCTGAGCTGATGGCAGCCTTTTTAGATGAGATTGTTTCTGATCCTAGGATTGAAGTAGGTACTCATGATTGGAACTCAATTATTCATGCTTTTGTAAATCTGGAAGGTTGGAGGATGCTAAGAGGACTTTTAGAAGGATGATTTTCCTTCAGTTTGAACCAAACGAGCAAACGTATCTATCGCTGATTAATGGATATGTGACTGTGGAAAAGTATTTTAGTGTTTTAATGCTGTGGAATGATATCAAGAGGAAGATTTCTGGTGATGGAGAGAAAAATTCAAATTAGATCAAAGCCTTGCTGATGCTTTTCTATATGCATTGGTTAAGGGTGGCTTCTTTGATGCTGTGATGCAAGTTGTGGAGAAATGTCAAGAGATGAAGATTTTTGTTAATAAGTGGAGGTACAAGCAAGCATTCATGGAAAAGCATAAGAAGCTGAGGGTGCAGAAGTTGAGGAAGAGAAACTTTAGAAAAACGGAGGCGTTGATCGCCTTCAAGAACTGGGCTGGTTTGAGTACTTGATAGCTCATATTTTCTCAACTCAGTTTCTGAAAGCTTATACTTCACTGTTTTAACAATTACATCAAAGTTGGAAAGTGTTTATTGGAATTGATTTTGAGGTTTTAGCTTCAAAAGCAATTTGAAGGTGTTCTGGTAATTCAGCTTGTACATCTAACAGCTTAAAAAGGGCAATTTTGGTTCAAATTTCTCAACATTTCACTTGCTTTCTACAGTTTTTATTCACTTATCAATATTAAACATTTCTTAGAGTGCAATATATATACAGATTTGTTTTATGTATTATGTATAGAATTTGAATTAGTAATGTTTTCAATTTAATCTGGATCCATGATTCCATTCATATACTTTAAGCTGAATTATAGAAGTATTTCATAAATGATTTTTGGGACGGCAACAATAACAAGCCCACTTTAATAATTCCCATAACTTTATATATCTGTATATTATTATTATTATTACGTAATGCATTCTAAATTCACTAACGTTTGGCACGCTTCAAATGATTGAAAACATCAACTTGCTTAAAGTAGCTAAAAAAGTCATAAATCATGGAGTATCAACTTCGTCATAGGACTATCCGTCAAAAAGAAAAAACTTCGTCATAGGACTATATACATTCTATAATTTGAAATATAAAAATAAATACATATAAAATGACTAAATTATTCTTATATAAATATGAGAAAAAATATTTTTAAAAAATTAAATTAAAAAGTCAACTAAATAAAATCAGAAAATATTATAAAAAATCACTAAATCTTCAAAAACCAATTAAAATCTAAAAATAATATTTAAAAATAAATATATATTATAAATAAACCAAATATTTTTTGAAAAACTAAATAAATTCAACTAAATCTTAAAAATATTTAAATTAAAAAATAAGACTTAAATTTCAATTAAACCTTATTTTGAAGATTTAGTTTTTTTTTTTTAAATAAGCTTTGTTTAGCTTTATTTGATTTTTGGATTTTTTCTAATATTTTTTTATTTAGGTTTTAAATATATGAGACCGTCTCATGCATGAGATCAATCACTTTTTAATAAATTGTTATCACTTTTTAAAAAAGTGATACAAATTAGTATAAAAGTGATAACGAATTAAAAAGTGATAACAATTTATGAAAAGTGATAACAATTTATGAAAAAATGATAACAAATTATGAAAAAGTGATAATAATTTATTAAAAAGTGATTCCGTTTCATATCCGTCTCATGCATGAGACGGTCTCACACAAGAGTGTCCCTATTATTAATCGTTCCAATATCTTCTCTTTCATCTAATTGATAATTTTCTACTCTGTCGTGTTTTAATACAAAATCTCATTCTTCAATTTCTAATTTTCTCATAATTTTGAATTTTAAAAATTTTAAATTAATTTTTATAAAATAAAAGATGTTTGTAAGAGTTTAATTTGAGAGAACAAAATTGTTCTTTTTGTTGTGTTCGGTATAGAAAAATAAAATTATAACATCAATTTTTCAAGAATAATATAAATTGTAATGACGGAAATATTATATATTAAATTTATTTTAAAAGGTTATATTTTAATGATGTTAGATGCATGTTGTTCTCCATTTAAAGACAAAAAAATTATATTCTTTTTATGGGAAAAAGATAATTTATGTTGATCATCCAAGACTAATTCAAATTAAATAATTATATAATTAAAGTATTTTTAAAAAATTACTACATTTTAAATAATTAAATAATATCTTAAATATTATTTTTAATAAAATATATAAAATTCTCTTCAACTTAGTAGATTGAAAAGAATCCTCCTGCAATCAATCCCCAAGAGGCCAAGACCAGGACCAGGACCAGGACCAAGCCAACGAATGTACCATTCCTCAAGTTGTTTGACTTTAAAATATGCCAAAAAAAAAAAAAAACGGATATAACAAGTCATTCTTTCTCACCACACTTGCATCAACAACTTAAACAGAGAGAGTAAAAATCGGTACACACTGCACTCAGCAGCGTTCAACTTGGGTAAAATCTTTGTTTTTCGTCCCAAGTCAAAAGGGTTCTCTTTAATATAGGTTATTTATATCTGTTGATGTTCGTTTGAATCTTTTCTTGAGTATTGGTTGTCTAATTCAGTAGGTCTCTTTGATCCCATCGCTGAACTCATGTTCCCATTTTTATTTTATTTTAATATAGACTATTTAATTTGATATAGATAGGCTTCATCCGCTCATGTCTTCTGTTTTTTAATGGTTGCAGCTTCTTTAAATATATATTGCATTAAATGTGATAATGTTGGTGTGTGTGCAATGATTCAGATGGAGTGTTACGTAAGGATGTGTATTTGTATAATGATTTTCGAATTTCTCTACGGAATATGAATACTTAGAGTTGTTGTTTTTTTAAGTTTCTTGCATCCTTGATCATTTAAGAACATATTCTTGAACAATCAAATGTAAATCAAGATTTTTGAAGATTTCCTTTACTTGTTTTTCTTCTGTGTATTCACATTTATGGTCTCTTTAGAACATATAGTCGAAGCTTAGACTGATATTTTGCCTTCTTAACAGCTGGTTTTAAGTGTGATGCAATGAAAGTTCTCCTTAAACTTGTGGTGGTTTTATGGGCTGTGGTGAGCCTCGAAGAGGTTGCATCACATGGGATTCATCCCTTTTCATTACTCGCTGTCAAGAAGGCTGTTGTTGCTTTAGATAATAAGGCGTATATTAAAGCATCTCCTTCAGTTCTTGGACTCAATAATGTAAGTCTGGGATTAACTTGATTACGCTGTTGTGCAATTTCAACTCTTAAGATTGTCTGGTATTTGTATAGATGGTTAATTTTACTTAAACATGTTTTTAGGAGAAAAACAAGGAATGGATTACGCTAGAATATGGAAGCTCGAGTCCATCAGTCGATGACTGGATTGGTGTCTTTTCTCCTGCCAACTTCAGGTGATTTATTTCAAGAATGCCCCCTGTATATGTCTTAATCTGCAGCTATGTGTTGTTTTAATTTGATGGCATGAACCTTATTTTGGAATTCCAATTTACTTTTTCAGTTCATCCACCTGTCTCCCGGAAAATCCGAGAGTTGGACCACCATATTTGTGTTCAGCACCCGTAAAGGTCTACTCTAATTCCAGTTTCACAATAATTATACATACATATATGTGTGTGTATGTGTGTAATATTTCAATTTATTTGCAGTATCAATTTGCAAATTTCAGCAATCCAAACTACAAGGACACAGGCAAAGGATCTTTGAAGCTTCAGTTGATTAACCAGAGATCAGACTTCTCTTTTGCTTTATTTTCTGGTGGTGTGTCAAATGTAGGTACTCCATTTATAGAATTTACACCGTTGCTCTTTATCAAATTGATTCTGCTTTATAGTATAAAGCTATAAGCAGCATAGATGAAAGTGAATCCTTAGATAAATTGAACTATATTTCCAATCCGTTTCAACTTTTTGTAATTTCCAAATACATCCTCTCTTGGGTTCCCTTTTCTAAAAGAAAGTGTTACTGGTTTCTAAATAATCTTTTGATGATTTAGTCCCTCCTCTTTTGAGAATATTTTCATATCTTTTTAGTACATTTTTGGAAAATAATCTAATGTATGCTATAGAAATTTTATGTCACTTATTATTCGTTGCAACAGCCAAAGCTAGTGGCACTGTCAAATACAGTCGCCTTTGCCAATCCTAACGCACCTCTATACCCGCGTTTAGCACAAGGAAAGACATGGAATGAAGTGAGTTCATTAGCTCTAAATACTTTGTTCTTAAAAACTCGCATGTGCCTATATTTCGTATGAAGATCTCCTTTTATTTTCATCAATGTTTGTTTAACGAGTGAGAAATGCCAAATTTGGTACTTAGATGACCGTAACCTGGACTAGTGGTTATAATATTGATGGAGCCGAACCGTTCGTTGAATGGGGTCCAAAAGGAGGGGAGCAGACTCGTTCCTTAGCAGCTACACTGACATTTGATCGTAAAAGCATGTGTGGTGCGTTAATCTCCTCTTATCTTGATTCATTTTTAATAATAAACTGAAGCCTTAGCTGTTAGTTTCTATAGGCAAATCCTATTCATTCTACATCTCTTTTTTTGTATATATTGTCCAAACTCACAAATAAAAATTCATTTTATGGTAAAACGTAACTCAATTTTGTAGGTGCACCTGCAAGAACCGTTGGATGGCGTGACCCTGGATTCATACATACTAGTTTCTTGAAGGAATTATGGCCCAATATGGTGTATGTTTCCCAAACATAATATATATCATCTGTTCAGAGAAGGGATAATTTAATCTCTCTTATATTTTTCGTGTCTTGTTTGTTGGGTTAAATTGATTTATCTTCTATATGACGACTATTAGTATTATAGATCGCTTTATATATTGTATTCAGATTGTTATTTTAAATTTTAAGAGGTATATGCTTATACATTAAGCTGATAGATTGTCTCAACTAGCAATATTATGTTGATGATTCACTTATGACCACCTCATATCTTGCTTTAATTTGTAAATTTACACTTTTTTAATTATAACTGAATAATCGTGCAGTAAGACTTACCAGTTTTTATTTGGAGAAACTTATTATTGACATTTCAGGTACAACTACAAATTGGGCCATAAACTGCTCAATGGTACATATATCTGGAGTGAGATTTACCAGTTCAAAGCATCTCCTTATCCTGGTCAGAACTCTGTACAACGGGTTATCATTTTTGGTGACATGGGAAAGGTTCGGTTATCAACATATTATGAAAGACTATGTTTGTTTATGTGAACAGTGTGCTTTATTTGGGTTGGGGGATTGCTCATTTTTGACATGTTATAAGATGACTCGTATTATGCAACTCTGAATCCCTGATGTATGAGTGGCTGTCTGGTTTTTCAGCTTAGAGGGATTATAAAGTTCAATTGTTTAAGTGTTGCATGATTAAGAAGTAAATGTTTCTGTTTCTATTTTTATGACTGCAGGACGAAGTTGATGGTTCCAACGAGTATAACAATTTTCAACGTGGTTCCCTTAACACTACCAAACGACTCGCTGATGACCTGAAGAATTATGATATAGTGTTTCACATTGGAGATATCTGCTATGCTAATGGATACCTTTCGCAATGGGATCAGTTCACTTCTCAAATCGAGCCCATTGCTTCAAGAGTACCTTACATGATTGCCAGGTGAATTTTAGTTTTCAACCAAACTGCTCGACCTTAATTTTTCTGTCTTGTATCCTGTCTAAAAAGAAAAAAAAAAATCTGTCTTGTAAAATTGATGGTTATCTCTGCAGTGGCAACCATGAGCGCGACTGGCCTGGATCAGGTTCGTTTTATGGGAGCATGGATTCGGAGTGGAGAATGTGGGGTCCTGGCTGAATCTATGTTTTACGTTCCTGCTGAAAATCGAGCTAAATTCTGGTATGGTGATTATTTTTTATATCAATCCTTGTCATCGTCAAATGACTGGCAAAAGTTTTTACTAAATGAAGTATATAAAGGGGCTTTTGGTTCAAATTCTTCAATGAGAATGGTAATGAGAATCATCGAATAGTGAATTTCAATGAAAACAATGGTTATATTGCTAGTGTATTGCTCTAATCTTTGAATAAGTTAAGACAAAAATGATTGTTGGTTGAGAAACAGTAAAATGAATACAAGAGAGAAGGTAGTTAATGAAAATTGGATAATTATTAATTTGTTTTGAGTCTTATTATCTTGTCACGAAGTATGACGAAAGTGAATTGATCATCTTTCGTTTTCATTGTTGCTTGACTTTGCTAGGTATTCGACCGACTATGGGATGTTCAGATTCTGCATAGGAGACACGGAGCACGACTGGAGAGAGGGGACCGAACAGTATAAATTCATCGAGCACTGCCTAGCATCCGTGGACAGACAGAAACAACCTTGGCTAATCTTCCTTGCACATCGTGTACTAGGTTACTCTTCGGATGCTTCTTATGCAAACGAAGGGTCGTTTGCAGAACCAATGGGGAGAGACAACCTTCAGAAACTCTGGCAGAAGTATAAAGTGGATATAGCCTTCTTTGGGCATGCTCACAATTATGAAAGGACCTGTCCAGTATACCAGAATATCTGTACAAGAAAGGAGATGAACAACTACGAGGGAGCTTGAATGGAACGATACACGTGGTTGCAGGGGCGGAGGCGCCAGCCTTTCAAGATTCTCAATTCTACAGCCAAAGTGGAGTATTTTCAGGGACATGGACTATGGGTTTGTGAAACTTACTGCATTTGATCATTCGAATCTGCTGTTCGAGTACAAAAAAAGCAGTGATGGAAAGGTTTACGACTCGTTCAGGATAACCCGAGACTACAGAGACATCTTGGCCTGTGCTGTAGATAGCTGCCCAGCTACCACTCTGGCCTCTTAATGTTTCGGACAAAAATTGTATGAATCTGAACTCTATTGATCTTATATCACATATAAGATTTTGTTTGACACATTTTTTTATAAATTAATCAATAAGGAATGTAGTTCACTCAATCTTTGGCCATCATTTGTAACTCTGCACCTTTTTTCTTCAATGTTTGTTCTTGTACTTTTTTTTTTTTTTTTTTAAGTTCATTTTTCCAGACTGGAATGATATCTCAAATGAATGAAAGGCAGCTTATATATAGTTTGATTCTGTTTTTGTTCCATTATATATTCATTCAGATTGATGATATTATGAACAAGTTGTTTAGCTAATTGGATTGGTTCATTTTTTTAATAATTTTTGTTTATATATATTTTTAAAATGATAATGTGTTATGCTGTATTTAAGGTTTGTTATGATCTACTAAATCTATTTGTGAAAATATAATAGAATATAAACTTTTAAAACTATATTTAACAGAATCTGACGTATAAACAAACATAACATTCGCATGTTTATCAGAATGTCAAATTTAAACTTATATTTAAAGAATAATTATTAAATTAATTTTGGTCGAGTTTGTTCAATTCAACTAGCTTGATTAATTTTTTCGAAAAAAAAACTGGCTTGATTAATTTTTCATCTCGTCAACTAATATTATTTTAATAAAATTAATTAGAGTCGATGCAGAGTAAAACAACTAAAATCCTTTATCTGTAATAATTTATACAATTCGAAATTAATATCTTATACCCTTTAATAAAACAATTAATATTCTTAAAATAAATTTTACGGTAAAACTTATTCACACAATATTTTGCCAAATAATTAATAGTTTCATTAAAAGTCAATTTGAATTGGAGGGTGCAACATGCATAACAAAGTGTTAACTATGAAGGATTCCTAGAAAAAGAAAGAAAGAAAGAATAAGATAATAAATTATTTTTTTCTTTTAATTTTACATTGAGAAAAAACAAACAATCCTTTTTCTTTTAAATTGAGATTTCTGAATTGAATGAGAGTCTCAAATTCACAATCCATAGTTTAGTGGCTCTAAATACCGACGTGCGTCCCAAACACGCCCTTGCCATTCGCTCAAAATAATAGATGAATAAATAAAATAAAATAAAAAAGGTAAACCAACGAATTCAAGCTTCGCGCTTCCAAATCAAGATTCAAGACCATGATTTATATCGAAAAGTTTTTGACTTTTATTTAGCCCACCCCTTAATAAAAAAACTTCACAATCCATTTTTTTATTTTCTGTCACAATTTCCATCCACAGTTTGATCATCGGTTTTCTTGATGAAGTTTCAATCTTTCCAGGTGGGCTTTGTTGTAGAAAGATCTTCAGTACATTCAGAGGCTTTTGAGTCTTGATTTGAGAGAGAGAGAGAGAGAGAGAGAGAGAGAGAGAGAGAGAGAGAGGAATTCTTGGGTTGATTGATCTTGTATGAAGAAATGGATTTATGGGTTGTTGCAGCTGCTGCAGGAGCTGGATACGTAGCAAAGAATTTGCAGAATTTGTCAGTTGATAAGAAAGAGAGTTTAGGTGGAAATTCTTTAAAATATTCATACGATTTTCGATCAGAATCAAGAAACTTTCTGCAGCAATTAAGGGATAAAACTTGCCCATTACGCAGATTAGCCCAACAAAGAGTTGAAGATAACGTCTTTCTTGATGTGGATAATAATTCTTTGAGCAGTGAGGAAAGGGAAGATGGTGCAACTTCTATCAGTGGTCAATCTTTACAAGAAAGATTGGAATTTGAAGATGGTGGAAATAGAAATTTCAGTAGGGGCAAGTTGGTAAAAGATAGAAGACGTGTGCATCCGATGAGGCCATTGATTAGTTTAGGAAGTTGTGTAGAAGACTTGAGTCCCTCTGTTTCTACAGTGAGACCAGTGTTGGTTACTGATGGAAGGTGGGGCAATACTTCATCTAATGTAGATTTTGATGGTTGTAAAGAGGAGGTGAAGACGGAGAATGCAGCGTCATCTTCTTCTTCCTCGAAACAATTTGAATCTGTTGAGGAGCTCAGGAAACCGAAAAGGAGCTCTAGCAATTTGCAGCAGAATGGTTACGGAGACGCAAGATCACCACATTCACAGGGTTCGTTCAACTTCTCTCACTTTCTCTGTTTCTTGATTTCCTAATTAGTAGACAGGTTTTGTTTTTGTACCTTCTTTTAGTCGTGGAATTGTAGGAATAATGCTGATATTTGCGGGTTCATTCTGGAAAATTTAGTCTTCTGTTCAATTCTTTTCGAGTATATATATGTATTGCCGTAATTTTATTCAAAGTTTAATGCTATCAGGGCCTGAAACTATGTTTCTGTTCATAACTGGAATGACTATTGGAGTATTATCTGCAACTTGGTCCTGGAAAAATGAAGTTGATAAGTTGAACAAGGAGCTAAAACAGATGGATAATTTGGTTCAAGATTTACACGAGGAACTCGACATGAAAGAAATGCTAATGGTGAAGGAGCTAAGTGATGAGGGTGGTCTACCCTCTGCGTCGATTTCATCTCCTGTTGAGAAAATCGACGAATTGAATAAATTTTATAGTTTAAAGACGAATGAGAAAAACGCAGAGAATCTTGAGTTATTGAGCAGAATTGAGGAAGAACTTGAAGCAGAACTGGAGATGCTAGAGCAGAACATGAAGGTATCTGCGATTGAGAGATTATCTAGTGTTGTTGAGGTAAGAAATTCATTTATATTCTATCTGCATCTCTCACCTCCACGCAATTCTTGTTACCTTTTCATTTCATTTCATTTTTTGTTTGTTTGCAGATTGATCCAGATTTCGAACCAGAAATAGTTCAAGGAGACTTAAAGGCAACAATGTTGAATGATGCATCAAACTCAGGAACCGAAACAGATGCAACGACTAATATCTCTAAACCTGCAAACTATGCTGTCTCCCGACAGAGCTGAGCTTGCGTCTCCATGAGTTGATAAAATCTAGGCTAGAAGCGCGCATTAAGGAGCTAGAAATCGAGCTTGGTAACAGTCAAAACATGATTTCTGGAAGGAGATATTCTTACAGCGAAAGAGAATCCTCATCTACTCACCAAAGTCCAACATGTATATGTTCTGCACATGATAAATTACAAGAAGATGCTTCCACATATAAGGGTAACAATGGGATTCTGCATAAGGTGATAGATACAGATCAAGAAAAGGAAGGCTGGAGAATATAGATCAAAGACTTTGGTTCAGGATATGCAGCAGCTTCGGGATAAGCAAAGAGAGACGAGCTTTATTTACAACGAGGATTTAACGAGTGAAGATGAAGGCAGTGATGAGTCGGATATGCTTCGATAAAGCGAGATAGTTGAGAGGAGGAAATCATGTTCAAACTTCAATCTTAGAATAGATTGAAATTGAAATGTATAACTCAGATTCACATGATACGAAGAGTGTATAGTTTACATGTATAGGTAAAGAGGACCATTTCAAAGTAAAAGATGAACTCATTTTTGGTTGGTTACTTGGTTTCAAGTATATTCTATTGATTAACCAAATGTGAAATGTCAATTTCAAATCAATCGATCTGGAAAAATATATATCCACTACAACGGGAGGACTTTTTGTGCTTGAAATACATCAAAAAGGACATGTATAACATACCACAAAATACTCCGAAATGATGAGCACCCAATTAAATAGAGATCCGTGGTCAAAAATGGTGTCTTCAAAGTTCATACCAAAAGCTGCGGTCACAACAAAGAATACGGTGGCCACGAACGTAGCGGTAAGTAAGCTTTCGAATTGAATCGATTGATTACGAACATTTCCTGTTAGAATGAAAAGGTAATGTGAACATTGAACATGATACATTACTAGATATATGAGACGTAATTTATTAATCATTGGTCCTTACCGGCTTTATGTTGATCAAATCCTCTGTATCGTCTATATACTCTTTAAGCTTCAGTCATGAAAAATGAATCGTAAACAAATGTATTTGATGCAAAGCAATAAAATACAGTAAAATGTGCTTATTGTAAATATTTTTCTTCTTGATAGCAATTTGTTTAGTGTGTTGTCTATGACGACAAAGTATGCTTCGAGTAACATTTCGAGTTGATCGATGTTTTCTCCACCACCGGATGAACTCAAGAAGCTTCCATGTTTACCGGAACTCATAGTCTTGAAAGCTCTCTGCAATTTCGAACTCCACTACATGACGCCACAAAGCAGTCTTGATTTAGATACATTCTTGACATCTTCAAGTATTGTTTTGATCACATAAATCACTTGTTGGTTGAGTTGTCCCTTCTTTCTTTCTTCTCGGTTAAATACATCTCTGCCATATCTCCATCATCATTCATCGGATGTTCTATTTCATCACAAACCTAAAATTCAAGGACATGAAAAATATTATTAATAGTATAATGTGTTTGTTGGACTTGAGCAACTACAATTTATTCTTACCTTTTGTACTTTGGAGTCAACCCAAGAAGTTGCCCTTTGAATCTACGTACACGCTCTAAATTGAGAGTGCTTATTGATGATGCCAATTAAGTCGAGCACGGGATATATGTCCAATTCTAATTCCTTTACCTACTAAATCCGGTAAGTTCGGTATAATGACAGAGCTAAAAGCTGATTCAGATGGAAGAAAAGGTATTAAGGCAAAATGCAGCATATATTAAAATGAAGAACACGTGTTGTTCTACTTTAACGAAAAGGCGCCCAATCATTTCTTGTAGGTGAAAAGAAGTGTCCCCGATTACACCAAACTAGACTTGCATACTGCGTATCGAGAGACATACGGGTAAGTTCCAAAGCAAGCTCCAATGCCCTAAACTCGAAAGGTAGATCATCGAACCACATAGCAATCTGTCGGTGAGACCGATAATTCACTCAAAAGATGAAAAAACTTATTACACTACAAAGAAAATCGGGAACTATCTAGCATAATCTAACTATTGGAAGTCGTTGGAAATGCTGTTTGCAAGATAAACAATAACAAAAGTTTTATACCTCAAGAACACTAATACTCACCCGGAGGAAATAGTTAACTTAGAGATTGGTTTTCTTTTTCTCTTTCGAGAAAATTAACCAAATACCAATTCTATCTCCATGATGTTTGTCTCAAAATGCATTTCATGGTAAAGGAGATTATCGGGTCGGCATTTAAGACAATCAAAGAAAGCCAACAATTAAATAAATTAAAATTTTGTTAAAGATTTTAAAGCGGTACCACCAATGAAAGACTCTTTACGGAGTTCTACACATAGCGTCCAACTCTTTTGCTAGCCTTTGACAAAAACACCATAATTTTGATTGAGAAAACTTTAGCTTGAGTTTCACACAACCTATATTCTTGAATAAGGCATGTATTGTCGGTGTTATCTTCTCTTGATAAGATATCAAATTCCTGAACATGTGTAACTCTGTTATCTTACCATAATGGTCTCTTGACATCTCTAGACGCTTGCACAATTCAGATTTGTCTTGTAGAACGAAGTGTCCAAAGAGTTCTTCAATATAACCTCATCGGCTGTGATTATACACCTGATCTGTTCAAGACTAACAACAATAGCCTTTTCACGACCTAATATTGAGAATGGATAGATAAATAAAGGATCCAAAAGCCTGAGATCTCTGGAAGGCAACGAACAACGTCTCATAACAGTAGATTTATCGAACTCAACAACTTAAGAATACCCTTTTGTATCAATTAATATCCAAGACCGACTTCCAAGATTATGAGATCTCTTCTTCAGGCCTGGAAATCCAGATCCACGTGTCTTGTGACTCCCCGTCCAATTGTGTAATATCTTGAAGAGTTGAGGGAAGTGATGGATTCGGGATCAGCACTGAAAGATGGAGGTCCTGATTGAGCCATGTTTGATTTTCTCTCCCCTTTATCTCATCCAGATATTTACAGCTAAGAGTTCTCTTCATCAGTCAAGTTCCAGATGTAGGCTAGTGTGTACAGTCTGAGAATTAAATACCATTCGAAATCTTGTTGCAGCTATTGTAGCCAATTTCTTTCTACATTTGATGTACAAACTGAAAATGAAATATATATATATATATATATATATATATATATATATATATTTTATAGATCAAGAAAAACTTTGCATGATTTACATTAAGACCAGAAAAAAAAAAATCCAGTTGGTAATATTCAGGAGAAAGACTCTTGAGTGTTGACCCTATTATATTTCTCTAGAGACATACAAAAAGCATGCAACATCAAACAATCAATGCAAGAATACTAACAATCAGGCATGGGAAGGTACCACAGTATAGAAGTTGTGTCATGTGTGTTGTGCCAAAAAGCACACTTGACCAGCATGCAGAGACAATTGTACTTATTGAAAAAGAGCTTAGCACTCACAGTTCCATATGGAATCAAATTGATCTACAACAAGTGAATTTGGTGGGTTGGGAGATGGGTCTTGACTGTAGAATGCGTCAACCAGAAAAAAGTAAAAGAGAAAAATGTAGAAGAATTTCCTGAAAGAATCAACGATAACTTCAAAATATGTAAATGAGAACATGTGTAGTTTGATAAATGTTTAGTTGTCGTTGTATACAAATTGTATGTCCTCATTTCTTTAATTTCAAATCAAATTAAACAATTCAAATGCTTAAGTACTTCTATCTCTAATCTGGTAAAATTACCCAGTCCCATTTTCATGAGAGGCCTAAATCCATAGCCCGAATGACATAGTATTCTTAGTTCTTACAAATTCTTTAAGCATAACCACTAATTACAGCATAACTGGTACGTAATCATAGTCATAAAAATAAAGAAGCATAAAAAGACGAATTTTGACCAATCAAGTACGTAATCAAGTCATCGGCCAATTCTCCTCGAGAAAAAATTGAAATTTTTTAACCTACAGCTCGTAATTCAATGATATACTGATAAAACCCATCTGCTTTTTGGGTAATTTGCAATAACAAGCGTCAATTTTAGGAAGAACGCCGAGAAAACAACATAACCAAATCGACTGAGTCGCCCCCGTTTTCGAATCTTGATTACTTTGCGGATAAAACACACTAGGTTAACCCGGTTGAAAAATTATTCATACCTTTTGTAAGAAGACACTATATGCTCATGAGAGGCCTTCCCCAACACACCGGCAGTTCGTTCAGTGTCACTCCTCCTGGGAATTTTGGGCCAGTGGCAGGCAGGCAGGCTGTGTGCGTGATTGGGGAGGGTAGACGGAGTTGAGCACGCCTTCTAATTTTGGTGAAACACGACTTTGACCTCGTTCTTAATATGATGCTGATGACGACTTCACAACATAAGGTATTCTTTTTCTAAAAAAATGATTTTTTTGGGGATGACAGTAAAATTAATCTTTAAAAATCATCCAAATTACCGAACCAATCATGTAGTTTAAGTAAATTTTAATTATTTCCAGCGGGATTTGTCAAAATAATCAAAAATATAAAATACATATGTACATATGAATTTTCCTGTGCAATTGATGTGCACAATTTGATTTTTGGCTAAATTTAAATTTAATTTGTGACATTGATTTGTTTGGAAATGTGTCAAAATTGAATTCAAAATGCATCAATTGCACTATATGCAATTTTGGTGCATACAAGTGTGACTTCGTATATATAATATATGTAAAATTTTGTATGTATCAAATGACTGCAATTCAAGTGCATTTTGAAATATTATAAGTGATTTTCATTGAATAATTACGATTGTTTGCATTGTTGTTCAATTGTTATTGCTTAGTAAAAATAAATATTACTTTAAAATGCACTTACATTTGGCACACAAGAGATTTACTCTATATATTTACTAATTATTTAGAATCACGAGATATTTTTTAAAAGCTTTAGATAAATTTCAGAAGTAAAATTTTCGAACTAATTTAATCAAATTCTCAAGAAGTTGAGTTTGCGTTATTTCTATCTCAAATATTTGATAGAAAGTCAATCTCATTTTCATGTCTTTAGAAAAATCTTATATTGTTTTTATGTTTTTAAGAAGATTAACACTTGCACGCACGATGCACCAATATTGTATGTTGTGTAATTGAATTCATTTAGTAATATCATATTATTTATCAAATAATATTGTTACCATTATAAAATAATATAATAATATTTTATATATACAAAATATATCAAACTATATAAAAACTGATGTGCTATCATTTTATAAATATAATGATATTTTTTTATCGGTTAAATAGTGACTCAAACTCACGACTTTTGATATAGATAGTGAAGCTCCATTTGTGATGTTATTAAATAAATATAATGTTACTATTACATGAATCAAGTAGCGCGTGCGACATGCGTTCACACAAATATTGTCTTTTAAGAAAAGCTCTAATTATTTTAATCAAACTATTGTTTAAAGTATACATTTGTGAGACAAATGTATATCATAAATTTTATTTTTATTATGATTATTACCATGAATATTTACTATCATTATTATGCATATGCACGAGGCACAAAACAAGACGTTTATCAAAGAAGTCCTAACTCATACAATTTTAAAATAAACCAACCCTTTAAAAAAGGCAACTTCCCGAAAGAAATAACCTTTCGATCATTAATTATCGAAAAAAATTATTTAAAACACAGGACATGATATTTAATGTCCATTAATCTCATCGTAATCCTCTTTATTAAATGCATTTATTAATACACTTAATCATATACGCCATCCAGTTAAATGGTATAAATGATGGTTTGGATCGATACACATATATTAAGAAAATTATTAGTTTTTTTATATATATTCTTAATTAATTGTTTTAGACTTTTATATAAGACTTTGAAAGCTATACAATCCAAATGTTTTTAAATAACTTTAAAGATAAATTTGAAAAAATATATTCCTTCCAATCTCCATCCCAAAAAAATAATTCACTTTCATTTTCACATAAACCAATAAAAATCATTTATTATACTTTGAATTTATGAATATTACCTATAAAACTTTTTATATATAGTAATTTATCGAGAGCGCAAATTGTGTGAACCACCTACACAGTAAAGATTATTATTTACCACTTTGAAAAATATAAAGTGTTAAATATTTAATCAAGAGTCTCATCGAAGTATCAAGAATTATAATCGATTTAGATAATACTTTGCTTTTATTGAATACAAAAATAACAATGTTCAATCTCAATATACATTATTAAATAGGGGCGTTTAAAACATTTTATACACATTTAATAAGGAAAGAGACTATATATAATTAGGGACAATAAAATGTGGATTATCTTTGTGGTAAGGATGGCGTAATTAATTAACATTAAATGTAATAATACATTTTTAAATTGTAAATAAGTGAAAAGTCAAAAAGTCACTTAAATAGAATTGGAGGGAGTGTTAAATGAGGAAAATATAAATATTAATTTTCATTGAATCTTATTCTATCCGTTTTAATTTAACTGTCGCTTTAAAGAAAAAAATTGTTTCAAAATATATGTTCTTTTTGTTTTTAAGAGATATTAAATGTATTTTTCACCTTCGTCTTTTTTAGTTGGATAAATGATCATAAATGATTCATTGATAATTTATAGGAGAATACATTAGTCATGTTATAAAAATAATTATCAGTATTAAATGACTTTCATAATATGTGTGAAAATGTAAAAACAATAGTTAAAATGAAAGGCGAGGAGTAATTGATTTTGCCCCGTAAAATAAAAAATAATTGATTTTGGAAAATCAGTAATATTTAATTCATCTACACAAAATGAATTAATAAATAAGACAAAGTATTGTATGAATAAATTTTCCGTATAATTTAATTTGAAAGTAGACAAAAATTTATGTGAAGTTGTCTCTTGTGAGATCATTATCACTTTTCAATAAAATGTTATCACTTTTAATGTAAAGCATATCACTTTTCAAATTTTTATCTTAAAATGAGTATGTTTTCAATACATTTTTATGAAAAGTGATACTCCATCATATTCAAAATGTATGTCGTGTTAATTATTCACTTTATTTGCAATTTAAATGTCATTTATCACACTTATTAATTAGTTTTTCTTCTCATATTACCCTTAAACTCTTTTAAAATAACTTAGATAATATAGTTTTTAAGTTTAATATAGAATTTAAAAGCTATTAATTAAAATTAAATGAAAAATTAGTGATTTTCTTAATATGTGTGCATTGATTTAAAATGACATATATTTTTAATAGGAGGGAGTACAATTTATTAAATACAAAATGTATCGCTTTTCAAAATGTTGTCTTCAAATAATATATTTTACTTATAATATTTTTTTGAAAAATGATACTCCACAATTTTATCATAAAAGTGATAACATTTATGTTTAAAATGGTTTCAAAGTAAGATGATCTCATACAAGACTTGTTTTTAAAAGTATTAGTTCACTCAAGAGTGTTAGTTGTTTTATTATAAAATATTAGTTTTGAATGATATTAATTGTTTCATTATAGAATATTAATCAGTTAAAAAAATTTATTAATCGTAAACCAATAATTTTATGTGTAATTTATTCAAGCAAAACCAAATTCTCTAATTAAAACATGATCAATGTGAAAGAACTCATCTTTCCAATTTCTAGAGATTTAGTCATCCATGCAATAGTGAAGAAAAAAAAAAGAGAACTTATAGATGATCATTATTTTAGCTGAATTTGTGAACATCTTCAACGTGTAATTATTTTTATTTTTTTAATGAAAGCATCTTCAACGTGTAATTGAACTCCACGTTATTTGTCTTCAAAAAAAACTCCACGTTATTTATTTTGGTCTGATTCTTGTTGAGTACATTCATTTACACTCGGGTTTGTAAATTAATTCTTGTTAAATTATTATTAAAAATCAAATTTCTTATATTAGATTGGATTTGATTTTAGATTTTCCTGAAAATAAAGAAAGAAAGAAAAGAGAGTTCGATTTTATTGATAATAAAAAATTCAAACAAATTTAAATCGAGTTCGATTTTATGATTTTATCTGTCAAAAAAAAAAAAACCTTTTTACCCACGCAAGTGCAGCTCACGTGACACAATATATTCAGTAATTAAAAATATGGCGCCAAATGGAAATGGTATACAGTTGTGTATATCGAAATTGTACCCCGAAATCCCAGCTCTTCCGTCCAATTTAATGTGATGGATTCACGCCCAGATTCAATTTCCTCCAAAACCCTAATTCATTCTCCTAGATTTCTTTTCAACGAAGGTATTGCTTTTCAAATCCTCATTTTCTTCTGTTGCAGAAAGAATCGCAAGAAAGGGATATTATCCCCGGATAAGCCGAATTTCAATATCAAGAATGATTATTCTGAGAATTAACTGCGATTCAAATATGTCATCAGGGTAATCTAGTTATCTATTACTACTATTGTCTTTTTAAATTTGGTTTTCGTGTTTGGCTTGTTTTCTCTAAAATTGTTGATACATGAGAAATGTTATTCTTGGATCAACTTAGGACGATTTCTGATGTGTTTTTATAGGATTATTTGACTTGTTGCAAACGGGGGAAGATAATGGTTGTTCCTCTAAATTCTTATGTTAAACCGTGGAGATTTGCTAAATTGTTGCAACTAATCTATAATTGTATAGAAGTTGAATGACACACATGCATGATAAATAATGTTCATATATGTTTTTTTTTTTTTTTTTGGCCAAAAACAGAGAATTGATTATCTGTATAATTTAAGAATTCCGTTATATGTGGCAGAACCATGGAACCCTAGAAGTAGAGCTGAGTTGTGTCGAGCAGCAGTCTGAAGAAAATCCCATCATTATGAGTGGATCAGCTTCAAATAGGTATAATATTAAATTCTAATTCTCGGTATATAGTTATTCTTCTCGATTTTGTGGACATATGCTGCATGCTTGATCCTAAATTGTGAATAGTGTAATATCTAATCGGCAGTTAAGTACGTATACATCAGGAGCAACTCTAACTTGCAATAGCTTTCAAG
Source organism: Paraleonurus japonicus (assembly GCA_030762865.1). Lineage (NCBI taxonomy): Eukaryota > Viridiplantae > Streptophyta > Magnoliopsida > Lamiales > Lamiaceae > Paraleonurus > Paraleonurus japonicus. The sequence continues at coordinate 2,582,684 of CM061060.1, read as the reverse complement.
GGAAATCTTAGTGATTTGATTTGTTACATGTTCCAGCAAGTTCATGCAACATTCTATTCATTCCTGACATCGTTCATCATTTTTCGCATTGCTAGCTCTCTTGTACTGGAATATAACCATCAATCCTCAATTTACTTAAATTAATCACATGCATGAAAACGTTTGAGTGTTTTATCGTTCTTACAATTGCATCGATTGTGTTACTAATTATCATTTTATGTTTCAGAGATGTTTAATGCCTTGGCTCAGTTATGGACAGTGAAGGTGGATGTGACGAGAATTTGGAGGCAGACACATGTGCTACTAATTATAGACGCGTGACATTCTCACCGCGGATTAGATTTTTAAATTCAGACCATGGTGGTGGTTGTCGACCAGATTCGGAAACAAATCAGGAACTCAGAACTCCAGATTCTTCTGATACTGAGTCTTCATCTTTGTCAAACTCTTCCTTTGATGATTTCATCCAAATTAATACTCAAATACTTCTAAAGTCCAGTGGAGAAAATAGCATTTCTCAGCCTACTGTGAGCACAAAACCGTCAAATGTAAAAGAAAAATGTATTGTCACAAGTGAGGCCTTGGATGACACCCATGAATCTGTAAGGGATTACATGTTACCTACTCTATCCCCTTCCATCCAAATGATGGAACGGCCTGAAGATTTTGATCATCATGGAATTGATGCTTCTGATGATTCGGTGTTTTGTATTCATATCACGAACAAAAGGACAGATGCTTTGAGGGCAGATGTAGACTTGTATAAATCGGAAGAACGACTCCAAAACTGTGGAATCTGGAGTAGAACCTAACAGAAAATTAAACACGGCCAAAGCTATTGGAGAGGTTGTGAAATCTAGAGAAAAAGGAACAGTAGATGAATCAATCAATTATGTTTCCAAGTCCCCCATGAATAATCCATTTGACACGAATGTAAGAGTTTCCAGGGATTCTTCTAGTGCCAAATGTCAATCAGTGTGAGTGTCATTCTCTCTCACTCAATAAATTATATCAATTCATATGATATATATCTACTTCATAGCAAGCTAGTAAATTGACTTGCATATATACTGTTCTTGTTCCTAGTGTTGGGAAAGTCCAACGTATGAACTCACATAGGACCATAACCCTTCAACAGGATACTATACAGAGTATAGGCGTCAGCTCGTTTGTGAACTACAATCTTTCGATATTATAAAGTTCCTTTACTTCAATTTGGTCGGTCAACAGTATCTAAAATTACTATATCATAGCTACACATTAATTCCTCGACCATATGATATTCCTCAGTCCAAACTTGTTTTTCTTTTTAGATGACTTCTAGTTTTGAAATTCCTTAGGACTGCCACATTAATTAACATATACGAGTCCAAAACGTGTTGTTTCCATGACTGTTTCCTAAGTTTACATAGATCTTACTCTTACCACGAAGTTATTGGATAAATTCATCGAAGAATGAAAATATGCCCTTTTGTGTGTTCCAGAAAGAAGAAATACCCGGGTTCATTGTGCCATTGCCCTGACTTCTGTTCGGCATTTATTTGCTTTAAGTGTCCTAGCTGCTGCTCCTCCAACTGCATTGGCTGGCCTGGTTGCTCGATAAACTGTAGCTGGCTTGGCTATTGCTGTAAGTGGCCAAGCGGTTATTGCAAGTGTCCAATCTGGTCAAGCTGCTGTGTTAAGCGCAACTATTGAAACTGTACATAGGCATGGTAGTCCTATGTTGGCTCCAATTATATGTATGTTTCTCTCTTCTACTGTAGTATGATTTTCTTGACGTAGAAAGGTGTGTTTGATTAGCATCATGCAATTGTTTATTGGACCACACTTTTTATATTGTATTTATGCATGGTTTATGGGTAGCATATAATGCATACCTTACTAGTATTCTTGATTTTGAGCAAGTTTAAACATATTTTTCTCAATGCTTAACAGCTTAGCGAATGGGACAATGACCACTGCATGCTGAGAGCATCAACATACTGTGCCGGCCCGCAGCTGAGCTCCATGAGGGCATCAAACAAAAAGGCAATACTCTTGCTTTACGTTTCATCTTCTTGTTCAGGCTTAGTTTCCTCTGATAGAATTATAGAAATACGCAGAATCATTTTTAATCAATTTTTGGTCGTATGTTGCTGATAGTTTAGGAGCCCATTTGTTTCATGATCCTGCTCAAATTTGGTTAATTGACTTGTTTCTTTAGAAAATTAGTACGGCCTTCCTCTGAGACATAATTTTAATCCAATATAACCAAAAAAGCATGAGTTGATTTTATTTATGGTTTTACCCGACACGTATTAATGTTACATAGCAATGAAATATCATACTCCCGCTGCCTTTTTTAGATTGCTCAAAAACCCAAAATTGATTTTTGGTTTTCCATACCAAAAATGACAAAAAAACAGCACTACTTTCTCAAACTAAATCCTTACAAACATTTTTATTTACATCTCATGTCACTCAATTACTCATTCTATCCTCTCAAACTAAAGTAACTAAAGTAACCTTCATCCAATAAAGTAGAAATGACTCATTTCCCCTCAATTTTATACCTTTTGATACTAATAAACAATTACCTCATTAAAACTGGTGTTGTTTTGACTTGAGCAATAATATAGAGACAAAGGGAGTACGAGTTTTCTTTTGATTGTATGTGGTAATTATCTGTAGAATTTACTTTTGTAGGAAGAAAAAGAAATAGGCTACTAAATTAAAATAAATATGTAATCTCGACTTTATAATTATGATTGATGAATATTTTCTGCGAATGATTTTAAAGCTGGCGAAGGATTCATTTAGGCTTATGTGACTAAGTGTGAATGGGTGCTTTTCATGTCCACGTTTTCTTCTCCTTTATATAATCTTCATTCATTGGTCGATAGTATCAGCAAAATTGCTAGAATCCTAACGCTAAAATCTGATGTGTATTTTCTTTAATTTCATAAAAATTACACGAGCTTTATACACCAGAAAAAGCAACTCCATCTATTTACTACAGGTTCCCATATATATTTTTTCTGAATTGTGTGACTCTAACATTGTATTCAAAATATTTTAGAGATAATCACAAAATAATATAAAAATTTTAGATAATACTGAATTTAATGCTGTTGAACAACTGTCAGTTACAAATTTTCCACCATTTCGGTACGTGACAAATATTTTCACCTTCCTTTCCAGGAGTGAATAATCTGTAATCCCTAGAAAAATATCTCACAATAGTTTGTAATGATTTCACAGGTTTTTCCGTGTTTGCTTTTATAAAACAATAATTTCGAAAATCATGTTTACATAAATCTGCTCTGAAAGACCAAGATTATGAGAAAAAGACCTTGAATATTAAACACTGATTGTTGTTATCAGATTTGCTCATCTTCAAGAGATTGTCATAATCCAATGTTAAAAAATAATACAATTTGTAATCAGCGTCCTCTCCGGAAATTGCGAAACATGAAAATATTTGGTTGATTTCTAATTTTTTTAAGGAGAAGAAAAAGATACCACCTTGAGTGAAACGGTGTCGTTCCTTAGGTGAAACCAATTCAAAAGCTATGCCAACCGTTACATTTCAGACAGTTACTCCACGTGGACAGGATCTTTGTCAGGCCACGTGGACCGACAGATGGGATGACTTGAAAACCGTGTTTCATTCCAATGCCCGCCTACTGCTGAGTAGATTTTGCGATGTAGGGCCCACGCCAGGAGCCAAAATTTCTTCTTGGGGCCCAACATTTTTCACGTTAAATTGTTTGGGCAAAAGATTGTTTGGCATAATTTAGTAAGCTCAGAAGAAGTAACACCAATCTGCAGAAGAAGGAGAAGCAACAAAAATCTTCCTCTTTTTGCTCACTCTCCAAGGTTCTTGCTTCTGTTGAGAAACCGAATGTCTTTCTAGTTTTATGCAATAAACTCATCATTAATAGAAAAACAAAAAGAATTTTTGATGTTTTTGAAATGTTTTGTGGATGCTAAAGCTTTTTGCTGTTTTAAGATTATCTGCTATAAGTGCTGCTGCTTCTCTACTTTCTCTTTTTCTGTCTTTTGTCTTTCTGCTTCAATCTTCAATAACTATTAAACATGAGGAATTAAAGTGTTTTTTTTTCTTGTGTGTGTGTTTTCTTTTTCTTCCAGGGTTCTGTTTCTTGATTTTGAAGATTGACAACAATGGGGCAGCTTAAGGGAAAGACGGATTCTCTGGTTTCTGCTGCAGTTGATTTGCTGTCTCTTCTATTTTTCTCTACATTCTGCCATCAGTTTTTGGACAATTTTCTGATGAAAGAATGAATCTTCTTGAATTGAAGAAATCGGTTTCTGATCCATATGGGATTCTCGACAGCTGGAATGCCGGTAGCTTCAACCATTGCTCGTGGTTTGGAGTTTCCTGCAATTCGGATTTCAGAGTTTCAGGGCTGAGAATTGGAGGTAACTTTTCACTTGCTCATTCCTGCGCATTAAACTCAGAGTTGGCATTGCATGACTTTGGAACAGGAAGAAACTGCTCTGTTTCATCTGTTATAAATGGAAGATTAGGGGGAAGAATTTCATCTGTTATAGAAAAACTCACAGATCTTAGGGTTTTATCACTTCCATTTAATGAATTTTATGGTGAGATCCCTGTTGAGATATGGGGACTGAAAAATCTTGAAGTGCTTGATCTTGAAGGAAATCTCTTTTCCGGGTGTTTCTCGGGTTATGATTTCTCTGATTTGAAGAAATTAAGGGTTCTTAACCTAGCATTTAACAGGATATCAGGGCTGTTTCCTCATTCTCTATCAAAATGTAGGGGTTTAAAGATTTTGAACTTAGCGGGAAACAGAATCAATGACCTCATTCCTGGATTCATTGGCCATTTTCGGAAGTTAAGGGTGGTGAATTTGTCGTTTAATCGGTTGGTTGGCTATATTCCAAATGATATCGGATACGATTGTGGGAATCTAGAGCATTTGGATTTATCGGCCAACTTATTAAAGGGGAAATCCCACGTGCTCTGGGAGATTGCGTCCACTTAAGGACACTTTTGCTCTCATCAAATGCATTACGTGGCGTTATCCCTAATGAGCTCGGGAAACTTCAACGACTTGAAGTTCTAGATGTTTCCAGAAACAGACTAAGCGGTCCTCTCCCCGCGAATCTAGGAAGCTGTACCAGATTGTCGGTTCTTGTCCTCTCAACTCACTTTAATGTTCCTCCGACGAAGAGATGTCCACGTGGAGGAGCGTCATTGGATGATCACAACTCGTTCAAAGGTCCCATTCCTGATGAGATTACGACGCTTCCAGGGCTCAAAATTATGTGGGCGCCCGGTGCCAGTTTTGATGGCAACATTCCAAGCAACTGGGGCAGTTGTAAGAGCTTAAGGATGGTGAATTTGGCTCAAAACCATTTTACAGGAGAGATTTCTGGTCTATTCACAGGATGCACTGAGCTCAGATACCTCAACTTGTGCTCTAATAAGTTAACCGGGATGCTGGGTGGAAATCTTGGGCTGTCTTGTATACCAATATGCAATATTGGTGGGAATTTATTCCCAGATTTTGATACCAATGTGCACCGCCATCTGCCCTCAACCGGAAAGCAGTTCGTTTCTCCCTTCGATCCATCTGTTGCTTACTTCTCATTCTTTTCTTATGAGCTGCTTTCTGAATCTACTCGTCCCTTCTCCAGAACGGGGCCTTCAGTGATCCAGGATTTCAGTCGGAACAATTTCAGTGGTGAACTTCCATTCGCGCAAGATGGATGCGAAGAGGAAATCGAGTATCCATTTCTCGCTGGTTGCAATCATGGTGGATCATTAGCATTGAATGTGAGCAACATAATTTCTAGATTAATGCCGTGGGATGGTCCTCCCTCTGAACCAAAACAGAATTCTGGGGGTAGCAATCATGGATTCTCAATCATTGTCTTGGTTTGCATAACAGCTGGACCTACTATTTTTGCAGTCTGTCTCATTTTGTCCTTGTATTTATGTTGCGTTACAAAAGTGGGAGAGATTTCAACAAGTGAAATTTCCGTAACTCCTCTTTCGAAGAGAATCACAGTATTTGAAGATGTAGGTGTGCCTTTAACATATGACACCATTGTTGAGGCAACAGAGAATTTCAGCCAAAGAAACTGCATTGGAAATGGTGGATTTGGTTATACGTACAAGGCAGAGCTTGCGTCGGGATATATCGTGGCTGTTAAACGGCTCACCACTGAACGGCACCAAGGGGCCCCACAGTTCCATGCTGAGATCAGCACCCTTGGCCGGGTCAGACACCCAAATCTCATCACATTGATTGGGTACTACGCCAAAGATGCAGAGATGTTCCTGATTTACAATTTTCTCCCTGGCGGGAACCTGGACCGGTTCATCAGGGATCGTGCAAGTAGAGTGTTCAACTACGACATATTGCACAAGATCGCCCTTCATATCGCATCCGCCCTCTCGTTTCTGCACGAGCAGTGCACTCCGCGCATTCTGCACCGCGATGTCAAGCCTAGTAACATATTGTTGGATGGCGAGAACAACGCTTTCTTATCCGACTTTGGGTTGTCCAAGATTCTGGCACCCACGGAGACTCATGCCACTACTCGTGTAGCTGGGACGTACGGGTACATAGCTCCGGAGTACGCGCTTACAGGACGTGTATCCAATAAGTCAGATGTTTATAGCTACGGTGTGGTTTTGTTAGAATTAATGTCGGACAAGAGGGTTCTTGATCCCTCCTTTTATTTACATGAAGATGGGTTTAACATTGTCTCGTGGGCCTTGATGTTACTCAATCAAGGTCAAGCGAGGGATGTCTTTACACCCGCTTTGTGGGAAACAGGCCCTCGTGACAAACTGGTGAAGATATTGCACGTGGCGATTTTGTGCACTGTGGAAACAGTATCTGCTAGGCCTTCTATGAGGCAAGTTGTACAAAGACTGAAGGAGCTTCAACATCCCCCAAGTTAAAGCTTCTTGCAGGTATTAACTATTGATTTTTTTAATTTTTTAGAACCATCAACATTTTTATTTATTTGAACATTTGATGATTGTTTTAATAGAATCCCTATCTTTTGTATTGGAGATGAACAATTGTCAAGTGTGATTAGAGAATTCAAAATTTCCATCCTTTACTCTGACCTCATTTCTTGAAATTTTGGGTATAAACGTGTAAACGCAAGTCTTGAATGCATATAATATAACAGGTGGTGATGAAAAATAAATCAGTGGGTTAAATTTAATCATTACCAATTATGTGGTAATTTGAGATTGGAAAATTTATGAAATGTTGCAATTTGGAGGTCGTATTTTCGTTAGAGCATCTCCAGTACAAAAATAATGCAAATTTTGTACTATCCTAAAAATTAGGTATTTAACTTTTATTAATATATTAATATTACTCTACTTCTTTCATGATATATAAGTATTGTGTTAGAGATATTATTCTTTAACAATTTAATGAAAAATTTTCAACATTGCTTTTAAATTTACCATTCCTTTATTATTTATTTTTAAAGTTAAGAATATCTTTTAAAATTTTTACAAGGTAGACTGAGGATAAATATGTCAAAATTCTATGTTTCTATTTTATAGCAATTTTCTAAATGACACTTATTGCAAAAATAATGGAGCATAATTCAAGAAGTTGATTTGTTAGTAATTTGGAACACATCAAAAATCTCAATCATTATATGTCTAAATAAATTATCAAAAAAATTGTGTACGCTCTCATACATTAAACATGATATTTTTAATATTTTTAAATTTTGAATATTAAACAAAACTAAAAATATCATGTCTCATGTATAAGCGACGAGCATTAATTAAATACACTTTAAAAAAAAATCAAACTTTCAGGAATCTTGTTCATATTTTAGAGGAAATTTGTAACTTTTGTTTTACCACGTTTATCAGTGTAACCTTATTGATTTTTAATGTATAGTTTGACGTTCTCCCATCTTGTAATAAGTGTTTGTTTATAGGTATATTTTTTAAATTAAGGAATAAAAAAATTATTTAAATAAATATTTATTATAATAGTAAGCTATATTCACAAAGATTAATACGAGTTTTGCACAAATAGTGCACTCCGTGCATTCTGCACCGCGATGTCAAGCCAGATAGCATATTGTTAAATGGCGAGAACAACGCTTTCTCATCCAACTTTGGGTTGTCCAAGATTTTGTGCACCGTGGAAACAGTTTCTATCAAGACTTTTATGAGACAAGTTTGTACAAAAATTGAAGATATTCCATGTCCCCAAATTATGCCTTTTGAGGTAACAACTATTGATTTTTTAGAACCATCAACATTATTATTAATTTGAACATTTGATGATTGATTTAATTAGAATCCCATCTTTTGTATTGGAGATGAACAATTGTCAGAAATTGAATTGAAAATTTCCATTGTTTACTTTAATCATTTCTTCAAATTTTGGGCCCTTTCGAAAAAAAAAAAAATTCTTCAAATTTTGGGTATGAACGTAAATGCACTTCTTGAATGCATATAACAAGCCGTGATGAATAAATCATTGGGTTGATTCTCCCATAAATTTTGTTGGTAGATTTTATGCATTCACTACCAAATGGTAATTTGAGATTTGATATTTTATGAAATGTTAGTGTTTGTTTGGAGATAGTATTTTTGTTAGAGTATCTTCAATCGTTTGCACAAAAATAGTGTAAATTTTGTACTATTGTAAAAAATTAGACATTTGGCTTTTTTTTTTTTATCAATATATTAGTTTATACTATACCAGTTTTTATAATATACTTATATGGTGTTAGAGATTAAATTTTATTCTTTAATAAATTATTGAATTAATTTTCCACATGGTTTTCAAATTTACCATCATTTGTATTTTGAATGATCTCTTATTTTTTTAATTAAGGATATTTTTCAGAATTTTTATAAGGTAGACCGAGGATAAATATATTAAAATTCTATGTTTCTATTTGATACCAATTTTCTAAAACGACATATATTGCAAAACTAATGGAGTAATTCAAGAATTTGATAACTCTTGATAATTAATTGGAACACCCCAATCATTATATATACTTCAGTAATAAAATTAGAAAACTTAGAAAAATTACATTTACAGCTATAAGATTAAAAGATGGGAGGTTTGTAATGGAAACATACACAAGAATTATATATACTTGAGTAAAAAGCGCGTTCAACTACAACATTTTAAAAGGAAAAAATATACTAACATACTACACAAGATTGTCCTTCGTGTTGCCTCTCATTTCTGCACAAGCGATTGCACTCCGTGCATGCTTTGCACCGCGATGTCAAGCCCGAGACATATTCGGGGTATGTTTTACCGTGGCGTGTATCCAATAAATCAAATGTTTATAGCTACGGTGTGGTTTTGTTAGAATTAATGTCGGATGAGAGAGTTCTAGCTTGTCCCTCCTTTTATTTACATGAAGATGGGTTTAACATCGTTTTGTGGGCCTTGATGTTACTCAATCAAGCTCAAGCGAAGAATGTCTTTGTGGGAGACTGATGAAGATATTGCACGTGATGATTACGTGCACTAGGCCTTCTATGAGACAAACTGTACAAAGATTGAAGGAGTTTCAATGTTCCCAAGATAAGCTTCTCCGAGGTATTAACTATCGATTTTTTTTTAAGAACCATCAACATTATTAATAATTTGAAACATTTAATGATCTCTTTCATTCTAATCCTATTTCTTGTATTGAAGATGTATTGTTATTGTCAAATGGAAATTTGGAGATTGATAAATCTCTGGAGTGTTGCAGTTATGAGGTGGTACACCAACATTTTGCACAAAAATAGTGCAAGTTTTGTACAACGGTCAAAAATTAATTTTACAGTAATTTTATTATAGATATGTACTATAATTTTATTCGAATCTCATGAAAGGTTTAATATTCTATGTTAAAACATAATGTTACAAAAAAATAATACTAATAAATTATTTATCATTAGGAGGAGAAACTTATCCATTTTTTTCATAAAACCCAGGAAGTTTAAATTTTGTTTATTTATTAAATGTTTTTAACATTTTTTTATTTCTTAAAATTTATCCTCATACGTAATTCTAAAAGAATTATTTTAATGTATAGTTTGGTTGGATCTTCTATATTTACTTATTTAAAATTAGAGATAAAATGTATAGTATATCGAAATTAGTGACAATAGGAATATAAACTTCACAATATTTTTCTTACATATTTTTGTTTCTTGGAAATGTTAAAAAAATGTAGATGATCCAAATTCCATGATTAATAGTGATGGTAAGAGAGGTGGAATATTTGAAAATCCTATTGTGGTTGACATTTTCTTCACATATTTCTTAATTTTTTTAAATGTAGTACAATCTTTTTCAGCAACACACAACTTGCACATTATACAAACACTATATATCATCTAATAAAACGATAGGTAATCTAAAATGAAATTATATAATGATCACAATAAAATTATCATGCTTTTTTATTATCCTTAATGATGTTGTAATAATCATGTGAACAAAAAATTATTAAAAGAAAAATATGACATCAGCAGGACCGCAGCCTAGTCAGCAAATCCATCTGTTGCCCACTTATATAATTTTATTCAGATTATGCATGCATATACATTTAATAAATAGATTCTGAATTAATTTTGTTTTTCTTTACACTTGCTTTCACCTCCTCCACCGCCGCCGCAGACGGCGGCTCACATTTGCAAAGCAAAAAAGTGCATTCTAAATTGCAATCACTCAACTCTTGATTAGTGTTGGGGAATAAAGGTCTTGCCTTACACATTATTGATCCACCTGTCAATAATTATAAAACCATAAATATCTACATATATATATATATTAAAATGTGATATCTATTTATACACTCATCAAAACAATACAAAATGGTGGATTGCACACACAAATAAAATCATGTAAAATTGACAAACCCTTTTAACTAATTAACTACATGTAGCTAGGATTGAATATTAATATTGGTTTCAAGAAATTTGATGGAGTGACACTACAAAAAAATGAATTTTGCGACAAAAAAAAATACAAAAAATATAAATGTGTGTGAGAGAGAGGAGGGAGAAAGAAAAACACAAACCCAAAACAATCAACATGAAAGTAGCCATGAAAACCATCTTTGTTGAAGCCATAAGAGTGAACTTGGTAGAATAGAGAGAGGAAATGTGATCTTTTGCCTTTTTAATTCTGCTGTAATAATTTTTTTAAAAAACAATTCTGCTGTAATAATAAAATATAGCATTTGAGTCATATATATAGTGTGTGAAAACATCCATCGTCATTAGAAATTTAATTGAATTATTACTGCATGAATTAAGAAATCAGACGTTACAAATATTACAATAGTAAAATTCAAATAAAAATGTGCATGATTTTATTAATAGTAACTGCGTGAATCAAGTAATCGGATTAATTGGGTAAAAAATTATGTTATACATTACAAATCTTGATGTAGTAAATTCAAATGAGAATTGGCTTGATTTTATTATTTTATTAGTAATAATTGCATAATTTTTTTCTTGTTTTATTGTTTTATACGTTATATATCTTGCTATAGTATATAAAATTCAAAACGAGAATTTGTATGATTTTATTACTTTAGTCATTATTAAGTAATAATTTTAGGAAAAATTCTATGTATTTCGTATACACCGTAAGTTTACGGTGTTTCATTGATACTTTTGGTTAAATAATTGATACTCTTGGTTCAATATTTAATAATTTAAATGTAATTTTTTATACTATTAAAATTTTTATATTCTCGATCAAATATATATCACCTTGATTTACTAATATTTTTATATTCCTAATGGGATTTTTAAACTCTTAATCAAATCAAATATTTAATACTTAAACTTTTTTAAAATAATAACCTCATAAGCTTACATTGTATACAGAATAAAGAGCGGTCATTCAAACTAGAATCTAGTTATATTCTGCTTATTACCTTGATTTACTAATATTTTTATTTTGATCGATAAATATTGTTAATTGTTAATGCTTAGAAATTAGTTCACCCAATCTCCTTACAATTCTAAATTCTCTAAGTCTCCTTATACCTCCAATTCCAAATTCGTTCTCAAAGGGTATCGAAACTTGATTTACTAATATTGACTTATCTTCACCTAATCCACCTGCTAAGTATTTTCGTTAGATCTAATCTTAGTCATTCAAAGTCAAAAACTCAAAAGTCTAATCACCTTAATTTTTTCGGAAACGCCACTAATGATATTTGATAATTTGAAATACTACACAAATTTTACAAAAAGCATTTTGATTCACCTTGAAGGATTTCATTATAGATATCGCTTTAATTCCTTGAAAGTACCAAATTAAAAATTTATATTTGAAATATTTTCCAATATTTATTATAACCTATAACTCACTTTGTTCCATTTTTTCTTTTTCTGAGATAAATCATAAAGTGCTAATGCAACCGTGATTGATTCCATAAAATACATACCTGTTGTCATATTTTCTTATATTTTAAATCTGAATTAATCCTTAAATATTTATGTTGATCAAATTTCAAATTTTGTAGGGGCAACAAGAATTTAATTGATAATCAAGACCATTTAGAGTGTATTTTCTCGTAAAATGATCTCACACTAAATAATGTTTTTCAATAAGTACATTAAGAAGTACTAATATAAATTGTTTTACAAAATAATTTAATGAATGAGAGTCGTAGAACATTTTACGGCCTCTCATATAAGCGTTTTACATTTTCTTATATTCCATTTTTAAAATGGGCCTCATAATATAATATGCCTAAATAAAAATATAAATATAAATAATATGAGTACCATGCCATGCATAAATAAAGATATATACATTAAAAGATTGTTAACCCCAAAGTGCAAACATCATCCAAAAAAATCCCTTCTCTCTGTATGATGATTAAAAGTTGAAACAGCACTACATGAGTCTCACAGTTGGTTTTGATAAAAAACCAAACTGGAAAACAAAGGAAAGAAAAGCCGGCCAAGATGAGATTACTCACACGAGGGACGGGGAGTTGGGGTTTACAACGATATGCTTCAGCGGATTATCGACGTCTGTGCCGCCAGCGTGCCTCACGAAGTCTGCCGGAGAGTGGAAGCTTCCGTGGCAAACGCACATTATTCTAACATCTTCGCCTTTACCGTATTTGTAGAGTATTCCGTCCACCCTTCGTCCATTGGGGCCGTCTCCTTTGGTGAAAACACAAGGCATGTCCTCCAGTGCGTCCTTGCCTCTGGATCTCGATGATGATTCAGTCTTAGACGGACTGTCCAAGTCGGCTTTACTCCTTGCTTTTGCTGCCGACGAGCCCATGTCCGCAGCTGACTGAATGCTGGCAGGGCTCAGTTCACCACTGGATCCTGATACCATATATATTACCTCAACAAACACTTTCTCAGTTGCATTTACTTTGAATAAAGCTTCTTGTTTCATCTCAATAACATATTAAATCCTGTGTTTCCCCATTTTCTCTAAACATTCTCAATTCTATATACTAATGGAACTATATTAGACGAAGCAAGCGATTCTTAGATCCCTTTCCATAACATTCATGGAAACCTTCATGTTCTAAGTAGAGGGAATATGACGCCAAAAAGGGAATCACTTTAGTTGGTGCTGACGTCTCTAAATACAACTTAATTATGTTCTGGAAGTATCTTCTTGAAACAAGGGAGAATAATAGATGGTAAGGACTCAATGAGAAGCCACCAGAAAGCAAAGGTTCCTTATCTGAACAATGTTCCTAATATTTACCAAACATAGATAGCAATGTGGCACCATGATCTTGATATAAATTTCGGACCACCACATGGAAGCTTCCACTCTGTATCATGAATTGGACATCCCAAGTTCGCAAAATTCTAGGATATATACCCCGTGTCTCTTCATCTACTAATTCACCACATTCTAACCTACTGTGGAACTTAAAGATCTACGAATATATGCTTAAAGAACTATCACAGCAATCACAAAGTACAGTATTTGAAAACAGGAATTTTGGGTTAAAATTATGAAAATAATTATTGGGAAAATAGAGCGTATGCCACTATTAATCATCAACCATCCACCCAACGAGACTAAAAAAGGCAGGAGAAAAATGGCCAAAAATATCAATGAATGTTTGGCAATTGGCATCTAGTGAGGTTAGATTTTGAAGTAAAATATGTTGAAGAAAGATGAAATACCTTGTAGATTTTTACTCTCCAAATCGGAGACAGTTGAAGAACTTCCCCCTTTGGATTCGACGGACCCCTGCGACCCAAACCCACCACCACTTCCCTTTCCTTTCGACAACCCAGATTGTGAAGCCAAGCCTGATCCCGTCCTCTTCAACGAACACAAGGACTTCTCTCTATCCAATCTTGCCCTCAAATTCACCTCAATTTCCTTCTTTTCCTCCACGCTCAGACTCCCCCGCCGCCCTCTCTCTCACCTTTCAAATTCCTCTGTTTCTCAGACCTCCTTCGCTTAGCCTCCATTCTTCTCAGAGTCTGCAACTCTTTCCTCTTTCTCCATTCCTCCTCCGTCTCCACCGGCAGCGAAGAGGTTCTCACCAACCCCGGATACGCCGCCGCCGCCGCAGCGGCGTCATTATCATCCCTGGATTCAGGCAAACAGCTCGCTATAGAAGAAGACCTCACTAACTTGTTCGAACTCTTATCCACTCCGAATCTCCCCCATTGACAAGCCGAGATTTAGCTCTACTTTTGCATCTGCATCTTCTTCTTCTTCTGCTGCTGCTGCGCCATGTTCATTAGCACTGCCCCTAAACCTCTGCAACAAGTCTCTCGAAAATCTATTTGATGCCGAAATGTCCAAAGACAGATTCTCCATTTCTAACGATTTTGAAATGCTCTTACCGTCTTCACTACCCCCATAGAACTATTGAACTACAGTGTTGCTCAACTCCATCGAGATGTATATGCATGTTTAAGCACTCCGGGATCTAATTCACACGAGCTCAGATGAAAATATTCGATCTTTGACTGCATACTATCACCACAACCATTCGATTTCAAAAATCAAATTCCTACCAGAAATACAAGGAGCAAGTGAGCTCCAATCGATCAATCAATCAAACAGCAATGAAGAGACAAAAAATCTAACAAGTAACAAGAGTAGCAAAAGGCCATGGCGAACGAGACATTGCAGAGAGAGGAACACAGAGTGAGTGGGTATGTGTGTGCGACGCAGAAGCTTCAGAGGAGAGAATAGAAAACGGGAACTTGGGAAGAGCAGAGGGTGGGGGAATGACGAAAATGACCTTGAATGGAAAGGATTGGTAGGGGAGGAGGTAGAGTACTGAGAGAGGACAAGTGGCGAAAGTTGGAGAGAGAAGAAGGTGACACGTGGGTGTGAGTGAATTGGTCCTTTTTGGTGGTGTCTCTGTCTCTAACGAAAGGGTCTTGATAGAAAGGATAATAATACTACTCTGCAGCCGAGCTCATGGAATCTTTCTCTCCTCGCGCAACACCTATCTTGTACGGTCCATCAACAATTGATTGGGTAAATATGATGCAATGTCAAAAATAAAAAATGATGCATGTCACAAAAATTAAGAAATAATTTTATAACATCTCACAACAGTTGAATACTTTATTAAATAAAAGAAATAAATTACTTCGCGAACGATAAGGCGACTTATTTGGACTGTGATTGCAGAAATTTGATACCTATTCTGTCAAAATAATTTGAATTCAATCTTCTCTTTTTTGAGTCGCTGCAGAATTACGATACCAATTTTAAGAAGAAAAAAATTAGAAATCATGCTTAAATTATTATATTAAAAGAAATACTATATTAAATTAAATTGAACGAAAAACAACATAAGACGTGTCTTAAAAGTAATAATATTGAATTTAAAAAAAAGTAATAATATTGAAAAAAATATCGGCCAACATCACATGCATATTTAATAAGACAAATATAATTCAAGTTAAATGTTTTTATTTAATACTATACCGTAACTAAACTAATACTATACAATGTTATTAACTAAACTAATATTATACAATGTTTGAAATAATACTACACGTAACCAAACTAATATTATGCAAAGACTGAAATAATACTATATTGTAACCAAACTAATACTATACAATACATGAAATAATACTACACTATAACCAAATTTTATACACATTAATTTTTATTGTGCACAATATGCACACAAATACTACTCATTTAATAATTGGCATTTTTATATATTTGATTTTAATTATGATAAAAGGTATAATAAATTATTTAAAACATGTGATGAGATTCAAAGTAATTATATGCAAATCAATCATCAAATCAAATTTGATTATATGTTCGTAGATGGATAGTAATTTACATGTTCAATTAATTAATAAGAATCTTGTTATTTTTTTAATTAATTTTTGACATTCTATCTCAATATTAATTACTCCTAGTTAGACTTTACTATTATTTAATTAATTAACATATCATATATAAATAGTGGATCTATAAATTGATGTTTACTATTATATAATATAACAAAAAAATCAAATCTGATCAATCATAATGTGTATTCTATAAAAAAATATATATATAATAAAGTGATGATAATTGAGCAAATTCAATAATTTTCTTTTTATACACATTTTTTTCGTGAGTAAAGTCAATCAAAGTACTGGGGGTGAGGGTGCAGCAGAATGTGTGGAGTGGAGGGCATGGTAGCAGCGCCCGGATTAATAAGAGAGAGAAAACGCAGGCGACGCGTGTTCATCATGGAACAAAGCAGAAAGACAGGGACACGTGTTTAGATAGCATGTGATCAGTGAGGATATGCCACGTGTTGCGCATCGCGAGTGCCTCGTCAAGCCGCAAACGTTGTCTTGTTTCGCTGTTCACCCTATTTAATAATTCAGTCCCCACTAACACCTCATCCTGTCGTACTCCATTTTTTATCGCACATTTATTTTTTAATCTTCTTTTTTGTTACAATAATTGAGAAATGACGCATAAATTTGATATTTTATGTGGTACTATTGGTTGTCAAGTATGTTGTCGATGGTTAAAATGATATTTATTTTTATATAATATAATTATTAAAAATCATTTCTCGGAAAGGAATAATAAAGATTTATGTCACTTTTACCTATTTGGTTTGGATCAAAAGTTGGGGTAGATTGATTCTTAGGGGTCGGGGAACATAACAATCTAATTATATTTTATTTGTTAAAAATTCTTTTCAATTTTGTATGATTCTGGGATGGGTTAAATAGCGTTCCACTACCTAAAATTTACGCCCATTTTCCATTCAATAAGCACCTAATTTGTTATTGCAACTTGCAACGTGTAGCTGTTCGTCTTATTATAGAAAGCTGAGTACAAGAGATATTCAAATTATTTAAGAATTAAAGTATATCTTGTATTCTAGTTCATGGATAAATTTTGTGTTTGATGAAAAAATTAACAAAGAGGTAATCAAATTCCATATAATAATAAAATAAAACATACAATTAGAAAAGGCCCAATGAAGAAAACAATGGAAAACACCCCCAGATGGTTAGCGGTAAGTTTTTTTAATATCTCCGTCATCAATTTAAATTATTTTAATTGGAACTAGCCGTTAGGGTTTTCAAATTAACAGAACCAAAACTAAACTTTGTAATGTGCGGTTTTGATTGGAATTTATGAACATTTTTTGGAATTATAATCCCCGAACCGACGGCTCCAATTATTTTGGACAAGTCCATCAATCACGTAACGAGTAATAAAAGAAATCGAATATTCTATTTCTACGACTAATCACTTAACACCTTCCAAACTTATCCACACTCAAAATAGTTTGATTAAAGATCCTGAAAAAAAAATTGATTAAAGATCCTGTCAAAAAAAAAAAAAAATTGATTAAAAATAGAATCGGTTCTTACTTTCCAAACACTCCAGCAAATATATTGTGACTATTGTCGTATCAAATTAGTGTGTGATGTGCTCTTTGTGGAAAATTAGAAACAACTGCATTTTCGAAATAATGAGACTTTTGTTTCGTCATTAGTGGAAGAAGTTAAAGGTAGAGTGTGGGTTTGGTGTCTTGCAAAATGTGTTATTAGTTGCAATGCTTCTTTACCGCTTGGTTTGTCGATCCTAAGTCTTTGTTGTAATTTTAGGTTGTATCCTTGTAAATGCTGTTGAAGGTATTTGTTTGGGTATTTCTTATATCCTCGATATTTTTTAATAAAATATTTTTTTCCGATTAAAAAAATCATTTTTTGAGCGCTATTAACTAATTTGCAATATCTCATTGGAACTCCCAAGACGTGACTATTTTTGATAATAAATTACTTTTCCTTATGTGACATATAGAAAAGATAATATATATAATCTGCATAATATATTTTTTTATTGATAAATGTTAATTGTTAGTGATTAAAAATTAGTTCCCCAACTCTCCTTGGATTTCTAAGTTCTCCAAGTCTCTTTATACCTCCCACTCAAATTCGTTTCTTAAGGGAATCAAACCAAAATCTCCACTTAAGTGAGGAGTCAGTGGTCAAGTGGATTAAGAAAATATACTATAATTTTTTTCTTTTGTCCGATCGTAAAATAATAATAATAATAATAATAATAATAATAATAATAATAATAATAATAATAATAATAATAATAATAAACAACTCATGAAATCACAGGGCCGTGCGCCGTCTCTACTCTTACCATAGTTGCCGGATTTAAATTATTATCAATTTATATGTGGCACGAAGGTCTCTATGCAACGTCATGTAGGTAAATTTGTCATAAAATAATGATGTTGACACTTTCGAAATTATTTCTTACATCAATTAATAATCCCCTGGTACCTCTTCAAATTTAACATTTACATAGGACGTTAGGTGTAGATTTTAATTAATATAATATTTTATCATAAAATTGTTGGTAAAGAAAATAAAAAATAAAGTGAAAATATATATTAAAAAAATTGACTATTTTATTATAAATATGAAACCATGACTTTTAATTAAACTTTAAAACAAAACGCATGAAAAAAATGTTAAATTTAAAGAGCGACAGGAAGGATTATTTATCAGAGAATGAAACTAATTGTTCTTATTGGAGAATGAATAAATTCATTTTTAAGTGTACGTAATAATATTGTGATAAATTAAACAAACAATGTAAATCACACATGGTATTAAGTACTGCAAGATAACTCTTATAATCAATAATAACGTGAAAATTGAAATGTTATTAGTTATATTTTATTGTACAACATTATCATTCAACATTAGTATTTTAATAAAATAATTGATATTATTAAATAATACACGTAAAATACGAATAAATTTTAATGTAAAATTGGTTGAAAATATAATTTGTCAAAAGTCATCGATAGACTAATTTTATAATACACCTACTTACGTGGATTCTCAGCTAAATTACTTAACTTTCATAATGAATTGATCAGGAAAAGAAACGTAGATGTTTCGCCAAATTATTGAGGAATACTTGTGACTTTGACTATTAATTGAATCAAATTAGATTCTATCGATAATTTAACGAGAAGAATAGAAGTTGTAATATCAAATTTACAATGCTACTCACATTCGAAGAAAACACATTGTGTTATTGTGCAACATTAAACAAGTGATTATAAATTTCATTATTGAGTAATACATAATATTTGTTGGTTTATAACTCACTAATAATATCTTATAACGAAATTAAAGATGAAACCTTATTATTACAAACTGGAAAAATGAACAGTAAAAATAAGATAGCCGAGTCCAGAAAAATATTTTTGCGTAGAATAAACATGTCCCGACTAGTGTTCACGGAGCGATAAGATGTTCCCAAATGTAAAACAGTCTGCGTCTTTGTACAAGCAGCACCGCTATGCAAAAAGCTCTGAATCGAATCGCACTCTACAATGAATGCAAAGATAATTTTTGTGTTCGTGTAATGTGTTTTGTGGGTTGAAAATTGAATTTGATACCTATAGAAGATCATATCATGTGGAAGACTTAGTACGCTGAGTGGATAGTTTTATTATTTACGTGAAGTCCAGATACGTCTAGATTTATTTGATACAAAAATAAATCAATTTTTTTATTTAATTCAAGTAATGGGTCGGTCCATTTCCAAATGGGTCAAGCCGAGTTTTTGGTAAGGTGGTTCCAAAATAATTTCAAATGCCGTGAATTTTGAGAGTCTAACTCAATCAGATCTAGTTATGCAACTCAACTCGAGTTGCTTCAAATTTCAGGGACTCTTTTTCTTGTCTAATTGGAGTTGTTTTCTACTTAACAGATAGATTTGATATTTTGAAAAAAATTATTATAGATGGAAGATTAAAAGTATATTTTCCTTTTCCTATGGTTATATAGTTAACTAGTTTTCCCACATGGAGTCCGGTTTTTTTTTTTTTATCGGTAAATATTAGTTTGTTAGTAGTTATTTCGCCCAACACCCAAACATTCATAGATTTTTTCTACAAGCTACCTTATAACTCCATAATTCGTTTTCAAAGAGAATTGAACCCGAGACTCCCACTTAAAGTGAGTGAGTCCAAGCCTGAGCTAAGCCCACCTGGTTCCCACATGGGTTTGGTTTGTCAAACAATAGCCTAATTTCCTAGTGTTTTGGGTACTTAAATCAAGTAAACAAATTGATGAATAATTAATTTTGTGTTGCTTGTAGTGATGACTTATTCAAGTCATTTTATTATATAATTTTATTTTTAACAAAAAAAAGTTCCTTATTTTAATTTCGAAGTGTAATAATTTTGCTGAACATTTTATTGTGTTTTGAATGATTGTTTCTATCCATTAGAGTTCATGATGTCATATTCGCTGCTTCAGTTTTTTCTCTCAAATAAATCTTAATAATAAAAATAAAAAAGTGCGTTGAGTGCTAGTGTAAGACTACATGTGTTAATTAGCTAGACAAAGCATATAATTTCGAAAAATTAAAAATATCTCCTTTGTTTAGGCATTAATGGACAAATTTGCTACTCCTACATAATATGGTATTATTCATTTTATACCTTGATTTAGTATTTCAAAAGAGAACGGCTATTGTTTTAAAAATGAACAAAATTAGTTCGTAATATACCCTTTGTATGATTACGTAACTTGTCGATACTGCAGGAAAATTAATTTTTCCAACAAAAAGTCAAAATATCCTTTTATTTTTATAATTTTAATTCTAAACAAAAAAATGAAGGGCCACATCGATAATTTATTCTCACCTCGGTACATGACGGTCATATTCCAAAATTTTCAGAGGGGCGATACATTCAATTGGCAAGATATATAATTTGGTTCAGATCATATTGATATTGTATTATTTGTTTTATAAATGCAATCTATCCATAATGACAATTTTTTTACAGTATGAAACTAAACTCATATTAATATTAATATTAACATTCATTCAATAATATTATTTTTTATAAATTAATATCATAATATTTTACACGCACAAACATTATTGAACTATGTGAATAATTGTTATGATATTAATTTCTTAAATATAATAATAAACTGAATAAATATTACAATATTATTAAACGAATGTAATAATATCAATTTCCCACGTTATACAAGTTTGGCTATAGATTAACCCATTCATTATTAGTTACCCTAAGTAATTGCAGACCCCTATTCTAGTTAGGAGAATTCAATACGCCTCACTTTAACTATTATCACAAGCCCAAGATTACGTTACGTACGTGTCGAATAAATAAGACTACATTTAATTAATTAAATATACATTTTATTTTTATTTTCTTGTTAAGATTTACAATAAACTATATAGTACTATTAGATTAATATATGTTGATGTGAAAGTATAACAAAAAGGTTGGGTTTGGTATATGGGAAGGACACGTAGAAAGGTGATGAAATGGGTAGTAGTACCTTTTTGTTAGATGTGGAACACTCCTCCAACAAATATTTTATCGAGTCAAAACCAAATTGGAAAATTCTCTTGAATAAAATTGCTCAAAATGGGGATGGCCCACATTATTGATAATTAAAGATACATAGGGGCTATCCATTTAAATATTTTCTTCTTTTGGTTGATAAGTTATTATAGTCTAGGTGTCACATTGCAGCTGGTGACCCAAAATTGGGTCGTGGGAAAATTATTATCTCAGTATTAATATATATATATATATTAGTTTAAAAAAAATAAAGGGTGGTTCCATTTGAATAAATTCATTTATGAAAAATATAACAGTTGTATACACTAGATTAAATAAATTATTTATGTAGTCCTACTACATGATTGGTCTTTAATTTTATCTATAGAAAAAAATGACATGAATGTTTAATATGCTTGCAAGAAAATATAATTATTTAATTGGAATATAACATGATTACATTAATATCATATAATTTGTAAAGAAAGAGTTGCGCGTGTGTACTGATTTAATTGTTTGAGGAGATGTATATAGTTTACAAATTTTAAGTTGACATACATAAAATCTTTTCAATAGATATCAATTTGGGAAAACAGATTTGTTACATACTGTATTTGGAGAACCCCAAATTTTTTGAAATGTCAATTTTTAGAGTTGACATTTAAATGCCGTTCACTTGTTTTCTAATATCAGTACATCATAACATTACCAATCAACCTAAAATTACTGCCATGTTCTTTTAAAAGATAAAGTAATTTTACCGATCAAGATATCAAAGATAAATTTGGATTTTTCAAAAATACTAATTTAGTATACTAAAAATATACGTGAATTAAACGTATTTGTTCGTGGTGAGGCGCTTTACAATGAATTAGTGTGATGAAATAAAGAGTGGAGAAGAAATAATTAAATAAAGTAAGAAAAATATAAAAAAAAGGTAAAAAAAGAAAATGTAAAAAGTTGTTATTAGGGGGACACGCCATTGAGAAGACGAATGATATAAAAGATTCTGCAAACATTAGTACAAACGTGTAGGAAAAATATTGATGTAAAAGGATAGGTGTAGGGCCCAGATTGGGTGACAAATGTGAGTATGTGACCACAGTTGGAGAAACTAGGGTTTGGTGGGCAACTGGCAGTGTTACCATAAACTGGTTAATGATATGAAATCCTTATATTTCGTAAAACTGGATAAGAAAAGTAAAAATGGAAGTCACAATTTTGCTAGAGGAAAAAATGTTGAGATTTTCTACTTGTTTTGTTAAAATAATCATCAATTTGGACATATTTATTACTAATATATATTTAGTATTCGTTGAAAAATAAGATGAATTGATAATTTTTTTAACAAAAAGTCTGCTTATTATTTAATTTCATCCGCTTCTCTCCTTACATTTCACTTTCTTTCTCCCGACTTCTATTTTTATATATATAGGGCATGTTTGTCTAGGGTGATTATTAAGGATATAATTTGTTTTTCCTAAAAATCGGGAGTTTGTTATTATTGATTTGTCCCATTTTTGAGTGAAAATGGATCCCTCCCTTTATGAGGTATTAAATAATCATTCACTTATTATCAAGTTAATTGACAAAAATATCCATTTTTTATTTAAAAAAATAGTAAATGGGGGTATAATTATAAAATTTTAACATATTACATGAATTAATTATCAATACAAACACTTGAAAATATTATGACTCATGTTAAACTATGTTGTAATATATATTAACAAACATTTGATTTGTATAATCTAATAAAACATATTACACATAAAAAGTCAAATGTATCACATGTTTCACTATCACTCAAAATTTAATACCTCAAAACAAACGAGTCCATACAGAATATAGATTGGAGTTTGGGTCTCTGCTAGTGGACGGTGGAATTATGTCCTCATTAGTCACTTCTTGAGAGTCGGATATCATAAAAATAAAAAATAAAATAAAAAGGTGATGGGCTTTCTAAGCACAAATCTCGCAGGCCCAAATGAGCCCAGTCCCTGACTATGTTGGGCCTGTTTGGTTTCAAGTCCAGTGTATAAACTAAACCCAAATAAGACAAACCCATTTTAACATCACCCCAAACTACTCTAACCCAATTTGGTTACTCTGTAGGGGTATTAGAAAAGCCCAATTAAATTACCCATTACAATTACAACTATAATGATCCCTCCTTCATGATATGGTTGGGCATCTAACGCTTTGATCCTTGCAGGGCTATACTTTTTAATTGGACGACGACATGATCTTGTCATTAATTCCCTGCGCCAATATTATTTGAAAATGAAATGAAAAGATATCAAGGTTAGATTTTCTATTACATAATTAAAAGCAATTATGGAGATGCATTTATTGCATTTACCAAAAATAGTAAGATACTTACTTTTAAGATTTTCAGGATATTTTTTAGGATGAAGTAATATTGTTCGACAAAGACATTAGTCATGCTCGTGAAGCACATATTATATCCCATGTCTGCAAGAGTTTAACCGGCAAACAAAATATTAAGACTAGATGATTTGTAATAATTTTTAATTGACTACGAGAAAAATATGTTAGAAAATTAATATGAATGAATTAATTTCACCTCTACGAGTTCGAATTTTTAGATGAGATGAAATTCTTCTATGGTATTGAAACCTTTGGCTCACACCCAAATCTTAGGTTCGATTCTGCACAAAGCAATTCCAAAAATCATGAATTAATAGTAGAAATATCAAGACACAAACTAAACTTAATAGTCATTGTATTTTTAGAGACTATATTTCTAATTAAACAAAAGAGACGTCGGATGATGCAGATTCTGCCCACAAACTTAAATGAACACCACAAGAGCATGATAAGGACACGAAAAAGAAATTACATAGTAATTAAATGCAAATCAATAGGCCATCCTATATATTTATTATTTAAAACACAATTTTTTTTTAAAGAAAAAGAAAAATAAAACAAACACTCAAACTAGCTCATATATCCCAAGAACATGGACATATGATGAAAACACTAAAAAAAAATAGGGGTTCTACCTCTTAGAACTCGAAACCTACATATAGCGTAAAAAAACGAGTCCGAAAAGTGAAAGAAGAAAAAATCTCTCAAAATTATGTGAATGATTATTTTCCACACACACAAAGAGCAAATAGGCAAGAGAATTTATAGGTTTAAAATATTGAAAGGAAGAATCCCAAGACGGTTTCTAGCGGCTGAAATTTCTTTCCGAGGCTCGAAAACCACGGGCACAAAAACCACCTCGAAATATGTTCCATTGTAAAGCACAATTTGGTGGGAACCTTTTGGAAAGTTGTGATAATGACGGACTGCTATGTGATTTCTGATTTTTTTAAAAATGTTTGTTTATATAAAAGGTGAGTGTGATATAAAATCTTCATTATAATTTATACAAAAATTTGTGTGAAACGTGATATTTACGTTAGTTTTTGTCATACACTAATTATAAAAGCATAAAAATAAATACACACTCCGTCTCTCTGTAAGCCACTCATTTTGTCAAAAATGACTTCCTAATACATGTTACTCAATTTTTTTGGCAAAGTATTTCTCACACATCTCTCTACCTTTATCTCTCTATATTTGTTTCTATTTTCTATCACATCTCACTACACATTAAACTATTTCTCACACCTTTCTCTACCTTTATTTTTCTCGATCTATTTTTACTTTTTTTTTTTTTGTCACATCTCATCATCTACTACATATTAAATACTATTTTTTCTTAAAATATGTCCCTATTTATTTCCACTTTTTCTTTTTTCTCATATCTCGACATCTACTACACATTAAATACTATTTTTCATAAATTTAATAATTTTAGAAATATAATTACGAACCTGTCTATTTTAATTTAATAATTTTCAGAAATATAATAAAAACAATTCAACTCACCCTTTCAGAAAAAAAAAAAAAAATTCAACTCACATTATATCGATGTTAAGTGGACTTATTAAGCCTAAAATGTATAGGGCCCAAGTTCAAGCAATATGAGGCACAATAAAATCTTGGACCTAGACTAGTTCGTTTAAATTTTTTGAATAAAAGTAAAAAAGCCCCCGGTGAGGATCGAACTCACGACCTTTCGCTTACGAAGCGAACGCACTACCACTATGCTACGGAGGCAATTTGATCATGTTCGTATAATATATTTAAAATAACTCGGTTTTTCTTTGAAATTCCGTACTTATTAGGGTTCATACCTTTTTTTTTTTTTTGAAAAGTATTAGGGTTCATACTTGACATCGCGACTGGGGCTTTAGTAATTGAGAGTAGAGAAGATGTGTGGCATAGCGCTGATTATACATGGAATTAAAATCGATTTATCATTTATAATTCCGAATTACAGTTGTCCATCTGCTCAATCTCAAAACTCGGTAATTTTCATGTTTAATTTCTTTCTTTATCTTGGGAATTGTTTCAATTTGCCTGTTTATGCATTCTGATTTCTTTTTCTCCCCGAATTTTTTGGTGAAACTCTAGCCTCTAGTGTCAGAGGACGGCTTAAAAGCAGCTCTACAGAGTAGGGGCCCTGATAGTTTAGGAAGTAAACTTATTAAACTCTATTCAGAAGTTTCTTATGATAAGGGGAAAGGTTTCCTTCTGCAATCTTTTCTTCAGAAAGAAGAAGCAGTGGAAAATGGTCGCGGGAGTGAATTACATGGGGAATTGCGATTTCTTGGTGCAACGCTGCAACTTCGAGGAGTGAATCCCGTTATCCAACCATTGGCTGATGCATTTGGCAATGTTCTTGTTTACAACGGTATACTTATAATTTGATAGTTTGAATTATTCTGTGCTTTATGTTTCAAGATTGTCTGGTTATTGTTAAATAGTTTCCCCTTTTCTTTTGCAAATGAGTGGTTTGTTAGTAGATTGTAGTTGCAAATCTTTTTGTTGGAGTTTGTTGTCAAGAACTTTTTTCGTTCATTATCTTGTTTTAATGTAGAAGTGGATATATATTAGGCCGTTGCACTGTTATAATCAGTTAAAGGACATTCCATATTTTACTGCACTAAATTTAATGTCAATCACATCTTACTGAGATTAGAGTAGCATATTTGATATTCAATTTACTGCTTAGACATTTTCCATACTTTACTGCTTTAATCTCAGTAAGACGTGTTTGTTGGTTTTGACTTGGTCAGGTCAGTCAGGGATCTTGAGATTTTTCTTGAATCAATGTTGAGGGTTTGACTTGTTGACTGTTGTATCACTATAGTGTAGTCCTCAACTGGCACCCTTGAATTCTTTTCAAATTTTTTGTTTTTGAAACTGAAAGCAAATAATGATTTATATTGTTCATGGGATTATTGTTTTCAGGTGAGTTATTTGGAGGGATTTATTGTGGAGGTGATAGCAATGACACAGAAATTCTTATGCAGTCTCTGGGACAGTGCTGCTCATGTATTTCCCATGAAGAAGATAGATCTCCCTTCCTGTTCTTATGGAAGCAAAAAATCTATTCCAGAACTTCTATCAAAAGTCAGGGGCCCATGGGCTTTGATCTATTGGCAGGTAACTCTTCGTGGTAAGTCTCTTCTATGATTCAAAAATACTGAGAATGAGCAGGCTTTCCATTTTTGTAATTAGCTGCTTTGCGCACCTGTCTGATGCCTGTAGGATAGTTCAAAAACTTTGTGGTTTGGTCGAGATGCATTTGGGAGACGGAGTCTTCTAGTTCACTGGCCATCACTCGATGATTCTAGGCTACTGCTATCATCTGTGTCACCGCCATCTTCTACTCAACAACACTATGGTACATTCTGCTTAATAGATTCTTACTCCTTATATTCTTTTTGCATCATATTTGTCTCCCCCTTGTTTGAAAACTTATTCTTTGTCGAATCGCAAAAAAAAAAAAAAAAAAAAAAAAGGAAAATTGTCCGGATTATGCTTAAAATTTGTTTCTGGATCAGGAATTGATCTCTAATCTAACGACAGCACATCCACATAAACATATTACAAAGTATCTTGTATTTGATTGCACCAAGTGATCTGCAATTAGTTTATCTTATTCTTCTTACACATATCACCAATGTAATCTTGGCAAATTGGGCGTAGAGCTTTTCTATGTAGCCTATATTAAGTCTTGACTGAATTAATTTTAACTAATAACATTGAACTAATTTATTGGTTGGATCTGTAAACAGATATTATTGATGATGAGAAAGAAAAATGTGAACTGAATTTCTGGGAAGAGCTTTCATGTGGTGTTTATAGTATCTCCATGTCCCCCTGTCCATCGAGAGGACATCTAACTGGAGAAGTTAAGAAACATGAATGGACTGGTGCTGAGCTAAAAGAATTGATAACATGGGAGAGAACCTGCATTGAGCCTAAACCTGAGAATTTAAGTGTTTATCGCAAGATACCTCTGATAAGTCAGCAAGACATGCTTTCTAAATTTTCATCTGAATTAGGTCAGTATCAAGCCATGAGGTGCCTAAAGCCTACATGTATCCTTTTCTCTTATTCTTTTTAGCCCATTAGATGTTCACTTTGATTAATTGCCACAGGATGTGTGGGATGTGCGCCTTCAGGAATGTGTCATAAAGTTCTGATGGCTCTAACAGAATCTGTAAGACGGCGCAGCGCTTTGAATAGAATCTACGAGGTTTGTGCAATACTTCAGTAACCTGCATGATCTTGCTTTTGCTCGACTTTAATGGACTCAAAATTATGGTCAGTAAAGCTTCTAAGTTCTAATACGTTACTGGCAATGATGTCCTAGTGCTTACTGATTTTATCCGATCAAGCCAAGTCGTTACAATTGCAATTTAATCGGAAGCATTTTTTTGTGCCACTTTTAGTTAATCCTTAGGAAAGGGGCTAGACAACATCATGGAAAATGCTATCTTACGCTTAAGACTGACTGAGGGAACTCCTTGTTTTTATTCATCTCCATGTGGAACTTCTTTAACATAGATTACAGGAAAATTTTAAGGATGTTTGCTGATAGGGGAAGGAATGGGTTATGTTGTTCTGACTTAGGTTGCCTTGGATGTGCTGCTTTTTAATTTTCACTATAATTGACTCCTTGCTGATTTCTTCCTTTGGATTCATTTTAATTCTCATGTTATATACATACTCAGGGTCTTCTGGAGAATCACAGGCTAGAGAGATATGCTCCAATAGCAGTGCTGTTTTCTGGTGGTTTAGATTCAATGATAATTGCTGCATTACTGCATCAATGCATTGATTCTAAATGTAAGCACTCATTTGAAAATAAAAGCTTCAGCTCTCATTGATTTTTTCTTACGACCATCTACCCCTTAAGGTGATGTTCTTTTTGGAGTTCTAAGTGACTTTTAAAAACCGGTTTTAAAATCTAGAGGTTTATTTATTTTTTTTTTTTTCGAAAAAAAAATCTAGAGGTTTTTAAAATCTATGTTTGTTTTGGGTTTTGAGTAGGGTAGGATCTAACTTTATGATGCAAGAGTGAATAATGTTTTATTATTATATTACTTTTTTATTGTGGTTGTAATGATTGGATAATTGAGATATATGAGAGAGAATTTTTTTTTCAAAAGAGATGAGAGAAAGAGAGAGAGAAACTTTTTTATTGGTGTGTAGGTTTTGTAGGTTATTTATAGGTGTGTAGTATGAGTTTTTAAAAATCAAATTTTAAAACCCAAAGTGAAATAGGTTTTAAATTTTAAAATCCAAATCCAGGATTTTAAGACCCAAAAAGAACATACTCTAAGTGCCCGTTTGGTAGGCATGTTTAGCAATAAGATAAGGACCTAATTTAGCCTAAATTAGGTCCTTATCTTATTGCTAAACATGTCTACCAAACGGGCACTAAAAAGATATTGCAGATTTGCAGCATTAGGTGATTAATTAAAACTCTTCCACGTTCACAGTATGCTGAACTTTGGTGATGAAAAAACTCTCGATTCATAATATGTCTGCATATTTCTCGTGTGATTTTTTTGTATGCCAAAAAGAGTTTCATCCAGACATTTTCTGTTTCTGGAATGTGATTGCAGATGAAATTGATCTGCTTAATGTCAGCTTTGATGGATTGTCAGCACCTGATAGAATCTCAGCAAGGGCTGGACTGAAGGAACTTCAGAAAATTGCTCCTTTGAGGAGGTCTGCATTTATCAGTACTTATTTTAGTCATTTATGATACAACCAACCTTGGTTCACACATTTTTGTCATTTATGATACAGCATCCTCTATTCACAGTTTCACACATAGTGCTGGTTCAGATTCATTTTCTCTCTTCAGAAGTGTTTTCACTTGGCAGTCAGTTATAAGTGTGATGAATGATTTTGCCTTGCCTTTCTATCTGAGTTTTATTTGTGAATGGATTGGAGCAATAGTTAATAGTTTTGATTGATCCTCATATGACCCATATTTTGTATGCACAATTTTTGTACTTGGTTGTTTTTCTCATGCTCTTTGGATCCCCTTTGCCAGTTATTTTTATCTTATGTATACATGTTTATTCATTTTGCCTTACAGATGGAATCTCATAGAGATTGATGCTGAGTTACTGAAGTTGACCTCTGAGACGAAGCATGTCATGGCACTTATAAATCCTGCTAAAACCTACATGGTATCGTTCTTTCTTTTATGCATGTATTGGCATGTTTTTATGATTACTGTTCTTTGAAAGATGCTTCTATTGAGCTACCTTTATATATATAGAATGAACAGCCAACTTTATCATTTCTATTTATCTCATTGGTTCAGGACCTGAATATAGGTATAGCATTATGGCTAGCTGCTGGAGGTGATGGTTGGCTTTATAACGAGACCAGCAACATTGATGGCAATCAGTGCCAACGTGTCAAGTACAAATCCACGGCCAGGATTCTTCTGGTGGGTGCTGGTGCAGATGAGCAATGTGCCGGATATGGTCGGCATAAAACTAAATTTCGAAACAAAAGGTGGTCTCTCACTTGTTTTAACAGTGATCTCAAAATAAGACATTGAACATTTTCTTCTGTTGAATAGAGACTATTCTTCTGCAATTATTTATTTTTTTGATCGGGACTTCTGCAATTATTTTAGTTCCTTTCCTCATCATTCCTTTCTTGTGCATGTGTTATCAGTTGGCTTGGCCTCCATGAGGAAATGAAATTAGACGTGCAAAGAATTTGGAAAAGGAACTTAGGGAGAGATGACAGATGCATAAGTGACAATGGAAAGGAGGTGCTGAAAGTTCTTGAATACATTTGTTTCGAGATTGTCTCTGTAACTAATATGAGTGTATTAAAGCAGTATTGTGTGTCTGTTTTCATCAGGCGAGATTTCCGTTTCTGGATGAAGATGTCATAAAGACTTTGCTTGATATTCCTCTATGGGAGATTGCGGACCTTAATCAACCAAGTGGAGTCGGTGATAAGAAAATTCTGAGGGAGGTATACTCTAATTGTTCACACAAAATCTCTTATTAAGACTAATTTTGAAAATACAGCTTAGTTTAGAGCTACTAATAATTGTATCAACTATGCAATAAAATATTTTGAATACACTATTGCAGGTTGCACGATTACTTGGTCTAGAGGAAGCAGCCATTCTACCAAAAAGGGCAATTCAGGTGTGTTTTTGTTGGCTTATTACTTGCAATTTTCATCCTTTCCCTTTATTGTATATGTATACTCGAGTCTCATTACTAAATATGTTGTAAACCTTTGTCACATCAACGGTCTTCTTCTTTCCTTGCTCGTCTTTTTAGTTTGGGTCGAGGATTGCAAGAGAGTCGAACAAGAAGAACTTTGGAAGTAATCGAGCAGCAAACCAAGCCTCTGCAGGAAGTGTGGTCATACCAGAGTGATAAAAATATGGTGAGCTATTTATTTGAAGTAATGATATATTCGGACGCCCCTTCTTGAATTTTTTTCACATGCCATTATTGTTACTCTTCTTGAATAAATGATCGGTTTATTTTTGTCTGAAGATATATTTTGTACTTCCAGAGAAATATTTGCCATTAGTTATTTACAGCCAGGCTTTTAATCAACATCATCTTAAAAGCTCTTGTTATTCTAGTAACTAGTAATATTTATTTGAGTTGTTAGGTTAAGCTGTTTTCCGAATATCTTCCAATTTCTCGATATAGGTAGAAATAGGAGTAATATTTGTTAACTGGGTATGAAAATTAAAATTTATTGGGCTTTTTTCTCTTAAATATATCAAATATCTTTAACTATCCTTGAAAATGAAATTCCTGTAGAGGCTATATTAGAGTTCCAGCCAATTTTTCAAACAAGTCAAGGATTTCTAGAAGACGTGCTTATTAATAATTCGACACTCGTTATTTTTATTATTGTAGTGTTATCAACATAACGTACATCGAAGAAAGGCCAAACATAGCCAATATTTATTTATTTACAACGAAATATTTTATACTTATAATTCTAGAAGGAAAAGGCAAGTAGTGCCCGGGTCAACAGTTTATGACATCGATAAATATACTGAATAGTGAAGTGATGTTTTTAAAATAGATTTTATAATGGCAGAAAATTTTGTTAACTCGAGTTTTTGTATATATATATATATATTTAAATATTATTATTGTTCATATGAAATATCATTATTGTGTATGAGGTGTTACTGTTTAAAAATTAAAATATTTTTAACTGTGACACTTGGTATATACAACAAGTGACACTTGGTATGAGGTGACTAGTGACAGTCTACCGAATAGGATGGAGGATGCGTATTGTTGGGATTTAGGTGAACATAGTTGATACGTATATAGTTTGTAGGTGAACATAATTAACTCTTTGGAAATAAAATTATGAAATATTGACATAAAAATAAAAGATGATTAGACTACTATTTTCACATGCTCTGTAAATCACTATAATTTTATACGGCACGCTTGGGTTACTTGTATTAGAATTCAAATAACATTTTCGACAACTTTTCAAATAATAACGAATGAATTAGCATCAGACTATGTCAATGAATTGTGATCTATGGCATGCGTATATATTTTTTTCAGAATGAGTATTTAAAAGACTTGGTGAAAGGAATTATAATTGACTAAATTAGAAAAACCTACTTCCCTAAGCTTTTTAATAAACAATGTGGAAAACGTGAAAGTGGAAATTATTAGTTGTAACGTCTGTATGATTATAACAAATTGACATAAATAAATAAATAAAATATAAAATGAAACGCGATAGATAATAAATCGTGCAATCAATCAGATGATGATCAAATGTAGACAAGAGCTCCATTGGTTAATCTGGGCCGTTGGTCAGCATCAAGTATTTGTGTTTAATAGTACCTAATTAATAAATAATAACAATAGGTAGAGTAGATATGCAAGTTGGATCACTCTAATATAAAACATTATTTTTTATGTACAAGTTGTAATTTATGTAATTGGATTTTTTAATTGGTAATATCACAACACTTATCAAATAATATTATATAATATTTTTTCACATATTTGACGTGTTGTGTATAAATTGTTGTAGTATCACTTTATAACTATATGAATATTACTTAATAAATGTTGTGGTATTAAAAATTAGAAGAAATTATTCGATGCATATAATTATCGGAGTAATCAATTTTAGAATTTAAATAAACTACACTCACGTGTTGGAAATAGTAAAGAAGTTACATTTTTTAGGAACTAGATTTTTAGCACGTGCTCCGCACGTCATATTTAATTTTTTTCTTCTTATATGTGCATATAATTTATGATGCCCAATTTTTTATTAATGATAACGGTTGTAAAAAATATAATATTGCATGAAAAAACAACAAACAAATATTATTGAAAAAATCGTTGAAAGTACATAAGTAGTGCATGAAAAAATGATAAATAAAAAAAAAACTTGTGTGGATAATTGTGCTAAATGATTCAATTATATAGATAAGACAAACATATACATAATATTACTATGGCGACATCAAATAGATTCATATTGCTACAACGTAGTGCGCTTTCAAACCTTATACAGAAAAATACAACATATTTATACATCATTTAATTTACCAAAAAATTGTTCATAAATTGACAAGAAGTCCGTGCTTCCTTTGTTGAAATAAGGATAAAGGGTTATTCAACACTTACTAAGAATCGACTTGCATGAATAGAAATAAATCAATTTATAAATAGATGCATGAAATATTAAATTACAAATATAAAATATAATAGAAGAGCATAATTTTAGGAGTTTGAAAAATAATTTGAATAATTTAAATCAATAATAAAAAATGATGGATCAAAATTTTTTACTATTTAAAGGTGTTAGAAATATTTAAAATAATAAATAAAATAATTAAAATAAAAAAATAATATAAATAAATGTGTGACATCCGGGCGGCTAACCATCATCGTATATACCCTTCAAACACCTAAAAATTACAAACAATATCATTACGTTAAAATAATTTTTGTTTATTGTTGAAAGTGAAAACCAATAAAGCGAAAATAAAAAGAGTAGTGCAATAGCTGGATATATAAGTTTGCATTCCTAAGTTAATAATACAATTTAATTTAAAAATGATAAATGTGACATTGATAAATGAAGTAGTAAATATGGATAAAGTAGTAGATAAATAAAAAAGACATGTAAAAATTATGTTACAAATAAATAAATAAAAAAAGGACAAATTTGTATGAAATAAAAGATGAATGGGCAAAATGGTAATTAAAAATGATTTACACTTTTAATCGACTTTTATATATATTATAGATATGATCACGCGTTGAATGGATTTTTTTAAACACTAGTACTAGTACCAGTACAGCATGCCCAACACAGTATATCGATCATCTAATTTAATTATCATAATTGTATATTACTGCCCAAGAATATATATATTTTTTCAGTTAGAACTCATTCAGTTCAATATTTCTTAATAAATCTTGTCAATAATAAATAATATAAATATTAAAAATTAATAGGTTTTATTGAACACAAAACTTGTACGGATACTTTTACAAATCTTTATACTAATTTTAAAATTTAGTATTATAAAATTTTATAAAAATATCATATATTATGTATATGACGTTTTCATATAAAATTTGTTCAACTCCCATAAATTAATCTTACCAAATGAGCCAACATTATAATCAAAGGGATATATAAGATAAAAATTTATATAAAACGAGGTTCTATCACATATATTATATAACCAGAAGACTTATTACTCTACCGAACAATATTTTAGAATAAATTGGAGTCTAAAAGTCTCAATATGAGAGCTTGTCACACAAAATTATCCATAGATAAATATTAATAAAAAATAATCCGATTAATAAACGTAATTTATCAGAGATAAATTTTAATGTTTTTTGAAAAGGAATATTCGTCATTCGTGGGCCGCTGCAACAAGAGTGAAGACAAGACTTAAGACAAGCCATCAACATCTTAGAAACTTCTCTGCTATTCCACGACATACCCCTCACATGCAGCTTCTGGGTAAAGTAAAGACTACTTCAATTTTATTTTCTTAAATGTTATATTATATATTGACGTTAATTAAATCCAAATATATTTGTCATGATTCATGAAGAAATTAAGAAATTCACCCCTTTAAGATTCAAAAATGAAAAGGTAAAAGATGGAAGCTATTACGCCTCCATTTCATTCATAATTGATTGTACATTTGACTGATATAATTGTTAATGTAAGTTTGTTTATTACATATTATATATATATATATATATATATAATAAAATGGTTAATTATAATTCATAACTTATGTTTTATAACAATTTGTAACTTGTACAATATAATTGACATAAATTGAATATTTAGTAAAAAAAAAAAAAAAGCCTAAAATGACAAATATGACCTTGGCCAAAGAGAATTTGGCGCGGAAAAAATAAAATAAAATTTGAATTAAGGTATCAATCTTTCTATTTTACGTAGTCTGAGTTGTAATTTGTAACAAGATATTATAGTACATATTGCAAATTGTAAAATCTAATATAGTACACGTTATAAATTGTAGTTAACACATAATTAAAATTATTTTATAATGATATCATAGTAAATAAAAGATGTGAAAAAAGGAATGAAATGACTTTTTAGTGACATTATAAATAAAATTTAAAAAAATCTAAAAATAGCGATCGCTATATTCTTTTATGATGGTATATGCAATTTATTATTGGAAGGGAGTATTATTCAGACTCAAGTCCTAAAATAAAGTTCTAATTTAATCATTTTAAATACTTCACGTTTTTACTGCTACTAATCAGTAGTCATTATGATGGTATAATGTGTAAACACTCACCATTCACATTTTTCTAACACACACTATGTATTTGTGAGAGAGCAAAAGATCAGACAGCCCCTAAATATAAAGTCTAGATATTTTAACTTTTGTGCATTATAATATTCACTAAATTCAAGTTAAATTTATCACACTCATTTGAATACAAATCCAATTTAAAAATTCTGTATAGTATATAAATAAATTAAAAAAAAGTATATTGTGAACAAATTCGGATTGCATGTGTGTGTGTTTTTAATAATTTAATTATTTAATTTAATATTGTATAACAAAATTAAATTAATATTATTTTGAATTGAAGGCTAAAATTGATTTATTTGAAACTTATTCAATAAATAATGAGTTGCTTATGTAAGAAAGATGACACAAGATATATATTTCCTATCAATAAAATTAAAGAATTGTGATTTGATTTAAATAATATGTTAATTTACTGAAGTCAGTGACATATATACATAAAGATTAAGCTTAATTCCAAGGAAATTTCGTGGCAGGCTGTGTTAAAAAATTAATGAGATGGAGACAAAATTCATTCCACATAAAATAAGAGCGTGTTCAAAGATGAACAACAAAAATAATTGAAAATTAGGGCAGACCAAATTCCTTTCCAACTAGCAACTGCAACTGCCCTTATATAAAACCCCCAATTTAATTCATTGTCTTCATCAACCCAACCCTCTTCCCTATCTTTCTTACTCTCTCTAATTTCAACCAAAATCTTCACAAATTCATCAAACAGGGAAATCACTCTCGGGTACAGATGGAAAATCTCAGCACAGATCAAATTTTGTGTTCGGAAACTGAAATAATCAAAGATGATTATTTGGAATATGAAGTAAATGAAGATGTAGATAATCATGGTGATGAAGAGGAGGAGGAGGACGAGGACGAGGACGAGGACGAGGAGGAAGAAGAAGAGTTTTCTTTTATGTGCGGAGCTAATTCGTCGCCGATAGCGGCGGAGGATGCGTTTATCAACGGGCAGCTGAGGTCAATTTTTCCATTGTTCAACCGCGATTTACTTTTCTCCGGTGAAGATTCGGACGGTTTACTTGAGAATTTGCCGATGAGGCCACCGGTGAAGAAGATTTTCGTGGAAACGGGAGAGGGTTACGGCCAGATGACGTCATCCACGCCGGAGAGTGAGCAGGTAGAATGGTCCGACTGCGAGTGGTCGAACGGAAAGGCAGTGGAGGCGTCGCCGGAGACCTGCAAGAAGAGCAACTCGACGGGTTTTTCCAAGATTTGGCGGTTCAAAGAGTTGCTTGGGAGGAGTAACAGTGATGGGAGGGACACCTTTGTTTTCTTGAACAACAGCCACGCGGCGGCGGAGCAGCCGGCGACGGTGAAAAAGGAATCAACGGCGAAGGTAAAGAAGAGCAGCAAGGGCAAAACGGCGACGTTATCGGCTCATGAAGTGTACTTGAAAAGTAAGGCGAAGGCGGAGGGGCGGCGGCGGACGTATTTGCCGTACCGGCCGGAGTTGATGGGTTTTTTCACTAATGCCAATGGTGGATTAAGTAAAAATGTACATCCCTATTAAGATGAAAACTGAAAAGGGATTTTATTTTAGCATTCAAATTGTACATATATTCTACTCCATGTATTTTTGACAAATTTAAAATCTGGATAGAAATTCAATCTTGACGAGTTACAATTATCCTATTCATTCATGTTTGGTGAGAGTTGGTAACGCATCAATACAATTGATGTATAATTAATAATTTAGTAAAAATAACGAACCAAAAAAAAAAATTAGTAAAAATAACTTACAGTACTACCTTTTTCGAAAAAAAAAAACTTACATTACTACCAATTATTCCTTCCTTCCCATTTATATAAATATTTTTATGAATTTCTTAATAATATAAACTTGTTTTTGCGTAATTTATCCTAATTTTCGGGTATAGTGCATCGAAAAACTCTTAAACTATCAAATTTTATTTGAAAGACTCCTAAACTAAATAAGTCTTTAATCTTCAACAATTTTATTTTTAGGATGTGATTAGATTTATCAGATTTCAACTTAAAAGAAGAATAATTTAAATGTGTCAAAAAAGTTTATGGGTAAAAATATGTATTACTGTAAGGACAAATATGTTTATTAAACTCGCGTAAAAGTAAAAATAAAATTTCACTCACAAGTTATGTTATTATAAGGTCATAAGCGTATTATTGTATGTAGAAAAATGTGTTATTATATAAACAAACTCAAGACAACACATGAACACATATTTTATTTTTAAGGAGTAGTAACACGAATCGCCCTCATAGTAGCACATATTTGATTTTATAGTAATACATATTTGACCTTATATTAAAACACCCGAGAGCAAGATTTTATTGTTGTCTTTACACGAGTTTTTTTTTTTTTGAAAAAATGTGTTATTATGTGAACATAAACGTGTTACTTTATGGAGAAATATATGTTACTATATGAATAAATAAAAAAAAGTAACAATTGTGATATTAATTTCAGCTTTTGGGAATCATCCATAATTTTTCTTTTTTATCTATATCTTTGGTTATTTCTCT
Source organism: Paraleonurus japonicus (assembly GCA_030762865.1). Lineage (NCBI taxonomy): Eukaryota > Viridiplantae > Streptophyta > Magnoliopsida > Lamiales > Lamiaceae > Paraleonurus > Paraleonurus japonicus. The sequence continues at coordinate 2,544,055 of CM061060.1, read as the reverse complement.
TCAATTTGATGTCGTCAATGAATTTCACTATTGTTTTCGCTGTAATTATATGTTGAATGACCTCCTAATTCACTCTATCGTGTTTTTTAACGATATTTTTGTGTTGCGCCATAATAGTTATTCATATTTTGACCCATTTATTCATTGACCCGCAAGATTTGTGTTTTTTCAATTTGAACTATAATTTTATTGTACAATATTTTATAAGAGACTCGCTCATATAATATTATTAAAAAAATTCTGATTAAAAATTAATCAAATTTTCTAAAACTAAAATCGTACATAATTGTAATCCTTAATGTAAAATAGCCAAAAGTGAACAAAACTTGTGTATTCATTAGTCAAAAGGACACAACTGTAAATATGTGCGAAAACGAAAGTCTATGCAGGTGTGCGGGTGTGATGATGAGAACGAACGAAATGGGCTTCGAGGAGTTTAGCGGAGTTGGGCCAAACATCATAGAGCAAGATTATTCGTGGAATATGGCCCATGCATTTCTTTCTTATTTCAGTCCTTTTCTTTTATTAGTCCCTTATCTTTTAGTGGCAAATATCTTTCTTGTAGAAGTTAGTTAGGATTAGCAAGTTGTTAGGAAGTAACTTCTATATAATGCTTTGTATGCTCATTCTTTGGAATTAATGAGAAAATTGATTAGCTTTCATAGCTTTTTTCTTTGCAAATTCTTTGCAAAATTATCGATAACTTGCCGGCCCGAGTCGGGGTTACGGTAAATCGAAATTTCTAATTTGTGGTTCTCATCAATTGGTGCTTTCATTGAGAGAAAGAATCACGGTGAGAATCGCACCTCAAAATTCTTGAGAATCATGAACTCAAGAAATCGCAAGAAAATGTCAAGAACACATCAAGAACGCATAGAACTATTAGAGAGGAGGTTCAATATCATGGATACGAGCATGACAAACATCAACAAGGAAGTTGGTTCAATTGAGCGGAAGGTGAATCGAATTGAATGTTTGTTGAAACGATTACTCCGCGACAACACAAGAAAGTCGGGCGGCATTCAAAGAATAAGAAGTCAAGAATTGAAGCGGGCAAGAATGTAGAGATCGATTGTAGAACCATGGCCTCCAAGTCTAAATTTAGGAAATCTCATGAAGAACAGGGAGTGATCGTATGACTGCTCTAAAACTCTCCAACGCATCAAAGGCAAGGGATACAATCCACAAACAATTCAAAACATTGCACCCGATTCAGAATTCTCTATAAACAACACATTGTTGGGAAGCATCTCCGCCTCGGCGCCATTAAAAAATTACTCCCAAAGGCAAAGGAAAATGCTTTCCTTGGACACTGAAGTGTCGATCGAACAGCGAAAACATAGCTCAATTGATCCCAACATTCAGATCTGCGATCCTCCGTTTTGGGAGGAGGTTAGTGAAAGAGGTCAATACGATGAGGGTATTTCAAAGGAAGAAAGTGAAGTTATTGGAAGAAAGGTGAAATGTATAGTGAAGGTGTTTGTGAAAATGTCAAAGAGAAATCTGTTTGTGGTGGAGATGTTCTTGGTGTAGCCAAGATTGTTGGAGTTTTGAAGGATTCCAAGAGTCTAGCTTCAAAGTTGTACGATTCAAAAAGAATTGATTCAATGTGTACAGGAAGAAATAAACCGTAACAAAAGGACATGCAGATGAATGGTGATGCCTCACATTTGGACTCGTCCTTAATGAATGCGGATGGTATGTGTACTCCAAAATATGCAATCATGAGAATAAGAAGCATTACGAGTGCTTATGTGACATCATCCTTACTAGAAACTGTTGGAAGGAGTGATCTAATCACATATGGGCTAATACCCGAGTTTGATGATGGACGATTTTCATCCTAGCTAACTTGGATAAAGACTTCATGAGGAGCAGCTTGTTCAGTTTTAACAAAGCCTAAAAATGCATTAGAAAAGCGACAAAAAAATATTCCAAGTAAACAGAGTGAAGTTGCATTTCTGAGAAGATGTGTTGAGATTGATTGCTAGGAGAACAATAATCAAGAACACAAGAGCTCGTGGTCCGAGATCAATGTTGGAGAATATTTTGATGGATGCTATGTATGAGATTCTGATGAAACTCGTTTGAATGATAGGGAATTTTTGAATTGGGGTTCATTTTCGATAGAGGAAAAATCATGTCTTCCTCTTGACGTTACAAAAAATAAGAGGCCGGTCCGAAGCTTATCCTTGAGGACAAGGATGTTCTTTATGGGGCCGAATGATGAGAACGAACGAAATGGGCTTCGAGGAGTTTAGCGGAGTTGGGCCAAACATCATAGAGCAAGATTATTCGTGGAATATGGCCCATGCATTTCTTTCTTATTTCAGTCCTTTTTCTTTTATTAGTCCCTTATCTTTTAGTGGCAAATATCTTTCTTGTAGAAGTTAGTTAGGATTAGCAAGTTGTTAGGAAGCAACTTCTATATAATGCTTTGTATGCTCATTCTTTGGAATTAATGAGAAAATTGATTAGCTTTCATAGCTTTTTCTTTGCAAATTCTTTGCAAAATTATCGATAACTTGCCGGAGCTGGGGTTACAGTAAATCGAAATTTCTAATTTGTGGTTCTCATCATGTGTGACCTTTCATTTATCTTATATCTTCTTAATATATATCCTTTAATTATCATAAATAATATCATTTGTAATATTATCATGTTATAATATAAATTATACCCACCCTTAAATAATATATATCATAATCTTTAGTTATGACAATTGTAATAAAAAATGGTATATCAGTTTTAATAATTTGGAAGATCCACTTTATATTTTATAATTTAAATATATAACACTTAGATGATTAAAAATATTACTATTACTATTTCTATTTTGAAATTTCTTTTCATACATGTTATACTTTTAAATGAAAAATTATTAATAAACTTCAATCTCATAGTATTCACAAATTTACATAAAATATCATTATATTTGGATCCACAAATACACACAATTCAATCAATTCATTTATTTTTTAAATTAAAAATTTCAAGATTATCACTCAAAACTTCAACCATTATCTCTTTTTTATTTTGTATATATCTTTTAAGCGAAAGATATTTTAAAATGAACAGAGTAACAAATTGTATACTGATGCGTATTGATAATTTAGAAAGTGATACTCTTATAATAAAATCAGAAAAACAGCAAAAGAATTGAATCGACGTAAAACAACTTTGCTTCCCAACTACTCATGGCCTGATGCTGATAATGAAATTATAAAAAATTTAAAAAAAAAGTACGTGGGAAATAATTTACATAAGATTCAGAAAGTCGGCTATACTTATACACACGTCGTTCCATTCTATGCAGCAACAATCAAGAGGGGGCGGTGTCTCGTACCCCTACCCACCCCACACCCCCCAATAATTCACATTATGTCTGAATTTTATATTGCATTTATGTTGCAAACAAATTTCATGCTCGCTAAACTTTAAGCAGCAAATTAAGGGGCTAAAAAATTAAGGAATGGAAAGTGAATGGTAATGAGAATGAAAAAGAATGATTTGCGGAGAATTTTTTATTTTGGATAAATCAAAGTTATAGTATTATAATTTTAAATACATATTATGATTTTGATTCACATACTTTACCTCCAAATTTTCTTAACTAAGCATTCCGTGAGTGATTCCAGAAAATACAAATAACCATTAATATTTAAAATTAAAAATATATATATATAAGAAATTTTTGAATAATACTTCCTCCGTCCCAAATAGTTTTGCACACTCCTAAAAAGGAAACATCACATAATATTAATACCCACATAATATTATTTAAATTTGAAAAATATCACTCTTATTCTCGCTCTATTTTATTCTCTCTCTTACTTTATTTCATTAAATCATTTAAAATACTCTTACACTTTTATTCTATCTCTTACCTTTTATTATTATAAAAATAAATAAAATTAATTTTCTTTAGTTTCGTATCCCAAAAATGTACATAACTTCTTCATATACGGATGGAGTATAAATTAATTATTCTTGTCATATACAGTATTACCATTGGAAGGAGCATCATGCATGTAATCTTCCATCTGCTGTTGCTCCTCTTATTTCGAACGCTATAATATCTTTTTCTCAAACCGAATATTATATTGTGTGCACCTCTACATGATATATACACGAAGTGGTGTTTGTTGATCATATAAGCGGATATAAATATATAATTATTGAGAGAACACCAGAATTAAATTTATTCTCAAAAGAAACACCGTTGTATGAAATGGTTTCATACATGAAACAATGTTCTATTCGAGTATTTGTGTTAAAATATAGTTGAGTTGAAATTTCATGTACTTGTGAGCCACATCATACAAGAAAATAAGATCCGTTTTTTTAAGATCCGTTTTATATATGAATTCATCGGCTTTTTGTGCCATTACTGTGAGCACATAACTTCAAAATATTATATAAGGACTGAGGGAAACTGGAGCTCCGTGCCTAAACTTCATGGTTAGTTTATTAATTTTATTAATTAGTTTATTTTTATTGTTGTATTTACTTTAGATAAAGATGAGTCACAAAAATACTTATTCCATTTCAGATTAATTATGGTTTTAAAGGTTAATTTTTTTAAATTAATTGTTGTTTTAATTATTTTCCCAACTTAAATTCTTCCACCTCTCTTTAATTTAATTGAAGGTAAATATGTTAAAAACATGTTCTTAATCTTACACAAATTCTTAAAACGACGTATTTAAATAAAGATAAAATGTTGAGCCTCTAGAGTTGGTATATCTTCATAATTATTTAATTTTTTATATTTGTTCGATCATATGTTATATTATTATATAATTTAATATTTAATTTCATCATGTATTAATTATTTTGAATTTTAAATTTCGTGCAACTTCATAGTAATTTGTTTAGCCCAAAACCGCTAAATTTAGATATATTAGTGGGTCATTTAAATCAGCCCATTTAAGCCGGACTGCCCGCTTAAGATCTCTACTTGTAATTGTGATTGTCGCTGGAAATTTTCGAGCACAGTCTATGGCTCTTTCAAGCCAAAGCAGTGCTGCGCAGCATACAAATAGCAGCAGCGGCGCCGTCGCCGCCGACGCGTGGAGGGCTGAGGAGGCTGTAGCCGGAAATTCAGAAGCTTTACAAGCACTGCGTGAGCTCATCTCCTACCCTTTACTATACTCTCGCGAGTCCAAAATTCTCGGCCTGAAGGTACAACTTCGCACACGAATTAACGCTCTCCCACTCGAAGCATTTTGATTATCATTGATAAATTTTCTTCTAATTCTTCAGTGGCCTCGTGGTTTGCTGCTCCACGGCCCGCCAGGAACGGGAAAGGTTTGTAAGTTTATCTTTATTTTCTGTTATCTATGAGCATATAATTGATGTTTTTTATTTTCTGGATTATTAGACGAGTTTGGTTCGAGCAGTTGTTCGCGAGTGTGATGCGCATTTGATAGTTATTAGGTAATGTTATTCTCTCAGTCTGTGTGTGAATACGTGATGATGCTCTTGAGTTGTTTCATGGATATTTTTTCTAAATTGATTTGTTGGTGCCATTTGTAAATTATCTCTCTTTTGTTTCTGTAAGCTGGAATTTTTAAAATTGGTGATTCCCGACATTAGATATATATAGCAACTGCTAGTTTTTGTGGATTTACATGATTTTATATTTTAATGTCTTTCCAAACATCAACTTCGTGTAAAGCAAGAAGATGATGCAACTGTTAAATGTGGTGTTCACTGCAACGAGCAATGCACAGGCCACATGGGCATGATTAGAACTGTCCAATTTTTAAATGAATACTGAATCAGTTATTTCCGAAGTTATACTATCAGCTATTGACTTGCATACTGTTCCTGCAGTCCTCATTCGGTCCTCAAATCACATGCTGGAGAAAGTGAAAAGATTTTGCGTGAGGCATTTGCTGAAGCAGGACATCATGCAAAGTTGGGCAAACCTTCAGTTATCTTTATTGATGAAATTGATGCGCTTTGCCCTCGTAGAGACTCGAGGTACCTGAGAGTTAGACAATTTTTACCGTAGGATTTGTCTTCTTATTCTTGCATGATAGAAACTCCTGCCATTTTGTATAGTTTCTTATGCTTCTAGTTTTGCTGTGTAAGTAGTATAGTCTGTATTTGTAAGCATATCTCTTGCCTAAACTTTGTTATTTTTTAATAATAAATTTCTTCTTCCCTGATAAAAAAAAAGAAACTCCTGCCATTTGGATTGGAAAAGTTAGTACTGACGTTATTTGGGTGAAGTGAACTCCTTAATCTTTATGTGGATGCTAAAGTACATTAGAGAAGATGCAGTCTGTTCTGAAATGGAAAGTGAAGTCACTAGAGTATAAAATCAGTAGGAAGGGTAGTATAATTTCTTATGATGTAAATTTGTCTGTTGTATGATGTTTAGAACTTCTCTGATAAAAATGAGGAAATACTATTGCAAATGATGTCTAGTTTGTTAACTGCTGGTACTAGTACAATGTATAGGAACTATATGGTTTAATTGTTGACACTATGTATCCTCAATTGCAGGAGGGAACAAGATATTCGTATAGCTTCTCAGCTCTTTTTGCTGATGGATTCAAACAAATCTTTTCCACATCAGGATCACATGTCGTGGTGGTTGCATCAACTAATAGGTAGTTCTTGGAATTCTTGTCACAGCCAGCATTCTTTCTCCGTTTGTGGCTAGGTGTTGGATGATAAAGATTTTCTTTTTTAGGCTTGCTTGTTTGATTGTCGATTTTTCTACAACTGTGATTTTTTCGTTGTTGTAGGGTGTTTTTAGTTCCTTCTTTGGTGTTTGATGTATTTAAGAGGGGCATTTAGCTAGTTAGCTAGTAGTTGTATCTATCTCTTTTCAATTTTTTTATTAATAAATACACTATCGTTTTTGGTAAAAGAGAAAACAATAAAGCATCAATGACATCGGATTTATCTATTTTGACAGGAAGTAGATCTTCTATTGTTTTTGTCTTTGACACTCATGGAAGTAGTCCAGTTATGTACTAAAAAATTAGAATCAACATTAAGGTTTTTGTTTCCTCCCCTCCCTCTTTATTACTCCTCTTTGGGGCTCCTAAACAGTTTTCCTCCTAAGCTCCCATTGATGTCACTTATTTTCTGTCTAGAGTGGATGCAATTGATCCTGCACTAAGACGTTCAGGACGTTTTGATGCTGAGGTTGAAGTCTCCACACCCAATGAAGTTGACCGCCTTCAAATATTAAAGGTACCATGTGTTGCATCATCCGAACCCAGTCATTTGACTTTAAAGTTATGGCAATCAACTTTCTGCAGCTATAGCAATCACATGTACTCTAAAGAAATTTTGATTTTTACATAGTTCTTTACTTTCAAAATGTCAGCTCTATACAAAGAAGGTTCCTTTGGATTCAAACAATGATCTAGAAGGTATAGCTGCATCTTGCAATGGTTATGTTGGGGCAGATTTAGAAGCTTTATGTCGTGAGGCTGCCATGTCTGCACAAAAAGATCTTCCAGCATGCATCAAGATGTTAATCTGTGTAGTGTAACAATGGATGACTGGAAGCAGGCTAAATCTGTGGTTGGTCCCAGTATAACAAGAGGTGTTACTACGGAAATTCCTAAGGTGTCTTGGGATGACATTGGAGGACTAAAGGATGTAAAGGTTTGAATCATGCTCATCTAAAACTGATTGAGTATTAACATTGGCAAAATTTGATAATACTTTCCATAAGTTTTAACAGAAAAAGCTACAGCAAGCAGTTGAGTGGCCTTTAAAATATTCTTCAACATTTTCAAGGCTGGGGTATCACCCATCCGTGGAATTCTTCTTCATGGGCCTCCAGGGTGCTCGAAAACAACCCTTGCAAAGGCTGCTGCTTGTGCTGCCCAAGCTTCTTTTTCTCTTTGAGGTATGATCTCCTTCTATTCTTCTTCACTCTAGTTGGAAGGAGATTGATGCTTAGTTAGTTGCAAAATGATGGTAATCTTATTTTTGATGAAAAACTAAAACTTAATTTTGTGACAAGCTTGCTTATAATCATGATTTAGCTTGTGAATTTTGTTTGTCAATTTATTTCATTGTCTGAGACCATATTCCCTGTCAGTGGTGCAGATCTCTATTCCATGTATGTTGGTGAGGGCGAAGCTTTGTTGCGCAATACATTTCGGAAAGCTTGCCTTGCTGCACCAAGCATAATATTTTTCGATGAGGCTGACGTGGTTGCTGCAAAAGGTGTTTTTCCATAGTTTATTTGATAAATGCTCCTCAACTTTAATAAATGCTTGCTTTGAATCTCATTTAGTCATATTTGATTAGTCTAAGATTGCTTCAAGTGTGCTGGTGGCCTGCTGTAAAACGGGCATGTCTAAGTTATTCCTTGATGCACCATATAAGATTCTTGCAGTATACATATGTTATAAACATGATTTATTGAATTCTACATGTTCATTTGCAATGGCAGAGGCGGAAGCGCGAGTGGAAGCACAACAGTGGGGGAAAGACTTCTCTCTACTTTGCTGACTGAAATGGATGGCTTAGAGCAGACTAAAGTAAGCTCTGATACATAGTCACTTAACTGGAATCAGATTTTTACTACTTTCAGTTGATGCCTGTGTTTTCCTTTTTCAGGGAATTCTTGTTTTAGCTGCTACAAACCGACCTCATGCAATTGACGCTGCGCTTATGCGTCCTGGACGCTTCGACATGGTAAGTTGGTGCACCGTGGTGCAATTAAGTGTATTTTTAAATGGTATTAGTTGTGTACAGAGTGTTACTCAAAATCTTTTAATAAATGGCTCTACTTATTAGTTTAATGCTGATTAGCTGCTACGTCTGTTTGTCGAGTAGGTGCTTTACATCCCGCCGCCAGATTTAGAAGCTAGGCACGAAATCCTGCATGTGCATACACGTAAAATGAAAGTGGGAAACGATCTTGACCTGAAACAAATAGCAGAAGATACAGAGCTATTCACGGGAGCTGAGCTCCAGGGGCTATGCAACGAAGCAGGTATGGTTGCTATGAGGGAAGGCATATCATCAGACACCATCGTGTGCAACAGACATTTCAAGGAGGTATTGAGATCGCTAAAGCCGGCACTGTCTAGAGAAGATGTTGATTCATATGCCTCATTTCTCAAGAATCCATATTTAAGATGTGAATCTACGGGAAGGAGGGAGAGCAAGGCAACAACTAGATTTTTCGAGCAGCTCCTGTTGCAATTGCTATACTTGGTATGGTTTTGTATACTGGTTTCAAGGGTATTTCTGTCAATACTGATAGTGCATTAATAGAACTAGCAAGAACTTGAACGTTTGTTACAAATATGTTTTTGTTTCCCTATTAAAAGTTATTTAATTGAGTGAATAGTGAATTTAGTAGAGGGGAAAATATGATTTGTAATGTAGACGATTGTATACGTTAAATATTCCTTTAGAGCATCTCCGTTCTCCAAAGCTCTAACTCACTTCTACTGATTTGCCTCAAATTTTGCTTTACATGGATTATTTCTCTTTTATTTTTATTATATTGAATTACAGTTTTATACTATTAAATACTATAGTTTAGTATACATATCTGTGTTTTTTGTTTCTTTTTAAGATATAATGTTAATTTGTTTTAAAAGATATAATGTTAACTTACGTTAAAATTTTAAAATAATTAATTGAGACACATGCGCATTTATGAAGTATGAATTTAAAATAATATTTCATAGTATTTTAGGTAACATGCCTACCAAACGGTAAGTGGAGTAATTAATGCCCACTACAATTTGAAAACACACACACACACTTAAAATTAGAAAAGAAAAAGAAAAATTCCTTAAAACCTAATTCATCTTTCATCCAAAGAAATTTACCGCCCGTCGTTACCGCCGCCTGCCAGCGCTGCCGCCTCTGTAGTATTACCATTCTTTCCCCAATTATAACCAACGGAAACATCGTAATGTTCGTTCATTTTGGCCAAGAGGGGAAGAAACATGACTAAATCAGAAAAAAGGAGTTTATATTTTCTCTCTTCTTCCATAGAATATCTTCCTTTGTTGACCTAATCCAAGATTAAGAGTGCTGAATTTCCATATCACTGTTGACGGTGGGCATAGCCTGCACTTTGGCGACGCCGACCAGCGATTCTCTCGTGCGAGTACCAAGTTCGGAGAATTTCAGAATCCAATTTAACGGAAGTAAGAACTTGCAGAAAAATCACAAAGACCTCACCTCTTGATGTGCTTTAATTCATACATTCAAATTGACAACAGTACTCCTACAAGGAGCGCCGTACTGATTTGCGTTTCACTCATTCGCCATGCCTTCAATGGCTTCCAATAACTCTCCACACACTGCGAGAACCAACCAACTCAATGGCCCAACCGCCGACTTCGTTGCCAGGTTTTTACTCGCACATACATACGGAATGGTTGTATAGTTTACATTTCAATCTTATGTATTTGTAAATCAATGTTCTTGATTATTACAGGAGGAAAAAAATTGAGCAGCACAGGAAAGCTCTTCCAATTGCTTCGGGTAAGTGTGTGTGTGTTTTAATTATGATCCCTTTGTCTTATGGAACAATTTCATCTCGGCGTGTTTGCTGTTGCTGGATGCTTGAAAAGTTTTTAGCTGTTGATATTTAGTCTGGGTTCAAATTCTGTAATTTGAATGGAAGATTAAATTCAGTAACGATTTTATAGGGTTTATTTCTGTTTGAAATGTTATTTACTGCGTTGCAGTTTGATGTACATGTAGTTTTAATGGGTAAGAAAGATTTTTGTTTCTGATTTTGTAACATTATGCAGTTGAAAAGAGACTAGTGGAGGAAGTTCGCAATAATGATGTGTTAATTATTGTTGGTGAAACTGGCAGTGGGAAGACAACACGTAAGTTTTTATATTACTGTAACTTGTATCTGGAAAAATTATTGTCAAAATGATGCTTGGTAGTCTAGACAAAATAATGCTTGGTAGGGGGTTAGAGACGTTCATTTGATGTTGCCTTCAAAGTTAGTCCTTGTATATCTCTGTTAATGATCACTAGCGGTCTTAGTTGTGCTTCTCATATCAATGCAATTTAGACGTGGAATTCTGCACAATCAATTGTAGTCACTAATAAAGGAAGCTGCTGTGCTTTTTAATCTAAGAATTCCTTGACCTGGATCTGGTACCATCGTCCAATTTCATGAATTTAGTACTTTGTTAGTTTACGTTGTGGTCTCTCCTTTGTGCACCTAATTTTCCAATAGTTACACATGTTGCAGTTAATTTTGACACTATCTTATCCACAATACAAACTTCTTCATTCGCTTTATCTATTTCTCCACTTAAAAATGTGGAAGCAGGTTATTTTGGCTTGTTTACAATGAATTATGCTTCTGGCAAGGTTTTGTAGTGTTCAACAGCTGAAAGAGATGATCTGTTGGGTTCATTATATGCATCATGCATGTAAAGACATTCATGGAGGTCCTTCATGTGCTTGATTGACCAAGTTTAATCTACTTGTATCCTCTAGGATTCCTTCCAGATTATTGACAATATATCTTGACTTGTTACAGCTACTTTATTCATGCTCTTATCTGCACAATGTTACTTATTTAGTTTTAGTCTAAAAATTTAATCCGTTGTAATAATATTTTGACAGAGTTACCCCAGTATCTATATAATGGAGGGTTCTGCCGCAATGGTGGAATCATTGGGATTACTCAACCTAGACGTGTTGCTGCTGTTACTGTGGCAAAAAGGGTTGCTGAGGAATGTGGAGTGCCATTGGGCCAAAAGGTCGGATATGCGATTAGATTTGAGGATGAGACTTCCAACTCAACAAGGATTAAGTACATGACAGATGGCTTGTTATTGAGGTAAGGAGAACATGCCAGGTTTCAGTTGTAACTTTAGAGACATTAATTTGAATAGTCAGTCTTGTATATGTGCACCAGGTCCATATAATATAAATTGATATTTGGAGTTAACCTCTTGAATACAAGTTTTTATAAACTAACTGGTCGTTCTTGCATCACTACTACAGGGAAGCATTATTGGATCCATATCTCTCTAAATATTCAGTTATTCTTGTGGATGAGGCTCATGAGAGAACTGTCCACACTGATGTATTGCTTGGTCTGTTAAAGACTGTACAAAAGACAAGGTCTCAAGGTGTCAGTAATGTTGTAAATAATCTGGATGGACAAAAATTTTCCCCATTGAAGTTAATTATCATGTCTGCTAGTCTGGATGCACAAAATTTTTCCGAGTATTTTGGTGGTGCTAGGGCTGTGCATGTCCAGGGCCGACAATATCCAGTTGATATACTGTACACTCTTCAACCGGAGACCGATTACATAGATGCAACCTTGATTACTATATTTCAGGTTGATATAACATCTGCTCTTTATTATTGATTACATAATTAATGCATATGTCAATAAGTCACTCCTAAAGCTTTCCGGCTAACATCTATCGTATGCTAGTTTTTATATTTCTGGCTCAGGACCAAAAGCCAACTGCCTCTGCCTCCCGCAGTTCTTCACTATTCTTTGTTTTTGCAAAGATGTTATGCATGATTATAATAAGTTGCATTTGTTTTAGAGTTTAAAATTTTCATAAAAGAAATTGAACACGGAGAGTTAAATGTGACAACTGAGCCAACTTTCTCGAAAAGTATAAAAAAATGTTCCATATCTTGGAGGTATCAGCATAAGGCTGCAGCCTTATATCTTATACTGTAAATAATATGTGTATTTAAAAATGAAGAATTTCAATTTAAAATGCAACCCAGAAGTGGTTCATAAAATAATACATCTGCCTTCTGGGGAATCCTGCTTCAGCCCTGATGTTATTTCGTTTTATAATTTAAGTAGGTCTAACGTTCTTATACTTATTTTCGTTACAGCAGGTTATTAGTTTGCAAATTGTTGTTTGTGTGTTATTGCATTTGAAAGGTCGTTTATTTTCCCTCTCAGACTATAGTCTCCGGTTCAACTGTAAAAAAGTAAATTTTGTCAGCTTCAGTTTCTTTATTGGCATAGTTTTAGATAATTTTTCTTGACCTTCCAGATCCATCTAGAGGAAGAACTGGGTGATGTACTTGTATTCTTGACTGGCCAAGAAGAAATAGAATCTATTGAGAGGCTCATCCAAGAACGCCTTCCAAAGTTACCTGAGAGTAAACGCAAGCTCCTTGTAGTTCCAATATTTGCATCTCTTCCATCAGAGAAACAAATGAAAGTCTTCATGCCCCCACCAACTGGGTTTCGTAAGGTTGACTTATTTTCTTCGCTTTTATTTGATCAAAATGTTCAATAAATGACTTCTTGAACTGGCCACCCTCAGACATGAACTTTTCTTATAAAAACGCATATATATTTCTCCTGAGTAATTAATTAAAATAATTTTTCGTTACCTTTTTAGAGAAAACAAAAGATAGTTAACTTTTGTAATCTCTTTGATCACTAACTGTTTTTATATGCGATCACGTATTATGGCAAATTATTAGCCCTTTATTGTTTTAGAATTACATTATGATTGTAGAGAAAATTAAAGATAATTATCACTTAACCTGTTCTATCAAATAGGTTCTGCCAATGTATTATCTATTTATTATTGAATGATGTGGCAGAATCTATTCTATAGAATTATAAATGAATTTAGATATTTAGTATTTGTTGGCATGCAGCATATTAGATATATTTACTTCTTTGTTGATGAACTCTCTTACTGCTAAATGCTGGAGACTAAAAAGCACTGAAGAGGTTATCTAAAATCACTAAGGTTTTTCACCCTGCAATTATTGCTTGGGACCTTAATTGTGCAGTATATCTAATCATGAGTTGCTTCCTCTGTTTGCTGTTTAGGTAATATTAGCAACTAATATAGCTGAAACGTCAGTAACAATTCCTGGAATCAAGTACGTTGTCGACCCAGGAATGGTTAAAGTACGCACTTATGATGCTCTTACAGGGATTGAGCCATTGATCATTGTTAAAACCTCAAAAGCACAAGCACTTCAAAGGAGGTAGAGCAGTTGACTTCATCTTAAGTTAATGACCACCAGGATTAACTTATACTTGTGAAGTGCACAAACATTTATTTATTTTATACTTTATTAGCCTGTGAGAATTTTGCATCAATCTTTATTTTTTTCTTGTTGATAATTCACCAACTACTTGGAAAAAAAGGCACAAATGACCATCTTCCTCTTTCCCAGACAAAGCAAGGGAAGAACCTACTTTCATCTGAACATTTCTATGTTAAGTGACTAACATTTCGAATTTGAAATGCAGTGGCCGTGCTGGCCGTGAAGGACCTGGGAAATGCTACCGCCTTTATCCAGAGTACGAATTTTACAAACTCAAAGATTCCACAACGCCAGAAATTAAGCGATGCAATCTTTCAAATGTGATTTTGCAGCTTAAAGCTCTAGGTATTGATGATATTCTGGGGTTTGACTTCATTGAAGAACCAGACAGGTGATTATGACAACAGTTATATTTCTATCATACATGCAGTACAAAGATGTTGTTTCCTTGTTTATTGGAATCACTTTCTCACGGTGGTGTTGCTGCGAGGCATGTCTTTTTGCCACTGTGTGCTTGCTATGAGTAGTTTTTGGCAATTCACTATCTGCTGTGTTTGCTCATACAGGATGGCCATCATCAAGTCAATGGAGTTGTTATTCTTGTTAGGTGCCCTTACAGATGGAAGTAAATTGTCTGATCCAGTTGGTCGACAAATGGCCAGGCTTCCACTGGATCCCATTTATTCTAAAGCCCTCATTGTTGCCAGTGAATTTAATTGCTTGGAAGAAATGTTAATAGTTGTTTCAATGCTGTCGGTAGAGTCTATACATTATGCTCCTCGTGAAAAGTTGGAAGAGGTATTGTTGCAGTGTTCACTTGAAACATTCTGTTGTCAGTGTATTCTTGATAATGTAGTCTGTTGATAAACAGTCAAAAAGAGGGCATCGCCTATTATTACTAAAAATGAAGGATGTACACCGGTGAACAAATATATGAGAAAAAAATTACCTTACATCTTTTTGTTTTTATTCTTTCCAATAGCTTAGCCTTCTACAAACTTATCATGGACTGATAATAATAGTCCAAGTGTATAGTGCTTTCTTGAAATTCTCTCTTTCAAGAAACCAATTTGTTCGAGCCAATTTATCTTTCTTTGCAATTTATCTCTCTTTAATTGACTTGAACTGAGAATCAGACAATTTATCTCTCTTTAGTGTGTAGGTGTATATTTTTAAATTGAGAATCAGTTATAATCTGCATGCAGATGGTTCAATATATTACCGAAACTGACTGCAAATAAGATAGATTTTTTGAGTTTATATAACATCTAATGTTTGTATAATCTGGATTCAGTATTTTCCCTAAGTAAGTGCTTGCTTGTTTAGTCGCTTTTATTTGTGCTATATTTGGTTCATGCTGCCTAACAGTCTTTGTTAATGTGTTCTCTAGTTCAATCTACTGCAAGCTCTGCGCTGATATTTCAAACTTCTCTTTGGTGCAGTCACGAACTGCTTTGAGAAGCTTCTCAAGTCCTGAGGGAGATCATTTGACATTACTAAATATATATCATGCTTCTGACGAGCTGTTGGAGACAAGCAAGCAAGGAAGCAGTGAAGAGAAGGCCCAAAAGAAACTCAGAAAATGGTGCAAACAGAATTTTATCAATAGCCGCTCTTTAAAGCATGCTCGTGATATTCACAGGTTTGGAATGGTTTCTTGATGTACTAAACCTCTTATTTTTCTGAAAAAATGCTATCACCATGATTGGTGGCCATAATGAATTTTCTCCATGCACGTAGTCCAGAGTGTTACATGTATGGCTAGTTAAACTACCTTGATCTTTTCTGATTCTCCAGTCATTGGAATCTCGTCTGGATGCTGTCAAAATTCGCCTCTAATTCAATTTTGTGATTTATTTGTAGTCAAATACGAAGGAATGTTGAACAAATGGGTCTTCGCTTTCAATTCATGTGGAGATGACACGCTTCTATTCCGCAGATGCTTAGCTGCATCTTTTTCTTAATGCAGCTTTGAAGCAGCCTGATGGTACTTACAGGTAATCGCTTCATTTTATTTCATTGTTATCATAGTTGTGGCTGAGTGTCAAAATGCTGAAAGTTGATGAATGTGTGGATCTCTCTCTCTCTCTCTCTCTCTCTCTCTCTCTCTCTCTCTCTCTCTCTCTCTCTCTCTCTCTCTCTCTCTCTCTCTCTGTTGTCGCTGTGGCTGTATATTTAAGTTGTGAAATGAACAAATGGCAGGGCTTTGTCAAGTGGTTTGATAGTGCAAATTCATCCTTCGTCTGTATTGTTCCGGATGAAACCAGAGTGCATAATTTTCAACGAATTAGTCCGAACTAATCAGAATTATGTCCGCGACGTTTCTACAATAGATTACTTGTGGTTACCTGAGCTCGCTCCACAATGTTACGCCATGCACGAATAGGTGTGAAATACTCCGGCAAAGTTACTTTACATCTTTCATATATTCAGTTAGAATTCATCACATTTATTTGAGAAAAATCATTGTTTTTTATAATCCTCACCACAGGCACATCAGTTCAGAGAAAATTCTTGGAAGTGCAACAAGATGCTCAAAGGATTCGATTAACTTATCAACACAGCTTTCTTTAATCGTCCCATTATGGTCGAATAGATGATCTGAAATGCTTTTCCTGATGGCATCTTTTATGCCTACTTCAACATATTCGATGCAATTGATGCAGGTAAAAATTGAAAATCATTTTCTCCTGCAAATTCGCCCAGATGTGGAACTTATAGCTTCATTAACACAGCTCTTGTAAGAACATGTTTTATATACGTATGGATGTCATAAAGTCGTTAATATTTTATTTTAGTCAATCGATTGTTTGTTTCTGACTTTTATGGTATTTTATTCTTGACAAAAGCAATAGTGTGGAAGATGCATTTGTCATTATATTTGGTCAAGGCTTCTTTTATAATGAATGGCCCTATATGTATCCATATAGCCATTATAATATCTAACCCCATGCTGGTTTATCTGGACTATGATAATGTAATATAATTTTGAATGTAGACTTTTCTGCATCAAGTAAATTACTAGAATATTCAGTGTTCTTTTATGTCACGCTTATTATTGACACCCGAAATTTTGCTGAATACATCTGCTTTGCAATTGCGTTTAATGACAAATGATGCTAAAATGTGCTGTGCATATGAGTGTACTTAGTTAAAATTCGGGTTTTAGTAGTCGCATCCTTTTTTATTTATTTAATTTTATTGTTTATTGTACACAAATTTTGACGATAATCTACATGGGTGAGAGACTAGCTATTATATTTCTATAATTGGTTCAATAATGGTTTCCTCTGTTGATTCTGTGAGGCTTTAGGCCAAAACTAGCAATTCTTTATGCTAATAATCGGTTCAATTATTGATGTACGTTGGAAATTTGCTTCTTCATCCATAACTTTAATATGAAATTTGGTAACGTATCAGATAATTTATTATTGTTGCTATTGATTGTGACTACAAAAATAAAAAGCATATGGCATTATGCTCAATTGATATATTTTGACATTTTTCTTCAACATAGCTAATATTAAAATTAATCATATTTTGTCATGGACACGTAAATATTATTATAAAATTTATTAGACCACCATTGTAATGCACATGTGGTATTGTTGTAAATTTATTGCACATGTCAAGATTACAAATATACCCTTTTCATTTATTTAATACCTACCCCCACCCTCCCCCATTTCCTCAACAATCGACACCAATCCACCTAATGTCAAATATTAATACTGGTCCAATTTGACGAAACTCGTACAAGTCTACATACTCCATTCTAACCAGTTCAACGTTTTCAGAGAGAGCGAGAGAGAGAGATTTTGATGTTATAAAAGAGAGAGAGAGAGAGAATACTTTTTAGTTGTAGGCTGAAAAGCAATAAGAGAGAGAGAGAGAGAATGGGAAATTCACTTACATGTTTCTCTCCATCAACAATATCCAAATCACCCCCAAAAGAGCTTCTCCCTCCATGGCTCTCTCCTGCCAACCCCTTCTCAAAATCAAGAAAATCAGCAACAGTTTCTTCATCTCCAAAAAAACCTCTGAAGTTTTCGATGATTCCTATATCAAACAACAAGCCCAGATTGCCACCATGCTTTACCACCATCATTTGCAGAACAATGGCGGCGGCGATCTCATCAACATTTTGGATCGATCAGTCTCTACAAGAACTCCCCTCTCTTCATCTCCTTCCAAGAATCAGAAGAAGTTCTCCAAACGATCTCAATCTGTCTCCAGTTCAAATCCTCTCTCCTCTCTGCACCTCTCTCATCAGGTTTCACATCTCCCTCTGTTGATGCTAATTTTCTGTTTTTTTTTAATTATTATGTATTTATTTTGTTTTAGTATTGTACTTTAAATTGTGGTAGTTTGATGACCAGGGTAGGCAGCGTCTTTAATTGAAATTTTACTTTTAGCACTGGCAAGACTACATATCACCAACCTTGACTAATCATAAATAGATTTTCTTGACTTTTGACAAATGAATACTTTTCTTGATTAGTGTTATTCTATTTTAGAACACTATGAAAGAAAATTCTACTTAACTTGTAAAATGTCATCAAGTTTTAAAAATTTTTTGACTAATTCTTGTGTTGCATTAATTTAAGGATGTAGGAAATGATGGGCAAGAGAAGAAGCATTTTGTATTGGTTCATGGGGGAGGATTCGGGGCATGGTGTTGGTACAAAATGATAGCCCTTTTGAAAGAAGGCAAATGTGAAGTTGATGCAATAGACCTCACTGGTTCTGGCTCTAATTTTTGTGACATAAATTCCATCACATCTATATCTCAATATGCCAAACCTCTCACTGATTTCCTTGCAAATCTTCCTCATGACAACAAGGTATGTACATTTTGTCTCCTTAATTTTATTTTTATTGAGTTATTGTAATGGGGTAATTGAGAGATGAACTTACCCTTAGACTGACAAAATTTCTTTCTTAAATCTGTGAAAACAAGTAAAATAATTATGATGTTTATAATGAGCAATATTTGATAATGCAGGTGATTTTGGTAGGGCATGATCTTGGCGGAGCTTGCATTTCTCATGCAATGGAGATGTATCCAACCAAAGTTTGTAAAGCCATTTTCGTTGCTGCAACTATGCTCTGCAATGACCAATGTGCCCTTGATATCTTCTCTCAACAGGTTTGCAAATAAAATACACAAAATTCTGTGATCCTTTTGTTACTCTTTTTTTCTGACTTCATCTATGATCTGCAGACATGCTTAAGTGACATAAACCAACGTGCTCAGAAGTTTATCTATGCAAATGGGAAGAAAAACCAACCAACTGCTATAGATTTCGACAATTCCCTGTTGGAAGATTTCTTGTTCAATCGATCTCCATCAAAGGTATAATAATTTAACAACTTCATCATCATACATCGTATTCTTGCCAAGAAGAATACGTATTCTAATCTGTATACTTGTATGCATATGAACCAGGATATTGCATTAGCATCAGTATCCATGAGGTCTGTACCATTTGGACCAGTGACACAGAAACTTACCCTTTCTGCAAAAACTATGGTTCAATCTCGAGGTTTTATATAAAAACAGACGATGATTTTGCCATTCCTGAGCCAGTTCAAGATGCCATGATACAATCAAGTCCTCCCAAGCAAGTCTTTCATCTCAAAGGCTCTGATCATTCGCCTTTTTCTCGAAGCCTCAGGCGCTGCACAGGCTTCTTACAGAAATATCGAGCATCCCAGAGAAGTAACGTGCAAAAAGGGCTTAGAAGCATCAGATGTGAATAAAAATGGCAGCTGGTGTGGGAAGAGAGCAAGGATTGTTATTACAGTCATTGATAGAAGATAGCTGAGAAAGATGTAATTTTTAAATCTTAATATGATGAAAGAGTGGGGGAGGGTAATTGCCCTGCTGGAAATAAGATTTGGTAGTAATTATTCTGTTTGTAGTTAATATTTGGGATCATACCATTTTTTATCCCAAAAGTTTACCTTTTCCAATTTTGGTCCCCCATTTTCACTCTTATATTTTGGTTCCACTGTTAGCTGATCATCGACTGACTGATGGAATCAATTATTTGGGGTGCTAAATGCAATTAATAATTTTCATTAAACACCAAAAATAATTATTAATTACACTTAGCACCCTCGATATAATTAAATTTAACACTCTCAAATAGTTACTTCTGCTAGCAACAAATAGTTACTGTGGGAACAAATGTGAAAGTAAAATTGTATTTTTAGGACTAAGTTTAAAGAATTCCCGTTTAAGTTACTCATTTTGTCAAAACAAATGTCCCTAACATATGTTACTTATTTCCTTTTTTGACAAAGTATCCTCTATTTTTTTCTTTTATCATCACATTTCAAAACTCAATACTTGCAATTTAAGTGAAGGAAAAAAATATGAAACCAACCAATTAAGAAAATTTCATAAAAACCAAGACAAACTCACTTTATTGGTCCCAACAAGTGTTTTATAGGACATGTGTGTTCTTTAATAAAGCAAGAACAATAACCTGGTAACATAGCACACCAAAAATGACAACATAGCAAACCAAAATATCAGGGACTTGACTGCAGAAAAACATGGAAGCTGCACGTCTCTCATTCAATTCTTCTTCGAAATTCCAAGCCTCGCGCGAAAATCTTCCTCCATAAGGGGAATGCCATCGCGTAACTTGACCTTTGGTTCCCAGCCTAACAATTCGTTCGCCTGTTTAATATTCGGTTTTCTCTGGCGAGGATCATCTGGAGTGTTCTCCACGGTTATGATTTTCACATCTGGATTAATCATCTGCAGGTCCCCCCAACATTTTCGTGTTAAATCAAGATATAATTTTTCCTGATTTTAAGTGAATCAGTAATTCAAATATCAGGCACAACATCAAACTTACCTCCTTCACAGTTTCAGCAAGCTCAGTCATTGTAAATTCACCTGACAGTAAGTATCATATTACTCAGTGAGTATTCAGATGAAAGTAAATTTTGGGGCAAAAACATCAAAGGTTTAAGATTAATGTATCTGCAGAAGTTTATGTGAGATTCGTGGAATGATACTAACCTGGATTCCCGATGTTGATGGGCCCAGTATGATCTCCTTCCATGAGTTTGATGAGACCATCAACCTTAATCAAAAGCAAGAGAACAAGATTATGTAAGAGATGATCATGCGTTTTTATTTGCATGGAAAAACAAAAAGATCCTTTAGCATACCATATCAGAAACATAACAAAAGCTCCTAGTTTGTGTTCCCGGCAACTGAACTGTCAAAGGCTCGTCACTGCATGACGTAGTATTTAAGAAATTGAATCACAAAATTTGGTTCAATGTCAACTATGGATCATCATGCTTAAGGATTTTCATGTGGAAGATAGTGGTATGGTTGGAGAGTATTACCGTATAGCTTGAGCTATAAAATTGCTTACAACCCGACCATCATCAATGTTCATCCGTGGACCATATGTGTTAAAGATCCGTGCAATCCGTATCTCTATAGACATTTAAACACACTCATATTGGTAAGCACTTATCACTGCATGATAATGTAGCCTTATTTGAATGTTTTACGCAAATGATGAAAGAGATGATATTACGTATTCCATGTTGTCTATGATAATCAAACATCAGTGTCTCCGCTACACGTTTCCCTTCATCATAACAACTCCTAACTCCTGCAACAGTAAAAATAAATTACCATAATTTGTGTTCCTTTGTTTGCCAATTGCTTCATTGGCCACGGTAAAAACATTTTGGTTTATCGAAGTGAAAAATTCGCTATTAAAACAAATTCAGTTAACTTTAAAGGATTATTCCGAAATATTACTACTCTTAGCAACACCAATTACCTATAGGGTTCACATTGCCCCAGTAGTCCTCAGTCTGAGGATGCACGAGTGGATCACCATAAACTTCGGATGTTGATGTCAACAATATCCTATTGAA
The DNA here is from genome assembly GCA_030762865.1 of Paraleonurus japonicus. Classification (NCBI taxonomy): domain Eukaryota; kingdom Viridiplantae; phylum Streptophyta; class Magnoliopsida; order Lamiales; family Lamiaceae; genus Paraleonurus; species Paraleonurus japonicus. The sequence goes on along the minus strand of CM061060.1, from coordinate 2,522,098 downwards.
ATTTTCAAACAAAATAAATTAGTGGTTGCAATAAAAGCACTAAATGATAATGGATAAATGGACTAATCTTAACGAACCTTGCTCCTACTCGCTTGGCAAGTCCCAACATGTTTAGCGTTCCAATTACATTTGTCTTTATTGTCTGTTTTTAAAGAAAAGAAAAGGAGAATCAACATTAGTGATCACTGCTCCATTGGAGAAGAAACCATGTTTTCAGATCATGAAGTTTGGGGAACTTTGTGAATATGAATGATAAAAGATGACCATTTTTGCGCTGGGTTGTACTTTTATAATCAGAGTGTGCTATGGCCTACAAATACATAGGCCCTGTAGAGAGAGAGAGAGAGAGAGTCACCTTCACAGGATTGTACTTGTAGAAAATCGGGAAGCAGGACAAGCAAGATGGTATATCTGGTCAACTTCGACTAATAAAGTCTCTGTGACATCTGCAAAAGAAAAGATTCAAGGTAACAAAACAGGGAGGCTGTCCAAAAACAAATTTTAGATTGAGCACTTCATATTGAATTTACACCAAACTGATAAATTGCAAGCAATACCTACCATGTCGAATAAGCTCAAATCGTGGATGACCAATCCATTGCCTTATGTTGTCCTTTGATCCAGTGAAGTAGTTATCCACAACAATCACCTAAGTAAAACCCGACAAGAGAATTTGATTTACATGTGAGAATTGAGGAACATACAGAACCCCAACTGTGTGTTGTTTGATGCCAGTGTCAGAAATGCTTACTTCGTTGTTCTCATTTTCCATCAGTTTGTCAACCAAGTGAGAACCAATGAATCCAGCTCCACCAGTAACCAAAATTCTCATTTTTGCCTGTCAATCCAGCATCTTATTTAGTGTACATGGACCACATATCAAACCTTCTTATTAAGAAAATACTTATCCAAGAGAAGAAGTTAAAATTTTCAGATGCATTTGATGAACATAATTTTTTTGTTAAAACTTATTAATGATAACTGAACGAATCTCGACAAAAGTTTGACCAACAAGCAAATTTATCATATCATGTCTTCCTATATTTTGTCAAAATTTCTTGAGTTTCTTCAAAAGTGAATAAAGTTCAGAAAACAAGAGTATTAAACATCATCCAAACAAACATACCATACCTTAAAAACTTTGCCTTCCTCAACGGTGAAGGCTCAGGTGGTGGCTTGGTGGTTACATTCCCTCCATTCGCTTCGTTAGCCATTATAAGATACCTTCTTCAGTTTCTGAATTCATAACCGATAATCAAGGGTCAGAGAGCATTCCATTTTTTTAACTCTGAACTATAGATCAAAAAATACAGAATATAATGTATTGTTAAATTTGGGTGGTGGAGGGGGATCAAACGAAAGCCTTTTAGGATCCCCATCAGGGTTTAACAGCATTCCCAATTTTAAAATTTCAGAACATTGCAAGGATCATTTCAAGATTAGAAAAGCCATAAGAAGAACAAACAACTGCATCCTTATACACGTTAGACGAAACAGATGGAGAAATTAAAATGAAAAGTAACAGTAATAATTCCATCTCTCAATGCAGATTTGATCACACTAGGACATTTCAGCTCTAAGAAGGAGAAATCAAATCTATTAGGTAGTAAAATATCTGAAATAAAAAAGCAAACCTTCACTGCAGATTCTGAGCAATCAAACTGTAATCACTTAAAAAACAATTCAACATAAACAACACATTTATATAATAATAATAATGTCACTGCAGATCCACTTCATACCCAATCAGATTTCAACACTCAACGAGGAAACTAAATCTCTCTTATTAGCAAAATATTATAAGCAACACATTGTGCAAATCAATCTCTAATTAGTAACAAACAAAATAAGCAATATCCTCAACACAAACTTTCTATATTCTGACCAAAAGTAGATTTCGTTCTTCACAAAATCAAATCGGCCATTGCGAATCACAGAAAACAAACAGATAAATGAGTAAATCAAGGGTTGATCACCTATTAATTATGTATTCTATATTTATCACTGTAATACTCTCTCCCTAATCAGCAGCAGCTTCACCTTTTTATACTACACAAACAAAATTTCATACCCAATAATTAATGACAAAATGGATCAATATTCAAGTAATTTAAGTAAAAAAATGGGATCGGAAAAAAGACAATCTTTATCATTATGATATACCAAACGCACCAACTGGAGAGAGAGAGAGAGAGTGAATCTTAAAGATTAAGCAAGATTACAGCAGAGCATGTGAAATCTGATTTAATGCAATATGTGTGTATATATCTCAGCGTACCTTCAAGGTTACTCCATACCAAATCCCGGTAGAGGAAGACATGGAAGCCGGACAATATAATGATTTTTTTATTTTATTTTTTTGTGTCGAAAAAGTTAAATAATCTACCGTTCACCCAATTTTTATTTTTTTATTTTTATTTTGGGTATACCATAATTTTTTTAATTTTCTTTTTCAGAATTACTGTGTGATTGAACTCGACCGGCGAACTGCTTCATTGAGACGGTTGACTTCTTGGTATTAATGAACTGTCGGTAAAACTTTCGGAATTTATTAACATTAGTTTATAATAATTTCATAAATTACAGCATATGAATATATGTAATGTTATGTTATATCCCACAAAATGTTATGTTATATTTGTCAAATATTTCTCAATAATTCATAGTATTAAATTTATCTATAATCTATCTATATATAATGCACCACTGATTTTCTTTTTTAATGGATGGAAATATTTTATGACCTTTGACGTTGAATTCTTAATTTAATCTTGATAGTTTATTTTTATTTAAGAAGGTTTTTTATTTTAATAATCATTCAAAAATTATAAAAATGTAATTATTGATGTCATTAATTAGTCAATTCATTGTTTGATTGTTGCAACTATAGTACCTATATAATCTCTATCAATGTCACAATTTCAATCTCAGTCACTCGAGACCGAAAACGCTATGTTCGTTGGACAGCCTGACGGTGGGGCGAATAAAGTTGGATCTCGAGCTATATCAGGAAAATAGTTCGTCATATTTTGAAGTTGGTGTCCTGTTTTGATAGTTTTTTTTTCTTGGATATAAATCTAGCTCTTCATATTTTTTTATGTTCATCTGCATTTTTTTGTCGGAATCCCAACTTTTATTGTACCTATAATAGAAGTCCAGTTACAAGCTATTTAATGAAATTGTTTTTTCTTAAAAAAATTTTGATTTCTTGGGCTGCTTTAATTAAAATTAATATTTTAATAAAGCACAAACCATTTCATGGTAGGAATTGAGGCTAGGTAATTAATATATATTTTTTTACTGGAAATTGATGTGAATTACAGTCTACTTTGACGGGTGAGTGTTATCGTAAATATGTGGGTGCGTAAATTACACTTCCCTTTCCTTTTTTTTTTTCTCAACCACTTCCTTTAAAATCTTCTAGACATCAAATTCTTGCCTTTATTTTTAATCACAACTAATTAAGCATGCAATTATTTTTCCTTACCAACTTATTCAATTTTTGCTCTAAATTTTGTTATTTTTCTCGTTCATCGCATTATATATTTTATTTGTGTAGATTTTATATGGTCATAGTTCATTATAAATTTACTATGAACTACTATTTAACCCTATATTGGGCCTACGATCCTATCTATTAAAATCCTTTCGATTTGCTCGTTTAATAAATAAGTCGACTGAGACCTTTTAAAAGGTCTATTTACTTAAATAGACAGACTTGAGCTTTTACATATGCCTTTTAAGTCTCAATGTACCAATCTATTTAACTAAATATGTATATATTAATATACAAATATATAATATATTATATAAGATATTATACTATAATATATATATATATATATATATATATATATATATATATATATATTATAATAGATTATAGGACTTGAATTGTTTGTCATTTGGGTATTATTTTAGGACTATTTTATAATTTTGTTATTGCTTTTGTAAACGTGATAATTCACCGGTAATGTTGATCTTGTTCGTATATTGAATTTTATATTGTTTATAATGTAATGTGATAAATGTGTCTTTGAAATTAATGATGAATATTACAAATTACGTAAATAGACTTTAAAAGGTTTTCACCAAGCTTTTAAAAAAAAAAGTCATGATAGATAATGCGTCGACTTCAGGCTAAAAAAAAAAAAATATATATATATATATATATATATATATAGTAGGCCAAGACTTTTTTATGAAATGTATGGTCCGACCTATTCTATTCCCACTCCTACTAGGGGCTTAGCCCAATTGACATCTGATTTCTCACTTTAGTGTGAGAAATGCTAAAGTGTTTGGACGTATGATCAATTAAGCTTCTACAATTAAAATAATCAAACTTAACTTTATCATAATAAATAATATTACTCCAGAGATAAATTATGATCTTTATTTATTTAAAATAAAATTTATATGTTGAGATATTATAAAATTTGAAATTGTACATGATTTCATTTAAGTTTGCATCAGACATTGTTCCAGAAATTTCAATTACTACTACTTCCATTCCTCTAACACTTCTCATTTGTATATCTAAAAAAAATTAATATTTTATATGCAATGAGTGTTGAAGATAAAAAAGATATAAAAAAAAAGAAAAAAAGATGTAAGAATTTTTTGTCTTGCCATTTATAAAAGTAAATATGAGAAGGTTTAATTGAGGGTTGAGACGTTCATTTTAACGTAATGAAAAGTTTAAGGGACGAGAGAGTATTATACTATTGTGCCGAGGTTCTAGATCATTCCAAATGGCGACAAAACACCAATCCAACGGCTGATATGAAGTGGAAACTTCGAGAGGCAAACAGCACCCTTGATTTCAACACACTACACACAAGTCAGTCCGTCCTACTTAAACCTAATCAATTCATCAACAACCACTCTGCATTCTAGATAAACCCTCTCCTCCCTCATCCGCTTCCTCTGCGACGCACACCTAATCTTCATTCGTTTTCTGGTGAGCTGCTTACACGGATTTTCCCTGCTTATTTTCAATTTTATAGTGAATGTATGGATTCTGTTTTACAAAATATAGAGATTGGACATGACCGGCGGCATCCAAACCACCTTCGAATCTCACTGCTCCGTGATTCCAAAAATACAAAAAGTGTGAATGCCGATGGAATAAAGAAGGAGCTCCTTGGTTATGCATTCCTTCCTGCTAAGGATAGAAGATTGAGAGTTTACTAGTTTTATTTTTGAGTCAACCTCTATTTTTGGGGAAAATTCATTACTCTATATTGTGGGTTTACTGTGATGGATGTTATATTGCTTGGTTAATGCTTGTAGCAGTTGTAGTGTTTAGTGATGTATTTGAAATTGGGAAGCGTCTCTTGCGTTTTTCAAAATCTTGAGATTAGCGATACGGTGATACTCCGTAGGTTATTTAGATTGATGTTGAGATTTACTGATGGCTGGAAGTGTGGAAAGTGAATACTCCCGTTTTCATTTAACTTTAATCTTTAGAATTGGAACTCCATAATCAAAATCAGAGTCTAAGTAAAAAAATCTCGATTGTATAGATGATACATGGGATGTCGAATTCAGTTATCTATATTTGCAGTTCATATGTGATAGTATGTTATAGATTTTAGAGATAACTTATTAATTGCAACTAATTGCTGCTGTCCTCAGGTATAAGGAGTAGATGGCTTCAACTATTGCTGGCATGTCCTCAGTTGCTTCCTTAGCTGCCCCTGGCAGCAGGGTGATGGATGATAAATTTGCAGCTTCGTCTAATAAGTTGTCTTCTTTTGCTGCAATATCTTCTAGTTCACTTGGGAGGAGAAAGAATGTTGTTCTCCGGAAATCTCGTTCCACTCAAATAACAGCAGCTGCAAAGGATTTGTACTTCAACAAGGATGGTTCAGCTATCAAGAAACTTCAGGTGTTTAACTTTGATTTATGATTTCTTGATAGTCAAAGATACCTTTCTCTGAGGAGATTATTGATGGATGATTTTCTTGGTGTCAGAATGGTGTTAACAAGCTTGCAGATCTAGTTGGTGTCACCCTTGGGCCCAAAGGAAGAAATGTGGTTCTTGAAAGCAAGTATGGGGCCCCCAAAATCGTTAATGATGGAGTTACTGTGGCCAGAGAGGTATGCTGAATCACTAATACTTTAAATTGTATGTATGCGCTTATTGGATAGGTAGCGGACACCTACTTGATTTCATGTGAATAAAGTTTCTCTAGCCAATATCATAGAAGACATAATAATTGTCCTGTATTGTTGAAGCAATTCATCACCTTTATTTTGAGTTACATTGGTGATATGATCAATCTTATTGATTTTCCCATAGGTTGAGTTGGAGGATCCTGTTGAGAATATCGGAGCTAAGTTGGTGAGACAAGCAGCTGCAAAGACCAATGACTTGGCTGGAGATGGGACAACAACATCTGTTGTTCTTGCACAAGGTCTTATTGCCGAAGGTGTCAAGGTATGTGGCGTCTGTATCAAATATAATGTAAAATGTCACACATGCTGATGCCTGTCTATGCAATAATCGATGTTTTCAGGTGGTCGCTGCTGGAGCAAATCCTGTCCTTATCACTAGAGGCATTGAGAAGACTACCAAGGCGTTGGTGGCTGAACTGAAAGCAATCTCAAAAGATGTACTTATAGTGTTTATTAAGTTGCTCACCACATGAATTCTCTTGTAACGATTATTAAGCAAATGGAATAACCTGTGTTTTTCAGGTTGAAGATAGTGAACTAGCGGATGTTGCTGCTGTAAGTGCAGGGAACAACTATGAAGTGGGGAACATGATTGCAGAGGCTTTGAGCAAAGTTGGTAGGAAAGGTGTGGTAACTCTTGAAGAGGGCAGAAGTGCAGAAAACAATCTTTATGTTGTCGAAGGGATGCAATTTGATCGTGGCTACAGCTCTCCTTATTTCGTAACTGATAGTGAGAAAATGACTGTTGAATATGAGAACTGCAAGGTAATCATATATTTTTCCTCTCCAATGAGATGCATAAGAATTTTGTTCTTTCTAACACAAGTGGATTTCTCGTGTAGTTACTGCTCGTTGACAAGAAAATAACCAATGCAAGGGATCTTATTAGTGTCTTGGAGGATGCTATTAGAGGTAGCTATCCTGTTTTGATAATTGCTGAAGATATAGAGCAAGAAGCTCTTGGAACTCTTGTTGTGAACAAGCTGAGGGGGCACTGAAGGTTGCCGCTCTCAAAGCTCCTGGGTTTGGTGAAAGAAAGAGTCAGTATCTTGATGACATTGCAATATTAACCGGAGGTAATTTTTTGGTTCCTTCTTTTCTGATGGGCTTTCAGATTGACTGTGTGTATCTTTATATTCCATTTCTGTTATTTGTTTGGCAATATATCTTATCTTACTTTTTTGGTCGTCTGTTATTAGAATAAGTCTTCCTCTGTATGCAGGAACGGTGATCAGGGAGGAGGTCGGGCTAACCTTGGACAAGGCTGACAAGTCAGTCTTGGGCCATGCTGCCAAGGTGGTGTTGACTAAGGACTCCACGACAATAGTTGGAGATGGAAGCTCTCAGGATGCTGTTTCTAAACGTGTTGCACAAATTAAAAATCTTATTGAGGTGTGTATTTTTCACCTTATACTTACATTACTGTAGAGGTTGGTGGCAAAATTCAAAGGTTTTTGAAGAACATGAGTGATGGAATCACGTTTGTGCAGGCGGCTGACCAAGATTATGAAAAGGAAAAATTAAATGAAAGAATTGCAAAGCTATCTGGAGGTGTTGCTGTGATTCAGGTAATTTAATGTTTGTGTAGCTCTCTTAAAATGTATTTATCAATTAAAAATTGGTGTGAAAACATTAACAATTTTACACTTGTGAAATGTAAAGGTTGGTGCGCAAACTGAAACAGAGCTGAAGGAGAAGAAGCTTAGAGTAGAAGATGCTCTGAATGCCACTAAGGTATGCTACAAACTGAAGCTGTGTAGGAATCATCATCTTGTTTGAGTTGGTGGTTGATGGGAGATGGTTTTTATGATAATGAAATTGTTACTGATTACAGGCAGCTGTTGAGGAAGGAATTGTTGTTGGAGGTGGATGTACATTATTGAGGCTAGCGGCCAAAGTTGATGCAATCAGGGAAACTCTTGATAATGACGAGGAGAAGGTAACCACTTGTCTAAACTTTAATCTTGAAATTGGTAGTGGATGACCGGAATTTGTTTTAATAATTGTGATTATGTGAGATGTAGGTTGGAGCTGACATAGTGAAAAGAGCTTTGAGTTATCCCCTGAAATTGATAGCCAAGAATGCTGGTGTTAACGGAAGCGTTGTTAGTGAGAAGGTGGGTGAATATTTGAATATCATATTTGTAGAGAAATGTGATTTAGTATGGGGAAGTTTGAAAGTAAAATGTTGTACGTGCTTGTAGGTGCTATCAAGTGATAATCCAAAATATGGATACAATGCTGCTACTGGAAAGTATGAAGATCTTATGGCTGCAGGAATAATTGATCCAACCAAGGTGAGAAGTTTCCCTAGGCACCGATCAAATCTTGTGTGGTGATTCAAGCAAGGAAACTCCCGACGGTCTTGTTTACGATCTTAAGTGAACTTGTGTTTTTCTACGTCTCATGTTACTTTGTTGATAATTACAGGTGGTAAGGTGTTGCTTAGAGCATGCATCTTCGGTGGCCAAGACATTCTTGATGTCGGACTGTGTAGTTGTTGAGATTAAAGAAGAGGAACCAGCCCCACTTGCGAACCCCATGGACAATTCTGGTAAGATTGATTGATTAAATGATATGGTGATAGCTTATAGCTATAATGTGTGGGATACATACTCAAAAGTCATGGTTTTTGTCAGGCTATGGATACTGATCAGCAAACTGAAAAGATGCAAATCCAAGGAGGGACTAGACTAGGCCTGACCCTGATGAATTTTTGGAATTTAGTTAAATTGTAGGGGTGAGAGAGAGAGATGAAGGCAATAGATTAATCCACCAAGTATTATCTTGATTGGTTGTATAATAAAACATTGATATGATGATGAACGAGTGCCGTGCTGCTTCTCTGCAAGAAAGAAATGAAATGAAGAGGATATCATTATTTTCTCCATGTCCAGTTTTCTTTTTCTTTTTTAATTATATAATGTTAACCGCTTAGAAATATGTATGTATTAATTCATAAAAAGTGAATATTGCGTAATATAATTAATTAAACAATAAAAATATTGAACCCCAAGAATGGGATGAAGGGTGAGATATCTATCCTTGTTTGGGGGTTTATCGCTGCTCCCCGGACCTAGAACAATAAGCATTTATTCCTTGACAATTTATTAAAAATTGATTACAATTTATTAAAAATTGCACCCATTTCACACAAGTTTTTGCCTTCACTTTATTCATAAATGGAGTATACAATATTTCAAAATATCTTTATTTTATCTATTTTATTTATATTTTCTTAAAATTTATTAAAATCAAACGAACATACTTTTCGTGCGAAAGAAGTACTAAAGAAAAATCCTTATGGTGTGATTATTGCAAATATATGGAAGAGTATTATGTTTTTGTAACACACTCATACATATAAGGAGTAATTTTTCCTTCAAAGTTTCCTATATGGACAATTAATGACAAGTGACTCTCCACTTCCCTTTAACCTACCAAAGGAAGCTATCAAAGCTACAGGGAAAATCTCTCATAGTCATATCCTTAGGACCACAAAAAAATATTCTTAAATGGGGTTATTCCTAAATAGAGTTATAAGGGTTTTTTTAAATGTATGTATATTATATAATGGTATAATTAATAGATACATGTACATGTAATGTGTTGAACTTAATTGAACTAATTTACTCACGTAATATGAAAAGACAATACTCAAGAGTCACCCAGAGGATGATAGCATAGAAGTACAAAAAGTTTCATGTGAAGAAGCTTTAAAGCTTACTCGACAAGTTAGAAATGTTTTGGGTTCAACAAGAAGGTGGTCATGTGGACGAGCTAATGCGCACACGCAAGTTGAAGGATAAAGTTACAAATCAAAAGATTAAATCATTGTCACAATCAACCTTGAACAAGTATTTTAAATCAACTTAAATCTATTGTAAAATTATATATATTATTATGATTTATTCCTAAATGGAGGTGTATTTCTTTATGTTGGGACTTGAAAAATATGAATTATGACAATACGGAGTTTATTCCAAATTATAACTCGGTCTCAAGTAGGGTTGTAAACGAATCGAATCGAGTCGAATACCGCTATTTTGAATTTGTATTCGAATATTTTTCGAATAGTAAATGTGATTTATATTCAATTTGAAATTGATATCGAATTTTTCGAACTATTCGAATATTCGAATCGATTTTTTCTCAAATATTATTTTAAACAATATTCTTTGAGTATTTAATTCAAAATTAATTTCGTTGTTTCAATTCACAATACAAGTTACAAATTCAAAAGTTACATAATCAAATACAAAACGAAAAAAATTAATTATCAAATTACATAACGAGAATCAATCTTCCATCGATTTTGCAAACCAAATTCAAGTTGTTTGCAACATGACATGAATGACTCTTCTTGCTCCTAAATAAAAACAAAAATAATTAAAATCAGTTTATTCATTAAAAAAATCATATATTTCAAAATGAATTAAAAAATTAAAAGAACTTATGTTATAATGGGTTTCTTGATTCCATGAAGTCGGCGAACTTAATCTGCTCCACAAATCAAAATTTCTACCATGTGAGGAGTTAACCTTGAATGATAAGGATCCAATACATCCAAATCTTTGTTATGAATCGATGATGAAGAAGTCATCGAGTTTTCTCGAAAATCTACTAAAATTACATTAATGAACCAAAAATTGCAAGAAATATTGTGTAAAATTTATCCAATCAAAATAATATTTTTAATTGGTGTATTCATTAAAAATGGTGTTGTTTTTATTAGAGTGGTGCGGTGTATTTATAAAATATATGGTGCAAATAATTGGAGCCTTAATATATTTATATAATATTAATATATAGATTTATATATTTGCTATAAAAATAATATATATTTATATATAATATATATTTAAATATCGAATCGAATATTTACGAATATCGAATCGAATATCATAATTTTGTATTTGTATTTGTTTAATAATCGAATCAAATCGAATATTCGTAATCAAATTCGAATCATAAAATTTCGAATACGAATATCGAATTTCGAGCACGAATCGAATCGAACCAAAATATTTGATTTGTATACAACCCTAGTCCCAAGTTGGGACCATTAATTTTTATTCCTAAAGAGAGTTTATTCCTTAATAGAGTATTTTTTTAGAGGTTTTATCGTATTTTGTAATGTCTTATCTACCTCGCATTAATTTTTCACTTATCGAAATTCGATTTTGAGATTTTAAATACATAAACAATCATATTTCATTTAATTTCCAAGAAATTAACTTTGAATCTTTCAATGAATTGTTTAAATATGAGTGTTCCAACATTTTATAAACCAACATTTTCCAACACAAACTACTCGTTTTATTCGTTTTCATTAATAATTTTATTTTTATAGATAAAATAAATTGGACTTATAATACTATTTAAAATTTAAGAAGAAATTATTTTAAACTTAAACTTAAAATTATTGATATGCAAGAACGTAAATATTTCAGTCTGAAATTTGGGAGTGTCTTTGAAACTCAACGACAACAGTGAAATTCAATATTTTAAAGCTGGTATCACCCAGTAATTTTTTTAAAAATGTTCTTGTTTCAGAACATCACTTAACACACGTTTAAGGGTGTTTGCAATCCAATAAAATTTTTAGAAGCACTTTCATTATATAAAATTGATACTATTAAAATAATTTATTGATATTATAATATTTATTTAGTGATATCATTACATTTATAAACCGACATCCCAATATAATATTATTAATGAATATAATGATATTAATTTCATACTATAAAATTACATCACATAAGATTTTGTGTTTTTCTTTTCTTTTTTGAAAGGGAATTTGTAGTGCCTATTTACAACTATAAACACTTCCAATTACTATTATTTTTTTAAAAATCAGTAGACTCAATTTTAAAAACAAGAATTCTAAAATTTCCGTCCCACTTGTAGACCATGAAAAAGCACTAAAGCTACATTTTGTAGGACGTATAAAAGCTAGTTTGTGAAGGTAGCGAAAAGCAGACGCGCGCGTGGCACCAATTGCTGCAATTCTTTTTAAATTTGAGCTTCACGCGGTCTCTCTCTTAATCCCCCATCTTTGTTTTACCTGACCAAAAAGGTGTAGTGCGACTCATACTCTCTCTCTCCGTCTTGTATAATTGAAATAATTATCACATGATCCGCTGGAAAGGAAAAAAATATAAAGAACCTCTAAAAAAATATTCTCAAATCCGAAAGAGTTTTAATCCCTCCATTCAATTTTAATTGGCGTAATTTTTAATTTATCCATCCAATTTAAGTATTCATATTCTAAAATAGAATACAAAACTTTATTTTCATGCGAACAATATCTCTTTAATTACTCAAATTATCTTTGATTTTATTCATAAATAATCATTTTATTTATAAATAAATTCTATTCCTCCGTCAGGAACCTTTCACACTGATTCTTTTAACGATTTTGTGTGAGAGTTATTTCATAGTAATACGTTAACAAAAGTTATTTTATATGAATGATACGCCAGTTAATAAGATCAACTGGCATATCATTCATATAAAATAACTTTTGTAAATGTAAAACTATTAAATAACTCTCACACAAAAACCAAAAAAGTCAGTGTGAAAGTCATGGGACGGAGAATATAATACTTTATAATATTCTTCAATATATTTACTTTATACATAAACTAATATTTTTAAAATTTGTGTAAAAGTTTTTATGTATACCAATATTGGATAGTATTTTTACCCAAAGCCGACCAGAATTGAACATTCAAATTTCTATGTAGCTGATATTTTTTTATTTTTGTTTTATATCGGATCGCGTACACCACGTTTTCGATGTGCAATTGACTCTTCATATTGGAAAATGAAAGCACCTGACTTCCCACTTTCACAAATCACAACCAAGGTTCTTAATGGACCTTGCTCTGACCTCTACTTTCCGGCCACTTTATCTGCCGGAATATACCCACTTTCGCCGGGGTCTTCACCAACACTTTATTCTCCGGCAACGTCCGAAACTAAAACCCACATTATCTAGGCAAACAGTGATCATCGCAGCACAGAAAAAGCCGAAAATCGAAGGGGTGAGTGAAGAGCTCAACTCCATCGCGTCCCAGAATTTGGACCATGTTTCTGCGCGAAGAAGGGTGCGTTCAGCTTTTGCAAATGTTCAAGAGCAGCTTGATCATGTTTTGTTCAAGGTATGATTCTTTAATTTTCATGATTTTGTCTTTATTTCCGTATTTTATGTTACTGACTGGTTAAGTTGCGTTTTTCTCTGGTGGTGAGCAGATGGCTCCAGCTGGGATCAGAACAGAGGAGGTAAGCCATAGACATTAGTGAGCTTGAAAAGTAAATTTTAAATGAATCTACATCCCATGCGTGTAAAATAAGATCTCTTTTTATTTCAGTTTTCTTTGACAAACATTATGTGAAGCATGATAATAATGTCAAGTTCATTCGACTTGAGCTAGCTCTTGATTTTCACTGTATTACCTTTTTGGAGTTTAATTGAAGATTCTCGTATGATAGAAACGGGGAAAATTAAAATTTTGGGATTACATCTTGATACTAGGAAGTTCAACAATTGAATTACACAAGGCTTACGTTTTCAGTCCCATGTATAGTTGAGAAGTGATATGTATGCTCCATTTTATTACATTTCTATTTGATTTCTGGAGATGTTCATTGTAATAAATGTTTTCTGGAAGTAGAACACTTCTTTTATCCAATATTATGATGTAATTTTCACCGTGTTTTATGTAGTGGTATGAAGTGAACTCAAATGGACAAGAAATCTTTTGTAAAAGCTGGTTACCAAAACCAGGTGTACGGATCAAAGGGGCTTTGTGTTTTTGCCATGGATATGGTGATACCTGCACCTTTTTCTTTGAAGGTTTTGTATCTCTTCATTTCATCCACGTCCATTCTTTTTATCGTAGAAACATTAACCACATTAACTTAGGAGGCACATGCTTCATAATTCCTCATTGAGAATGTGAATATGATATAGAATATTGTGGTGGTTAATTAGAATAAAAAACAATCAATTCACATTGACAATATAACCATTATTCACATTTTAGTTCACTATTCGATGATTCTCGCTACAATCCTCATTAAAGAATTTAAACCAAACGCCCCGTAGTATACATCTGAAAGAGTCCAACTTACTATCCTTATAATTTTGAATTCTAGGCATTGCCAAGCACATTGCTTCTTCTGGTTATGGTGTCTATGCCATTGACCATCCCGGCTTTGGTCTTTCTGAAGGATTACATGGCTATGTCCCCTCATTTGACGGAATAGTTGATAATGTTATAGAGCAATTCTCAATAATGAAAGGTGCATTCTCCATACTTCTCTAAAACCTTGGAACTTTCGTTCCTTGAATGATGATTTGCTTTGTTTTGAGTCGAATGTCCGCTCAAAATCAGCTCTGTGTTGTGATACACAGGAAGGCCAGAGATTCGAGGCCTGCCCCACTACATATTTGGTCAGTCGATGGGGGAGCAATAGCTCTTAAAGCACTTCTAAAAGCGCCAAATGAATGGGATGGCATTGTGCTTGTTGCTCCAATGTGTAAAGTAAGACCCCCCAATTCAATCTTGTTATCCAAGCTTCGTACAAATTTGCATCTATTCATCATATGATGTGCTTAAGAACAACCAGTTTATGAATTAAGCCAATGTGCATAAGCTCCAAATCTTGGGTTGATTGTAAAAGAAAAATGAGTTTTGGGTTGTGATTAAAAGTGATTTCTTATCTTGGCATTGAAACTGCAAAGTAATTGAAACCTCGGTTTGCTTCTCAGATCTCAGAGGAAATGAAACCTCCTCTTCCACTCCAGAAAATTCTAATCTTTCTATCAAAGCTTATGCCACAAGCAAAGCTCGTCCCTCAGAAAGATTTAGCAGACTTGGCATTCAGAGAGTCGAACAAGAAACAAATGGTATGCCATTTCTCCTATTTATTCTCATGAAATATGTAAAATTTTAACACATTACAACTATCATTCCCAAGTCTTCAAATGTTCTTTGATATATAAAAAAATATGCGAGGGAGTCTAGTGTGAGACGGTTCATACATGAGTCGGAGCTCTACTATAGTACTTCGGTCATACTTACTTTTGATACATGATGATTGGTGTGAGGCTCCATGAACCCATGAATCATATAACATGTTAAATGAGATGTGTTTCATGTATGAGATCGTCTAATGCAAGTTCCTAGCTTAGTTATTACATGTTGAAGTAACTGAACTTCCTTTTCTAGGCTCCATACAATGTCATATGTTACTCGGATCAAACACGGTTGAAGACTGCCGTGGAACTCTTGAACGCCACAGAGTACATTGAATCACAGGTCGACAAGGTAAAAAAGCGAGAATTACGTAATTAAAAATATTAGTTGTTTTATTACAAAGTTATTGTTACGATCAATTATATGATAAAACTATTTTACATAAGATCAACTCCATGGATTATGATTCATTACATAATGGGGATATGACAGGTTGCGTCTCCAATGCTGATTCTTCATGGAGCTGCAGATAAAGTGACAGATCCTCGTGTGAGCCAGTTTCTATACAACGCTGCTTCTAGCAATGATAAAACTCTGAAGCTTTACGATGGAGGTTTCCACTGTATTTTGGAAGGGGAACCTGATGATAGAATCCTCACCGTTCTTTCTGACATTGTATCATGGCTTGATTCTAGGACTAGTGTAAAAAAACAGACCTAATTTGGTTTTGAATGAACTTTTTCTCTTAATTTGAATCTTGAATTTTCTTAACTTTATTGGTTGAAGGTCACTTAGATGGATTGATCATTAATTAGTCACTCTTATCTACCCGGTAAATCTAAAATGGTTACTGAGCCAGAGAGAGACCAAGAGAGGTTAATTGCGGATACTCTTTACACAGTGTCGTTTTAGTGCTCGTTTGGTTTCTCTCATTAATTATCCGGTAGACACGATTGACTTCATTTTAACACTTGTTAGACTATGTTAACCCATTTGTCATGCCCTAATTATGAAAACAAACGAGCACTTAGAGGTTAAATTTTATTTTTAATTAATCATCACTTCTTCGCGCAGATGCATGGATGAGCTCTTCACTCACCCCTTCGACTTTTGATTTTTCCTGTGCTGCGATAATCATTAATTGATAGGAAAAAAATAAAATTCATCATGTATATAGGAAATTGGATTTTCAATTCATTCGACGACCATAACATATTTCAAGGGTTTTTAGAGGTTTCATTATACTTTTTCCAACCGGTCACATGTTGTTAATTAATTCCAAGGCAAAGTTTAACCGAGAATATTATTTGTATTAGTTGAAGAGTATAATGTATATTAATAAAAGATATAATTGTGATAACGGAATGATATGTCATATATTATTAAAGAGTAACAATCGTGATAATCTGAAAAATTAATTTATATTATTTTAAAGTATCAATCGTGATAAATGAAGAGTATGTCTTATATTACAAGATGACAATATTACAAAGAGTACGACGTGTATATTAAATAGTATTATTAGTTGGGATAGGTGAATGTATCCATTTTTTCAATATACTTTTATTTCAATTAATCGCCCGTGGAGTTCGCATTAATACACACGGTTAAACCCGAATAGAGTTTATTATTATTTTTTTAATAAGTAAGCATGAAATTTTATTATTATAATAATGTAGGAATAACAATCTTGGTAGGCTGTATTTATGTAGAAATTCCCGGAGAAATACAAATCAGCTGCAGATGACTTAATTACAATATGATTATAAAAAATAGAGAAAAGAATAAAGTTTGATATTCTGAAACTCAAATGCCTCCAAAGTCCAAAGATCCAAATGCCAGTAGAGGAAGACATGGAAGCCGGACAATATAATGGTTTGTTTTTTTGTTTGTTGAAAAAGTAAAATATTCCTCTGTATACAAATTTTTATTTTATTTTGGGGTATACGGTGATTGAACTGGACCAGCGAATCAGACGCTTGACTTCTTGGTATTCATCTACTGTCGGTAACTTTCCTGATTTTTTAACATTTGTTTAAAATTAACAAGAAACAAAATATTATTTATAATAAAAATATCTTCAGAACTCGTCATATGATATAATCTTTTTGTCATAAATGTTTGCACCCAAAATAATCACTTTTTTAGAAAAAGATGTACTCCATTAGTTTAAAGAATTTAGTTATGTTTTTTTTTATATATATACATATAATTTAGTCATATTAAAAAAAATCAACATTTTATCTATTATTCTTCAAACATCTTTCTAGTTACGCTTCAAACATCTCTTTAATTACTCTTCAAACATATTTTTAATTACTCAAATTGTCATTGATATTATTTATTAATAATCAATTTATTCATAAATGTATCACACAATATTTCATAACATTCTTTAATATTTCTACTTTACAAAATAAACTACTATTATTTCTTAAAATTTATGCAAAAATAAACAAGATTAAATTTATTGGACGGAGGGAGTAATGAATAAAATTTTGAAAGATAATTTGATAATTTTTTATGTATAAAGTAAACAAATTTGTTGGATTAAATGTAATGCAGGCGTAAAAAGAAATAATTTTGTATAAATATTTGAATAATTGTGATAATGGAAGTTTATGAAAAGATTTACAAATTTTTTAGGTGTAAATAATTATGAGTTGAGGAGAATATAGATCAGCTTGGATTAAAAGAATTATTTGTGTCGGTGAGAAGACCTAATATGAAAAAGTAATCTTAAAGTTTTGTACTATATTGCCATTGGATTGGATATTTTGATTATTAATTAATAATTAGTACTGTTTCTTTGTGTTCTCGGCTTTGCATTATTGGATTGGATATTTTAATTATTAATTATTCCTTTTAGAGGTGGATTTTGATATTTCACTTTAGTTTGAGGATCCCAAATTAAATTCATTGCGCTCAAGCATATATTGTATGTTTGGTCCCTACAAAAAAATAACTATCTCCACTCCAGAGTTGGGCGCTCCAGATCCCGTAGCCTCGCTCCATTATATAATCCAGACTCGTACAGTGCCAATTGCCCTGGAAAATTCGATAAGATTCTGGAAAGAGTGATATTATTTTGCTCAAATAATCATTTCACGGCTTCCATACTCTAAAGTGTACTGCGACTCAAATTCTCTCTCTCCTTCTTGTGGATCTGATCTAAAAGAGGCGAAAGGTAATTGAGAAATGAAAATTGGAATCGAAACGTTTACTTCAATTTACGCATCTGTCTACTTCAGTATGCTTATTATTTTAAAGATGTTTAGTATCTGATTTGATTTGCGAGCTATGATACTATGTCGGTTTTATATATACATTATTTATTTATTTGGGTTAATGATGAGTCTGCTTGATGGATGTTATTGGGCACTTGATTTAGAATCATGTTTATGGACTTGCAATTTGAAATCGTATGAGAAAAATAATAATTCATTTTGCACAATTATTGATGTTGAAATTTGAAAATATGCTGCTTTTGTCATTTCCAAGTTCTTTACTCATTTTTTAAAACTTTTATTAAAGGACGGAAGAAGCTTGATCTGCTGTTTTTTGCTTTAGCATAAGATAGGTGTAATAACTATAATTTGAGGCCGAAATAGACATACCTGAACCCTATGATTTGTGGATCATTGGTTTTATATGCCTTCTTCCACACAACGGTCTTTAGAGGCGTAGTACTAGTCGCCCCTAAATTGAATTCAGAATATGAAAATTGATTCTTTTTCTATTTCTTATAATCATACTGTGAGGAATTGAACTAAGTTGTAATTAAATCATCTATTGATTTTCTGGGACTACATAAACATATAGAGAAGTTAGTGTTCATCAGCTTCAGCTTATTGCTTCCATCTGCACTTCTCTGACCAGATTTGTGATTTTTGATCTGGAAAAAATAGGAAATATGCGTCGTGGAACTAGCAACGGTGGGGGACAGAGCTCATTGGGGTACTTGTTTGGTGACGGTGAGGCTCCAAAACCAGCAGCTCGTAAAGCCGAAGCCGTGCCAAATGAAAGTAAAGAACCTTCAGCGAAACCTAATGCCGCTCCTCCTCAGCCAGTAGACATTAGCAAGCAGATTCCTGCAGGCATTCACAGTACTGCGACCAACAACTACTTCAGAGCAGATGGTCAAAATACTTCCAATTTCATCACGGTAATGTCTCCAAACAAACAAGGCCTTTTGTGTTTGATTGATGTTGATGAGGATCATTCGCATGGTATTTTGATATTTTAATAATGTATTTTTGAAGAATAAAAGAGAGTTATAACTTATAATAATGACCAACAAGAATGGCCAAAAAAAAATAATGACCAACAAGAAGTACACTTCAGAATGAGAAATCCTAGTTGCCTAACTAGTCTATCTTTTGATGATTTGAACTCATTTGATTGAATGTTGATTTGTTTTACTTCAATTATAAGGCATATTTGCAATGTAATTTATTGGTATTCCATACAGCAGTAATGCTGGTCATGTCTAGGATTATTTAACACTTCCCTTTGCTAGAATTAAACTAAATCTTACTCCTCACCTGAACTATAGTTTTTGTGTGTTGAACTGTTGACAGTCTACTTTGAATTTTAAAGATAATTCATCCTCTTGTTAAAACAATGCACTCATCTGTTGAAAACTATGTACCACAAATGTTGCCCCTCATTTACACCACTAACCATAGAGAACATGACTCCTAAAATTGTTCCATGTTGTGCGTATGGAAGCAGTCACAAGATGAAGTCATTGTACACATCTTTGATAGTAATAGTATGCTTTGAATTAAACATCATCTGATTGTTGTCTACGTCACTTCACCATCCATCTTCATCATTGGATTATAAATATAGTTAGCATTGTTAGTTCTGCCTTTTATGCTCCCCCTCTGTTATTCCATGGTCACCTATGCTATACAAGAGTATCCAAAATGACAATAATTAGATAAACTATTACAAATTATAGCCTTTTATGTGGCAATCATAATCCTGCACGTCAAGGCCATGTAAATATAGGTGTCTTGGGACACTTTTTGATTGATTGCTTAACCAAATAATTATTCTGTAGCATGTCGGTGCATGGTTTTTCATTTTTCTATGCTGGCATTTGGTTTGATTGAAATAATTGCTTTGTCACAGGATCGACCATCGACAAAGGTTCATGCTGCCCCTGGAGGAGGTTCTTCGTTGGGTTACCTGTTTGGTGGTGGCAGCAACTAAGTCCCCCGCTAGCCTCATCCAGCGTGCTATGTGAATTTTGTGTGTAAATGTGGTGCAATTGTGTTTATCTTCAGCTTCGATTAAGCCTCGTGCAGTGCTCTGTCAATCTCTTTGAAATTTGTGGTTAAAACTAGACGTGTTTTACAACATGCCTTTATGTTTGTGGTCGTCAAAGACCTAGTTGAGTATTCTCATATATACATGAGTGTGTTTCCTAAATATATTACAAACGTTTGAACACTTTAAGCATCTATCAAGAAGCTCGTTTTCAGCTGTATCTTATACTATATTAGTTGTTTATACTTCAACAGGGTATATTCATGATATTTTCAGGAGTATATCCGTACGTATCTTATACTATATGAGTTGTTTTATACTTCAACAGGGTATATTCATGATATTTTCAGGAGTTTATCCGTCTATTCAAGATCAAGATTAATGCAGGGACAATAAAATTATTCAAAGTCATTTCTCCCTTTTTAATATTACATGCATTAGAGTACTAAAAAGTACATGTATCACTTAAAATACTTAAAAACTCATGATGAAATAATGCATAAAATATTAAATGGATAAATTGACTCTTGAGAAATACTCCTGAGAAACAGAAACAATGCGTACGACCTCTGATCGGAAAAAAGTTCACTAAAATAAAGTATAGATTGCAACTGAAATCAATCTCGAGCAGCAACAGATGTAATTAGAAAAAATAAAAGTGCAGGTACCGATTTGAAAAAATTATAGTGTAGGTAGGAAAATGATAATAATTATCATTTTTAATCAGGAGAGACTTCCATGCCCTTATACACAAGAAACCATCTTTCAACCAGCAAAATTAGAACATAAAAATCATGTGTGTTGCCAGCAATTGTAAAGATAGCAAGTAAGAAAAGTTGATGGTTTCATTCTTTGATCTCAACATACATCGTCTCAGGCTCCATGTTGTTGAGGAGGAGGAGCAGTAATAATTCCCCATCTTCGACGAACATCTTCCAAGTCCTCATTAAAATGGTGCTCGTAATATATACACATTAAGTCGCTGCATTTCAAACCAGCCTGGAGGGCCCAAGGGAAGTAATGTTGGTAGAATAATTTCCTCTGCTTTCCGGTGAATCTTGCAGTACCACCAACAACTGATAGGGCACACATAGGGAGAAACATCTGCTCAAATTCTATAACTTTGAGTGCAGATTCACCAATCAAATTGGTGGGTAGCCCAAACAGGGTATGCCAAAAGTCATGAACCTCACGTGCACGCGTTGCAACATAGGCTATTTCTTCAGTCTCCATGAACCGCACGGGTGGCCTATCATCAGGGGAGAAATTTCTTGATCCCATAAACTTTGCATATGCAGCACCAAAAGTGTTTGGTGGAAGGTCCCATGCATGGCCTACATTAGCAGAGATAACACGAGGACGTTCCACTAGTATAGCCTGTGGATGATAGATAAAGTTTGTAATCATCAACAAGTAGATCCATTGTTAAAGATAGTAATGCACCACTTGAACCTGAAAGTACATGATAAATCTCCAAATTTTCCATCTCTTCACATAGATTTACAGAACACATGATGTCAGAAAGCTAAATTATATGCCAAAATCTATTAACAAGAGCAAAAGAACAAATTTGGTGGCACTTGCTCACATATGGTTGATAATCACAATTCTTATATGAGGCCAAAGATCAAACTTCCTACACGAAGGAATTGTAAGTAAGAATTCATACAAGATTGTAGGAATTCTTCCCTAATTGCTTTCAAGATTAGTCTTCATGCCAGCCCAGGTAATGCTAGTATGCTACTAATTGTTGCTGAGTTGAGATACACACACATACGTAATTCAACACAAATGGAACTGAGCTAGTTCCCCAATAGAAAATAAATAACAATGTTCTTCAATGAGCTTGAAAAGATGAGGGTTAATTCCCCCACATCTAGCACATTACGACCAATCTGTTTGTTACTCGTATCACTAATTACTCAATCTGATTGTAAAAGCAAACGTATTGATCACCCTGATATGAGCAGGAACACGCATATTATGCACCATAATCACGAGCACATATAAATTCGCATTTCAGAAGAAGGCAGTTGAAAGACAGAAGTCAATTCCTTATAGGAGGAAAGTATGCAACACTTCCATGTTAATAACATGCTTACAAACCAAAAAATAACAGCAACTTTTTAATAAAAAAGCTCACCTGGCCTTCTGGACAGCTCTTCATCCTCTCTAGCACCCTTTCAAATGCAGGCTTTCCAGTAGTTTCCCCAAGAGCAGCTATCAAATCGGCTCTTCGTGGATCCAACAATGCTCCAACAGCTGATCCAACTGCAACGGCCGCCTGCTGCCATCCCTTCAGTCCAACTCGAGCACCCCCTATCATTTCCCTGCTATATCATATAAGTTTGTCAAACTCATCAAAACCAAAACAGATGCGTGTTGGTACAATCCATATTCCTATGGAAAACTTAACAAGAAGTTTCCAAGAAAAAAGAAGATTCATAATTTGAGCATCAACGTTATGCACCAAGAAATCAATTAGAAATTCACTGCTTTAAAATAGTGATCAATTATACCCAACTATAATAAACAGAAAATTACAGTATCAATTTGTTGGCTACATCTATAAAACTCTCAATTTAAAAATATTTCTTGCTGGCAATTGAATATAGGAAACAGAGTGATTGTCGTTTAACGAAAACCCAGTGATTTATAATTAGATAAAGCCAATACCTGAACAGATTAATACTAAGGAAATAACAGTGATCACCGTCGATACAAGTCATAAACTTTTAGAAAAATCAAGGCACTATTCATACATATAGACATTAAGAGAGCAATATATTGTTCATAATATTCAACGAAGAACGAAAATCTTGCCAACTTCGTACCAAATTACTAAAACTGTACACAAATTACCGCCGTAAAAAGAGACAGATAAATCATAAGATCAGCGAGTTGCCCGCAAATAGCACATAATTGAGCCCGGAAAAAATAAACGTGGTGAGAGTATCTACCTGAAGCTGACTACTTCAATTTTCTGAAACTCCCTCTCTGCCTGGGGTTTGCCGGTTAGGTCTCCAGCTTCATATCATCACCAAAACGACCACGTTCGGCTGTAGTTCGGGCTCGGAGAATCTGGCAGTTGGGCTTTTAAATCAGAATTTGGGCTAATTAATAAATACGCCTACAAATTTTAATCGGTATATAAAATCTCAATATTACCCTTTTATCACCTTAAAAACCCCCATTACAGATTTTCTCTCCCAGTAATACTCCGATAAGAAATACTCCCCCGGTCCCATAACCGATAATGGAGGCAGATGAATCTGGCCAAATTCACAGGATTACTCTGATTGTTTCTTGTTGCTAAAGAAATGAATAAAACCGTTGTTCTTCGACCAAATCACGAGAAATAACAATATTTTTCAACCAAAAGAATTGAAAATCCATATATTTCGACGACTTTATTGTTCGAAAAGCAAAAGTGAAAAAGAATTTGGACCAAACCTCAAATTCCTTAATGAAGAAAACAACAACAAAGCGAGACGGGAGGGGCGAGTGCACGTCGTTAGTAAACAGGGCGTATGAACAGTGTTTATGGAGGCGAAACACAGTGACGGGGTCGGCGGTTGAGGGTCGCGGGCGTAGCAGGGGCAGGGTTGCGCGCGGTGTGGGGGCAGCCGAGCCGACGGCGCGAAAGAGACGTGGAGGAAAGATAAAATTAAAGGGAGAGAAGAGAAACAAAATTAGGTTTTATGGGTATTTTAATGTGGGTGTACTAATGATTTTATTAATATTGATGGGTGTGTGAACTTTACCGGTGTATTTCCTAACTACTGTACGTGGGTGCAGATTACTTGGTCCTTCCTTTTTCCTTCTTTTTCTAGGTTACATTTTTTTTTCTGCAAGTCGACCCATTTCAATTTCACAGGTTTTAGGAAGAGATAAAAAGATTTAGTAAAAATAAAATAATTGAGTGGCAATAAGTGTAAATGATAGTTAAGTGTGGTAGTATAAATTTAGAAGGTATTTGCTAAAAATAGAATGAAAAATTTATATTGGATGGGATCAAAATAGAAAAATAAGAAATTTTTGCTAATATCGAAAGAATAGATTTTTAAAAATATTAATTTAATGAGTATTGAGTCCCATAAAATTATCATATTTGAACAATTAAAATTTATAAGATGATGATGAATATGAGTAGTCAAGGTGCATCTGGTGCACATGAAGTTCATCGGCTTCTTTTTGGCCATTCACTTTAGAGCACAAAATTTCAAAAACAAGCAAGCGTTTTTTACTCAAAACCAAACGACCCAATACCAAATCTTTTTGTTTCATTTTCATTTTCCGTATGTTTTTGTTCGTCATTTCATTTGGAAAAAGAGGGAGGGAAAGATGAGAACAACACCGATGTGCGCACACCACCATGGCTAACGGAGTTTTGGCTTCTCCTAGCGGTCATCTCCAACGCGAACGGGTCGGTTCTTTTCATGACCCGGTTCTTGGAATACCGGTATCGTGGTTTGCTGTCGTCTTCATAATAGTGTACCATCTCTTCTTCGGCGTGAAAATTGCGATGCCCATTGCCCTTGACCTCTGCATCTCTCTCCTCTGTCAATTCCTCCTCATCTCCAACGGTTGGAAATTCGCCGTCTCCGCCGCATTCCTCCTCAATCTCTCCATCTTTCATGGCGGCTATTTCAAAGACCTATTTGCATCAGAATATGTTAGGTTGAAACATATGCATCCCAACAAAAACCCGCCATTGATCACCTCATCCACCCCCTCTCTCTGTCGAGCTCCTCTTCCGCGCAATGATCGTCGTCCACATTTTTCAGGTTTTTTCTTTGTTTTCACATGGTTCTTTCCCTTTGGCGAACGATTTTACAAGTTTTATCGATTTTTATTGGGTATTTCATGGTGGACGAAGAGTGTCACTTTCTTGAATTGTTATAGAGAGATCATTGATGCCACCACCAACCACAAACACAACACCACTTTCCACAAATCTACTCATCATCATCCCTTTCAATGAAAATTACACCATCCATCATCTGTACATATGTAGTATAATACTTTTTTCTTTTTTAATTTTTTTCTGCAAACTAGATATAGATTGTAGAAATTCTATGTACATTTTTTGGATGTATATAAGGAAACATGATGTTAATAGAATATAGGTTAACCTAACACAACATATTTTGAGTCCCCCTAATTTGTAGTTATTCGTGCCTAATTCTTTACTTGAATAGAATTCCATCTTTTATTTTAATAATTTGGTTTTTACTCTACATAGTCATGTTATTCGAGTCGAGCCAAATTGAGTATTCGAAATTCGAATTTAACTCAAACTTTTGTCGAGTAGACCCGAGCCGAGTTCTATATTATATTACCACGCTAAATTAAAAATATAATGTAGTTTGACTCAACTCACTAACAAGTAACGAGTCTAATAACTCAAGCCGAGTTCGATTATATTACCATACCAAATTGAAATTAGAGTTTAACTCGATTCACTAACGAGTCCTCGTATATTACGTTGAAATACAAGAAAAATATCGTATATCAAACCTAACAAGTCGAACTCGAGCCAACTTATTGCTAAATCGAGTATTTATGAGCTCGAGTGTGGCTCGTTGACCAAAATAAACAAGTCTTAATGAGTCGAGGCGAGAGCGGCTTGATTTGAGTAACAACTTTAACTATACATATGAGTTATGACATAACACAAACTCTTATATGAAACTTATTCATTTTATGAAATTAATGTCATTACATTCATTTAACAATAAAAACACACTTACACATCAATTTGATTAAATCATATCCTATTCAAATTTCAAGATAAGCGCAAATTATTATTTATTGAAAAAACAAGGTTCAAAACTAGTTATTCAAGCACGCTTAAATCATGACCCTATACTCCATAGGTCCAACTTGTCAAACAATTTAAAATTTCTAATTTAATTTTAATATAATTATATTATAATTTATTTTTATTGTTGTACATATTTTAGATGAAATGAGTTAAAGATCACATTTTATTAAGTAATAGCGATATTATTATGTGATTAAATATAATTAAAAACACGAGTATTATTTGTTATCTTTTAATTTTACATGTTGAATTTAAATTACAGCATATTATATCATAAATATATTATATTTTAATTTTTTTGTAGTCTATTAATAATTTATTTAATTCGCGAACCACTGGATTTATAAACGAATTCCCATATTAGTAAGTAAATCGACAAGACAGTGAATGGTTTAGATCCATGGACCTATATAACTGATCCTTTTTTTTTTAATTTTTTTAATATGTATATGAAAGATTGTAAAATTGACTAGATTTTGATCCAAACCAGACCTACTCTTTATAACTATCGTTTTCAACGATTTAAAATAAAGCGTTTATACGTATTCGGGAAGCCGAAGGCAGTCCCAAGGTAGTGAAAAATGGACTTCTCGCCGAGGTCCCGCCGACCGCGAAAGCCCCCGCCGCCAAAGAATTCCGACTTGTATTCTACAGTCGTGATTCACGAAAGAGACGACGCCGTATCCACAGAACCTGCGAGCTCATCGGACTTATACGCCACGATGGTCTACAAGGATGACGTAGTTGAAGACGAGGAAGAATCACTGCCTCCTCTTTTGAAACGCCTCCCCAAGGATTTCGGCGGCGGCGGAGACGACGTCGAGGACTCCGACGATGACGAAGGCGCCATTGCTTCTATCTCCGGAACGATGATTGTGAAAACTGATCGGAGGAGATCTGATGGGAACGCCAATGTCTCCCCTTCGTACACGAAGCCCAGGAGTGCTGCTGCAACTCCGATTTGGGATAGAAGAAGCCCTATTAGCAGAATTGGGGATGATGATGAGGAGGAGAATGCTGGGGACTTCTCGACGTTTGTGGTGAGGGAGAGAGATGATGACGAAGAAAATGAGGAGGAAGAGGAGGAGGAGGGGATGGGGACAATGGTGAGGAGAGGAGGTAGTAGTGGAGTAGGGGGCACGATGAGGAGGGCTGTTGAGAGTATGCAGAAGGCGGGCGAGGTAGGACCAATGGGTTACGGGAAGCGGAAGAAAAGCAGTGGTGGTGGCGGCGAGGGGAGCGTTGGCAGTGGAGTTAAGCAATTGAGGCAGCAGGGGAGTGGGAAAATGTCAACGAGCTCCATACCCGAGTGCATTAGAGAGGATCCTTTTACTAAGTATGAGTTGCTTCATGAGCTCGGTAAAAATTCACGTTTCGAGTTTAAGTGTTTACTTGTTCATTCTCACTGGTTGTTTTATTATTGGTTTAAACTATGGTTATTATCTACATTTGATGTGGAAATGTGAATCTTTTGCTGAATTTTGCACTATTTGTTGCAATCTTGCAACTGAATGTGTAGAGTTTATGATGCAGTCGCATGTAGATCAGAGCCTTTTCTGGAGATGCCATTATAGACGAATGAACTTTTTCCTGATAAAATTTTGGTGGATTGAATTTCAATAAGTTTAAATGCAGTAGATTGTCAGTAATAGCTGTTGGGAAGTGGCTATATTTACCCTAATTTGGCTTTGGATTTGAATTCAGCAATCAAATCACAGTATCTAGTGATGCTACACGAGACAGTTTGGCTTACAAGTTGCCACTTGCTGCCTTATTGCCAAGTAGGGAGTGACACGTGCCGAGAGTGGAAGTGTGATCTTGTGATAGCACACATGTGATGGTTTCACTTGAAACAGACTCCCATGTATTCATTCACTAATTTATAGGTCACATGTTGCAAATATATTGGTCAATCTTCATTGCATCTGCTAAGAAAAAGTGAAAGACCAATTATACATCTATGAAGCGAGTGCGGACTCTTCTTTGCGTTTGTGAACAATTTCACTTCTTTTATAGCCCAGTAATACTCTTTAGGGTTACTTTACACGCATCTTAATTCTTTACCTAGCATAAAAGGTAGTAAGTCACCTTATCTCTTTAGATTCTTGTGAATTTACCAACTGGGTTGAGATATTATGATGTCAATGGTCATTCATTTTCATTTCAATAGATGGAGGAAAATTAAGCTTGCAATAAATCAAATCGCAAAAGAAAAGAAAAATCCTCTTGTGACACATGTGATATTCACAGGATTTAAAATTAAATCATTCATGAGCAGTTAACTGTGCGAAGGAAAAACTATGGACTTTCTTTAATTAGTTATTTATATATTATTTTATTTTGCAATAAATGGTAAAGTGACTTTTTATTAATTGGAAGGGGATGCTCTTGTCCTCAGGAAAGGGTTCATACGGGGCAGTCTACAAGGCTCGAGATATAAGGACATCAGAATTAGTCGCTATTAAAGTTATTTCACTGACTGAAGGGGTATGATCGTGATATGTTGCCATTTTGTGGACATTTCTTTGATTATGTGTACAGCATTCAAATTATAAATTGCAATGTGTTTCCAGGAGGAGGGTTACGAAGAAATTCGCGGAGAAATTGAGATGTTGCAGCAGTGCAGTCATCCTAATGTTGTTCGTTATCTAGGGAGCTACCAAGGAGAAGAGTTTCTATGGGTAGGAAGTAGATTTTTTTATTTCTCAATTCTGTTTATGGATGTTGATAGTGTTTTTTTCTTTTGGTTTGGCACCACCAGCTTTGTCATTGCGTGCCACCTCTGCCTGAGGTTTTGGTTTTGATTATAACAGTTCAATATTAAGTTAAAGTGATTCTCGTTGAAAATTTGGATTTGTTGACAGATAGTAATGGAGTACTGTGGGGGTGGTAGTGTTGCTGACTTGATGAATGTTACTGACGAGCCTCTTGAGGAGTATCAAATAGCATTTATTTGTAGAGAAGCTATAAAGGTACCTTTGATGTATTTGCCCTTGTTTGCTAATGAAAGATTTGACAACTTATTTGTTTTGTCATGATTGATGTATTTGCATAGTATCTGAATAAGTGTGGGCATTTATGAGATTTTACTTTTTCTAAATCTGAATACAGAATACTATAGCATAACTGACGTGACTATAATTCATTCCCAGGATAATCAAATTCCAGTTAAGAATTGTGATTTGTACATATAAGCAATCAGTATCTGTGGACATGCTAATATATCACTGTGGCTGCTGCATATTTTAATTATCTGTTGATGCAGGGTCTATCATATCTGCATTCGATTTTCAAGGTGCATAGAGATATTAAAGGTGGTAATATTTTGCTGACTGAGCAAGGAGAAGTCAAGCTGGGTAAGTCCTGAGATTACCAGTATTCTTATGTTTTAAACCTCTTTTCCAACCTGAAAATGTTGGGCTAGGTAATGCCAAATAATTGTCTTGATCATAGGCTTCAGTTTGGATATGTAGAGTTAATATTTTATTGCCAAAGTCATTTTATTGTTCAAAAATAACTTTACAGGTGACTTTGGAGTTGCGGCACAGTTGACAAGAACAATGTCCAAGCGTAACACGGTAACATGACTAGATTATCTCACTAACAATTGTTTCTCCCCTTTGTTATGAAGACTTAGAAGTTTAGAGGAAGTATAATGGGATTGATTTAAGCTTAGAGTTGCATGGTGGATTTCAAGAAATACGATTTCAAGGACCTTACTTTTGTTTCTAATATTGTTAAAAAAATAGAGTTGCTTATTGAGTTTCTTTGTAATTTCTAATCAATCTATACTATCCTTTTCCCAAAAATGAAAATGGGGAGGATCTCATAAAGAAAAATAAAAATACCCTTCTAAAATGTGAATTTATATTTATCTCTTAACTTTTATATAATTGAGGTTTTGTATCATAGTTCATTGGTACACCACACTGGATGGCTCCTGAAGTTATTCAAGAAAGCCGCTATGATGGAAAGGTATTCTCTCTGATTAGTGTGTCTGAGAGAGTATTCGTTGTTTTTCAGAATTGTTGGTACATTTTGTGTTAGAAGGTTGTGTTTATTAAACTCCTTTTCTTAGGTAGATGTGTGGGCTCTTGGAGTGTCTGCGATTGAAATGGCTGAGGTATGTCACTGGCTCAAGTTTTTCACCAACCCTTATCCTCTTGTTCCTGCAGTGCATTAATTATTAATGATAAATTAGTGCACTGATTCCAATCATATTTTATGCTAATTCTGTTACTATTTGAACTGTATTTTCTTCCAGGGACTCCCTCCAAGAGCAGCTGTTCATCCTATGAGAGTAAGCCAACATACATTAGTCAATAATGGTGATATCAATTATGCATCTGTTTGTGGTATTTTGCTTGAAGTAGATGCTCTGTTTATGCTATCTCAAATTAAATTGTGAATGTATAGCTGAAAAAGGTAACATGAAATATGTCTAATATTAGTTTTCTAGCTAGTAAAATGCTGATTTTGCTAAGATCAAACACAACAAAATGAGAAGGTCTCCATTGGTATTCTTATGGGTAACATGTGCAAATGAATGGCTTATGACAGGCTTAAAATGCGTGAGTTTAGATAATAAAGGGCAAAAGCTATAATACTTTTAGCCAAGATGCTGGGACATTTGAAAAGAAATAGTGTGGATATAATTCAAAAATGAGACGAAGTGGTATATAATGTTAACGATGAACTTCAGATTTAGCATAATCCCCAAATTAATCCAAAAAGATTTAGCATAATCATCATCTGGACCTTCTAAATCTTCCCAAACTTCAGTATTGAGATTTAAAAATGAGATATAATGGTTACCATTTGAATAAACCTGCCAGTGTAGGTTTCCTTTGAGAAACACCCCGTGCATGAATTCGGGCTAGTCAATTGGAAAGTTGGTACTCGTTTACACTCATTCGTGCTTGTCTTGTACATGGAGCATTCACTGGTGAACGGGCTTATATGGAAATTAGCCATACATACCACTATGTAGTCGTCAAGTTGTGGGTTGTAACCCAATCCATACCAAACAGTACAAGATTGGGCTCTTGGTGGAAAATGCATAAAGCACCCTGGAATGCTCCTCTCCACCTTAGTGATTGAGTTTATCAAACTCAGCTTGTCTTGCTTATCAAGCTTGAGCACCAACCCGTTAACTGTAGCAATGTAGTCCACGGCAGGATCATCTCTGAGAAACACCCTTCGGTAACCACCTAAATGGCCAAAATCGTTGTCGTTGGTATGTGATGGACAAAACAACACCGACAATTTCAGATATATTATGTTGTCTGTTAATGGCAACATACATCTTCAAATGTTGCAGGCCCAAATATTTACTTCCAATGTCATGTCGGTGCAAAACTGGTTGTTGACACATTTCATCCTACCAAGGGTTTTTGCAAGAACCCTTTAAAGGATTTCCATTTTCATCATCGTGAACCTCTACCAAAGAAGTATGGAAGCCTGTTTCTTAGCGTTCGTCATTTTTAGGAGGGTTGTACAATGCAAAAATGAACAATCAAGTAAGCAGATACTAGCTAAAGAATGGCTGATATTATGATTCAAACATGCACTATAATGTATATAAAAATCTTTGTTGCTGATTCTTGTATAGTTGTATTGTAGTATGCCTCGTATAATTAGTGTACTAGAGTAAGATTGTTTTCATTGTATAAGTTAACTCAAACTACACAAAGCTTGCGCTCTAAAGTTTTGTTGTAGCTGTTATTGTTTACATTGTACTGTATCATTAGACGCTTATCTAGTTCAAAACTTGTGGCAGGTATTGTTTATGATTTCCATTGAACCTGCTCCAATGCTTGAGGATAAAGAGAAATGGTTTACCTTCATACCTTTCTTTTAGCTTTGGCAACATTCTTGAAAATCTTCTTGCGGTCACAGAGTGCTGACATTTGTTGAGGTTGGGGGTGGGTTGGTGTTAAGCTTTGATAAGATATTCAATTAACCATTAGGTGTTTGTTTCCTAGTACTTGTATCAAGCCCGGCCCTCATTAATTTCCATTGGTGCTAATTAATCTTCTCTGGTGTGTGTAGCTGCCTACTTCATTGTACATACATATCAGTCAGGAACATGACCTGCACCCTTGTTGGTTTTGATTAAAGTGTTAAGGTTTACTCTAGTTTTTAATGAACAATACATCTTATGGTACAATCTGTCAATCAAATACCTCAACGGAAAAATATAATGAGGATTCCTATTTTGTTGGGTTTAGGAAACATAATTTGTGGTTTTAGACAAGGATATAATTCATTTGTCAATGAAGAAGGGGCCTCATGAGTTTTATGCGATATAACCTGCATCATCTTGGAATTGTCACAGTATTGGGTGAGTTAACTAACGAAACTTCTTGTTGGTGAGGAGTGTATCTGATTCTGTTATAAACGAATATGGCTCCTAGCCTTCTATGCTCTTGGTATCCAGGTGCTTACCAGTGTGTTGCAATCAGATCATTGTTTATCTTCTGTATACAAATATGGTGAACAGTGGCAGGGCATTCAGTTTGTTGATAGAACCTATATTATCACACGTTCAAATGTACTTGATCAACTTGTTTTGTTTGAATATAGTTAGCATGTGGAATGCTTTAATTTTTCATAGTGTACATGTTTGATAATTGATTGTAATAGGTCACTTGTGTTCCATGACTTCATTGCAAAATGTCTGACTAAGGACCCACGACTTCGGCCCACAGCAGCTGAGATGCTGAAGGTATTCTTTGTTGTTTTTCACCCTTTCAGCTCGAACTGGATCGCACACATTATTTTTGTAACTTTAAGTGTTTCTTGCACAAGTTAACATGTTTCTTGTGTGCCTTAATATACTTTTGAATGTTTCCTCTTGTTAGGAATTTCACATTGAACCAACTCAAGTGAATGGTTTTTTTTTAAACATCTTCCGCAAAATTATATTACTCGTTGTCATATAGTTATTGCTGTTTATTTTCTATTAGTATATATTATTTCTTGCATAACCATGCTCATAAATTAATCTGCATGCTATTGCTAGTAATGTACACAGCCCAACCTTTTTTTTTTTTTTTTACACAGCCCAACATTTTTATTATATTTGAGTTTGATTATGCTTTCAACCATGGATGCATATCTGCAAGACTTTGAGCTCAGGGAGCAGGCAGAAAAATATAGTGAAAATGAATGATAAAATTCGAGCCCTGAGAAATGGTTTTGTACTTAAGCTCTTGCATACTTGTACGCATGCTGAATTATCTTTTGTACTTCAGTTCTTACATATATTGCTTTCTTTTATATTATTTGTAGCACAAGTTCATTGAAAAATGTAGAACTGGAGCCTCAGCAATGGTTCCAAGGATTGAGCAGTCAAAGAAAATTCAGGCTTCAGTTGCTTTGCAACGAGACGTTGCATCGGACACGACACTGCCAAGAGAAGGGGTATACATAATTTTATATTGGATTTATTTAGAAGTTGTGGTTCAACTGTCATTTCTTCACTCTCCTCTTGTACAAAACATAGAAGAGAAACATCTTTGTTTGACTCTTATCTGAAATAGAGACTGACAAAATTTTCTAATTGGTATATTTTGCAGCTTCCTGGAGGTTCAGCATCAAATGCAACCATTGCTAGAACTGTTCCATCTAGACCTCAGGATGGCCAGCATAGTTCCCCTGGAGCACTTTCTGCTAGCATAAAGGATAAACTGGCTCCACCAGATGGAGGACAAACTGCTGTAGAAGGTGATATCCCCTTATATTTGCTGTTAGAAACTGATACCTATCTTTTGGAGCTTGTTAGTTTACATTTCTACTGCATCATTATAGAGTACTGAATCACACATACACGAGGGATGGAAACTTTAAACATGGATGAATAATTTTACATAAAATTACTGGGTTCCTGTTGAGCATGTTTGGAGTTTGAATGTAAAAGGTTGAATATAGTATTTAAAAATTGTGAAAAGTTCAGATGAAATTACGGCGTGGTTACCAAATAATCCCTCGTATGTATTTTGATACAACTAACATCCATTCTAGTGAAATATACAAACATTTTGCAAATATTTCTGTGTTGGTTTTTGTTATAAAACCAGCTCATGGTTGCCTGTTCACTGGCCTCCTTAGCAATCAATTTCTAGGCTAGCTATGGTAACTTGTGCACAGCTCTACTGGTGAGCTTTACAATGTTTTCTTCTGGTATATCAGCAATTTAAAACTTGGAAGCATGTAATGTCTCTTGATATTGATTGACTTCGGAGGATGCCTTCATTTTAGTAAGACAAGTATCTCATACATGGAAGGTTCTACTTAGACCTAGACCAAATCCTCATCTCTCTTTTCTTGTTTATTTTCTTTATTTCGTTCTCTTCTTTTTCCTTTACTCTTCTTTTTCTTATTATTTTTCTTTATCACGATTAGAATATGGATCTCTATGTTTGCTAGTTTACTGATAAGAAATATTTTGACCAGGTGATTTTGGAACTGTAATAGTTCGTGATAGGGTTGAGATTGCTAAAACAGCTGCTCTGTCAGCATCTACAAGAGCAGAAGAGTCATCTCCTGCTACGGGACATGCTAGAAGACCTTCAGTAGATAAAGCAAAAGACTCTCAGTATGGCTCCATAACTCAATTTTTCATTAATTTGGGAATAGAAATGTTAGTTGTCACTAGAGCAAATTGCCTTTTTCGCTTTTGCTTGAGATATTATTGTTAT
Source organism: Paraleonurus japonicus (assembly GCA_030762865.1). NCBI lineage: Eukaryota > Viridiplantae > Streptophyta > Magnoliopsida > Lamiales > Lamiaceae > Paraleonurus > Paraleonurus japonicus. The sequence continues at coordinate 2,487,119 of CM061060.1, read as the reverse complement.
GATTTCATTTGATCCTTGAGCATTTTCTTTAAAGAACATTTTTGGTGTTCCTCTCATTAAGGGTGGATTAAGCTTTATTCTTTTAAGTTTGAACTAAGTTGACATTGGAAAGACCTTAATTCTGTTTTCCGTTATACTGCCTAGTACTTGGTGATGCTGTAGATACCCCCAAGTCTGAAATCAACAATGAAAAAGAAAATGAGTTGGCTCTTGTGCAACGATTTTTAATATGAACTCCCCCTTTTACTGGGTTGTTCTTTGAAGGCCTGGGTCCAAATTGCCAACTGTTGAGTGTCAAAATATGGGTTGTTTCTCCGCCTTGTATATTTCTAACTTTAAAATGTCTTTCTGAAATAGATGTTTTTGGAGCTTGCATTAACTTTCCCTGGAGCAGGGGCTTTGATTTACTTTGAATGCACTCTTACATACTAGAAAAGTCTCCCTTCAGATGTCCATATGCAATAACTGGATACCAAAATTACCAGTTTTCACTATTAGATATAGATAATCTGCTAGGGTTAGTTTTGTAAGTGATGTTCTTCCAAAAGTTTCTTCCTCTGATGCGCTGTATATACACTCATCCAGAAATTGTAAATCATCTATAAACATGAAAGGAAAATTAGTTTCATATTCTCTCCAGCTTAATATGGTAGCTCATGCATAATACATTGTTAGGATGGGTAGCCCTGCCACTGTTGGAACCCCGACTACAGGATTTCAAAACCTAAAGGCAAATAGCGTTTCCCAAGTGACGTTTGCCCGTGGTTCTAGCTTGACTGATCCTTCAACTACTAGTGAGACTGTCAGTAGAAAAGCATTGGACAAGGTAGTCTGATCTTTAACTTGTATAATCATATAACTTGGTACATTTTTTTTCTTTTGGTGAGACATTTGGTGTGATATTTGACAGCTTTGGTCTATATACACTGCTGGCAACACAGTACCGATTCCATTCTTAAGGTCAACTGACATATCCCCAATTGCACTTTTGTCCGACAATGTGCTGGGGGTTGGCAGCGGGATCACGGTGGAAACATAGCTGTAGAAGCAATGCATGAGCTTTTCTCTGGTGACACTCAGCCTAAGAAGGGTAGAAGCAGACAAGCTGAGGTCCTCCTAGTCCTGATCAAACCTCTCTCCATCTCTCTTCTCTCTCTAGTCTCTAATAGCTCCACTAATTCATTACAGGTGCCCCTTCCCCGAGCGTATATCAGAGGCTTACGTCTAGCCCGACACTGATGAATCTTGCGCAGGCACTAGCATACCACAAAATGTATGAATTTCGTTTAAAATGTGATGTGATGAATCCAGCTTTTCTGGATTAATTAGATATGTTTGGTATTTGTTTCAGGTGTTATGAAGAGATGCCGCTCCAGGAAGTGCAGGCAGCGCAGGAACAACAAACCATTCAAAATCTTTCTGATACCCTCAGAACTATTCTGCGCTTGTAATTGTAATTGTAATTAAAATTTTCTGTAATTTATTATGTGGCACTATACCCTTGGAAACTCCTAATGATTTTCTCTAACCATTTTGGTGCTGTATATTCTCAAGCGCTATTTATTGCTTCACTTAATGGCGAGTTTAGACTTTAGAGAACTAATCTCAAATGGTTTCTGAATTTACAGATATCAATTCAAACACGAACTAATCCAATTGCAGTCTTGGACAAGGGATAATCATTTTTTATTTATTTAAATCGTGATTAACCCACACATATGATCAACTTTACTTTCAGAGTCTGTCCCGTATTATTGATAATAAGGAATATAAATATGTATCCTTTTTTATTTTTATTTATTATTGATTTAGGGGTCGTTTGATTAAAAAAATCATTAATAATAAAAATGAGAATTAATTAAGGCAATTATGATGGTTGATGAAAATAAAAAATAATTAATAATACTATTTTTTTAAAAATAAAGTAATCATTACTCATTTTGATTATTTTTTTCCCCACACTAATAATATAATCATCATAGAGACATTTTTTTCTTCAATACATATGGGGCGTAGAGAAAAAGAATATTTTCATTCTCATTCCCATTAAAAAGTTTGTAACAAGCGTCACATTAGTTTTCTTTTAGTCCATTAAAAAATTATGGGCATTGAAAAATTTGTAACAAGCGTCTCCTTAATTTTCTTTCATTCCATTAAAAAATTATGGGCCGAAGTTCTATTTTTTTATTTTAGGTGAATTTTGCATATCATCTTCTTTGTTGTCTATGTCATATCAAGAAATATTCTTTTAAATTTTTTCAAATTTATTACATGATTATATAAACCATCGGAATTTGCAACAATCCTCTAACTTATCCTATTCAAATTGTATACTCTAATATGAAATTAAGTGGTTCAAATCGTATTTATACACCTAAAAGTAAGGGAGATTTGTGCCCTTCTATCTTTTTATTAATCATTTTGAAGAATTGATACTCACTTCCATGTGCAATTATTTTATCATATTTCAAAGGAGTAGAATAGATTTTGGATTAAGATTTTTTAGGATAAAAATGTGTATATTAATATGACCAAGGTTAAAAATGTCCTATACCTGTTTGGTTTCACTCACTTTCAATTCCCATTCCCACCGCGAGAAAGATAGAGAAATTGCAAGAATTTGCCAAAGGACAACCCTTTCTTCCACTTCAACAAAGAAAGTATGAGAATTTCGTCAGTTACTGGTAGGATTTACAGCTGTTTACAGCACAGATGTTCAAGAAAATTTTGTTCTTCTTCGACTCTCTTTTCTCATATGCATGATCTTCCTTTTCCAACGTCCCCAAAACCGGGCCTTTATAGCATTGTCGAAGGCTTCAAAAGCAAGTCTATTTCTCTGAAACCCACATCAAATTTTTGCTACTCTGACCCCTTTTCGCCAGTTCCATGCTGCTACATCTACCACTAATGAAACACTCCAGGAGACAGTTGATGGTACGCTCTTGGTTTGATTCTTTTTGTTTATTTTTGAGCGTACCATGTGTTTGGTATTTTGTCTTCGCGCTGATTGGAAGGTTGAGGTTTGAGTATTGTTATATGACCTTTTCTTTTGAATGGTTTGCCTTTGTTCTGCAATTGTTGGGAGGAAAAGAACCGGGCTGGTTCATTTGCCATGAATTTCAGTAGCTTTTGAATTTTTACGGCAAACTCATATTGCGCACGAAAAAGTTGGATTAATAGAGGAGAGGAATGTAAAGGAAGAAATTTGAATTTGCTTCCATGTATGTTTGTTATATGGTTGCTTGTATGTATATATGTCTCGCCATCCATATGCTAAGGTAGAATAAACTGCTTCCATGGATTTATCCATGTGGGTGGATTATTGCTCTTATGCTATAGGTATTAATTTGGTTTTATCACTCAATGCTCTTCGGATTCTCAAGGTCAAAGATATTCAAGCTATCATGTAATTCAAGCTGTTCTCGCCTTTCATCGTACCCAATTCTGTTGCCAGATTTTAACTTTATTTTCATTGATGCATTTGTATGTACCTGTAAAGCTTCAGATGATTCTAATGGAGAAGTGGAACCAATTGATATGTGGGAGGAAGAGGATGAAGCTGAACCCGAGGTGTGGTTTGATGTTTGTTGGGTATTGCCTCTTAGCACTTAATTTATGTAATGGTATTAAAATTTTAGGTAGGTGATGGAGGAGATGGTGGTGGAATTGCCCTGCAAAACTGCACTTGGGGTGAGAGAGTGTTATCAATGGCACAAGAAGTACTGCTGGAGTTTGGTGAAGATATGAAGCTTTATGCATTCAAAACGTCTCCTCGAGGGTACATTTATGTGAGACTAGATAAACTTTCAAATGAGTAAGCCTTTTGTTCCGTCAATCTTACATATTATACGTGCATTCGTTGAGACGAACAGCTTTTTGAGCACTCAGAAACTTGTTCCAACAGAATTATTGATAATCATGATTATTTTCTACTATTTTTCTGTCTTCAATCAGATATGGGTGTCCCAGCATGGAGGAGATGGAATCTTTCAGTCGCCAATATAAGAAAAATTTGGATGAAATTGGTGAAAGTGGAGAAATCCCAGACGATTTAGCTCTTGAAGTAATCCTTAAACCGACTCTTTTTCATTTATAACATTTTTTTAATTGAAGCAAATGGATCAGCTGGTTTCAGTTTTACATTTTTTGGGATATTACTTTCTTCTGAAGGTATCAAGCCCTGGTGTGGAGCGGCTACTGAAAGTACCTGATGACCTGTTGAGGTTCAAGGAAATGCCAATGGTTATCAGCTACTTGGAAGATACAAATGTAAGAAGCCAAGAAAAGAAAGGAGTATACTTTCTGGACTCAGTTGATACAGAATCAGAATGCTGTGTTTGGAAGTTGGCAGATGTGAGGGAAAATCGAGACCCTGAAGCTAAGGGACGGCCAATGAGCCGTAAACAGAAGGATGCCAGGCTAAAACTACCGTATGCTATGATTAAACGGGTAAATTTTTATATCAGTTACTAGGTTAGGCAGCAAAATTTGTAGTGTTTAGCAAGTGAGAAAGTATATGAAGATTATCTGTGAAGCATGTATACCTAGAAGATTCTTGCATCATTCTTGGTATTTTGAATACTAAAGTAGAACGAATCATGATGCCTGTTGCAGATAATAACACCTCTTTTGAATATATATGTGTTCCATTTCATTGATTATCTGTGCCCTTGTCAATCTCGAGTATTTGCAGATAGGAGTAAGAAAACAAATAGTGCATTAGTTCTAAATACCAAAACAAGTAGTTAAATACAGCACACCCAATCCAGAACAAACTCAATCCTAAGACACACGGGTAAAGCATAAGCACACGGACATCCCAGATTAAAAAGCAAACTTAATCTCTCTCATATTTACAAATTATCTGAAAACCAAACGCTGTGCTAACTGCCTGCTAAGTGAAGATATATCAGCAGGCCTTCTTGAGCTTTCCTTCTTGATCTGCACAAGCTTGTCATAAACACACCAGGGGAAACTGATGTAATGATCCCTCTTCAATCCCACATTGTATGAACCCCAATAATCTGGATGATAAGTCACGTGATACCAGGCTGAAGCCTTAGCATACACATCATCTACATCGCTTCCTTTCTTGAACCACGATCTTGCTTCGTTCCTCAATGACCTCACGGCAGCCCCCACTGCCTCTGCATCTTTCCTCCGATCAAAAGTCTTGGACATCCTCATGATACTGCCACTCAGTATCTCAGCCTCAGTCTTTATCCCATAATATTCCATCAAATTGCCCAGCTTGTAATCATAGTCCATTTTGAAATCAAAGGCCTCATCGATGTAGTCCGTGAATCCATCAACTTCCATATCAAAGTCGTATGACCTCCTGGCGACTTCCTCTGTGAAGGACTGGAAAGAGACTGAGGAAGGGGATATATCTTTCACCTCCCTGAAAAGCTTCCCGATTATACGTTTAGACTCGTAGATTGTCTTGTCGGGCTTCTCCATGAAATCGGGGTATTCTTTAACTCGTAAATTAGGAGGGATTTCTGCAGGGACACCAGTTTTTGGAAAGTCGACTGCTATGGAGAAGAGCCTAGCCAGCTCTAAACAGCTTTCATTCAATGCCATTTTCTCCTCCTTGTCAGCAAACACAGTATGTGCATTGGCTATGATTCCTAAACTATCGTTCACAATGTAATTGGTGAAGTATTCCTCAACTTCCTGTAGATTACAGACGTGAAGATAAAACACAGTTGGAGTGAGATTGAGAGTATGAACAGTCAAGACTTGCAATGAGATTGAAGAGAATGCGACGTACCTCAATCATCACCTCGTGATCGAGTACTGTATTTGGAGCAGGGTCATAATTCATTGGTGGGTATTGTATTGTGGGAATCAACTCCTGGTCCCAACAAACAAAGTATATGTCTCCATCTAAATCACTCCCAGAACATTCATTTGGATGGGGCCTGTTATTACAAGGTTAGCCTCCGGTACACAAAAACCACAGGAAGTAATACCGTTTATTATACATCAGTTGTACGGTGAAAACAAATAAATACCATTTAAATATGTACCTGATGTATATAAATTTTTGTCAAACATAAAATACACGACACTTTAGATTTGCTTTAGTTAAATTAACTGGAATAACATTAAACCACAAGAAAAAGCTAGCTTAAAATCTTGGAAAATGGCAGTTTACCTTGTTCCTTTTTGGGGAAGACAACGCAGTCCACCATGTGATGCAATTTTGGGACATCAACGGCTTTTAGGACACGAACATCACCCGGGTGCAAGCATGGATTTTTAGCAACAGCCACCTTTCCCCTAATCATGTAATTACAATTATAATTATTCAACGTCAAGGATTCATCGTAGAACCTTCTCTGTCCAGCACCAGAAAATTGCACAAACACCTGCCCATATTCTAAAGTCCCGGTTTCATCCATACATCCCATCATCTGCCTTGCTTTCGGGAGAAATATTCTTGCTTTTGTCCTCAAGTCAAGTAACTTTGATGCACGAAACGTTTGCAGCATCATCGAGAGAAATGGTTCCACATTGGGCTTGTAGCCACAGTTTAACAACTCTTTCAGAATGTTTGTGTATTCTCCTGGAGACATCAAATCCAGAGCTTCCTCTGCTTTTAGGGGGTCAACTAAAATAGCATCCAGCTGAGCTACTGCTTCTCTTTGTCTCTTCTCGAAGACATGATCCCTGACCCCGAGAGTAGATAAAAGTGTAATGATTTGACGGTTCAAGAAACAGGGCTGGTATTTGCTCCATGCAAGAACATCGAGTTTTGTGTTGTCTGAATCATACTTTAACATGCTTGGTCTCAATGACAACTTTACTGATGAATCGGGATCGATGGCAACGACCCCTTTATAGCCACCATACCTTATCTGAAAAGCAGATGGGGTAGAACCTCTAATTCCACATTTTACAGCAACTCTCCTAGCAAAGTCAGCTGATATCTTCCCTATCCCATCAGAAAAGGTATATTTGGTTCCATTTTTACATCATCAATTTTCTCGATCTCATTTTCACCAACACTTAATGTCTCTTTAGACGAACCAAAGGATTGACCGAGTCTGGCAGCATACTTTGCCACGTTTCTTATGCCACTGAAATTTCCCATCCATTGTCTAATACCATCAGCATCTAGACCAGAGGTTGGAGCAAACATCCAGAGGGAGTTATCCCGTAATTGACTGGAGGAAAATGCAAGAAAATCGAATTTCTTGTTCCCTATTTTTATGCCATCCCTTAGTGTTGAAAGTACCCTCTCGTACAGCTTTGTTCTTCTACTCTCTTGTGCTACCCTAGGGACTAAATCGGTTGAAAACAACTTGGTCCACTCCTCATCAACAAACGACACACGAAGAAAATTATCAATGTAATCATGAAAGTGACGTAGAACACGATTTGACATGTTCACTTCTGGCCCAGAAAAATACACTTTGGTTGGAGTTACTTGGACCCTACGAACATAAACCAGACCCTCGTCTAAACAAATAGAAGGAGATTTTGGTACCTCTTTTAATGTTTGGTAGTTCTGATACTGTTCAATGAGCCATTTCACAGGATCATAGCAGCAATCCTTCAGATAGTAAAGCTTCTCTAGGGCATGCTCAATGTATCTCATGTCGAATGTTTGTGGATTGACTAACTGAAAGAAATTTGTCCCTAGCTTAGGCCCTGGAAGGCATCCAGTCTGTACCAAACTGCAGACCTTGAACAGTACTCCATACGGCAATTTAAGTCCTCGAGGAGGTTTCACAATTGGGACTAGAGGCAGAATTTCGGAGAATGGGACTCCACTCTCCAAAATGAGTGTGTTATCACTTTCCTTATAGTATGCAAAACTATCTCTGAAATTTGGAAGTCTCATGCCTACAGGAAGTTGGAGACACAAACCAGAAGATTGTCCAATACATGATTGAGTGAAGTCTGTCGTTCTGACCCACTGTTCATCTTGAGTTTCCTTGAAAAAGCTAAACATGGAATCACCGAGCTTCTTGTATATTCGAGGCGAACCAAATAGCTAAAGGATAAGAGATAAATATATCAGTTTCCACTTTTACGTTTTCATCTGGATACGGATAACAAGATTACGATTATTATTGTGATTATTATTGTGCCAGAGGCAATTAGAAAAATGAGTGGCAGCCAAGATATATTAAACAAGATAATGTAGTGGATGTTATTCTTTCAGATTCAAGAACTCTGAATGCAATTACATAGAGACCTTGTTCTATGGTGTGGAAGGTTAAGTAACTCAAATTCTGGCGCGTGAGCATATTAATTGCACTTAAATTTATGTAAATGTAAATCTATCAGGTATCTTTTAATTATTATAATTCTCTTAGTCATGAAACAAAAAGGGAATCAATTGAGACAGTAATTGACAGCAAAATTGTTCTGCACTCTGCAAATAAATCAAGCTTAAAAATAAATAAATTGCACCTGTATTAGAAGAAACTTTGTTGTTTGAACACGTGCATTATACAGCACGATCTGCCATATATTCTCATAGGAGAGCTGAAGCCTGTAATCAACTGAATCATAAGTCAAAAAGAAATTCATTTTTTCAGACCTGTTCCAAATTTAACGTTAACATTTGCCCTCCATAGAACAACAAATTTATTTTTGGATGTTTGACATCCAAAATTCAAAGTTATGCCCTCCATTTCATGCACAAATGTTCGAGGATCACGCGTGATGTCAGCATCCCCAACATAAGCCTTCAAATAAGTGCTACCATAATATAATCCACTTGCAGCCAGATCAAGAATTTTTTCTGCAGAAATGCTATTTGTAAACTGAACTCTAGCGTATGCTCTAGTGCCCCGTTTCATTGGTTTTACCTCTAAAGCAACCACAGTCCCTTGGCCTGTGATCTTCTCCAAGAACTCTTTTACCTTATTAGCTTCAACAAGGCCAGGGAAGCTTGACAGCTGAATTGTCTTTACCATTTTGATGGATCAAACTGCTGTTAGATCATGAATAGGAATCATTCATTGAACTAGGTTTGTATCAAATACGAGTTTAATGCAGATATAACAACAATTAAGCTAATAGTTAGATTGATCGATTCATCTTCAAGCAACAAGTTTAAGAAATTAAATTCAGATATGTTGAAAAATTAAAGATTATCCTCACTCAAAGTATTAAGAAGGTATCAGCTAAGCAAAACAAGATTCTGCTTCCAAAGCTGATCCAAGAAAAGTAAAGAAAAGTATGCGTTCATTTGATGTTCATTAAATTTACAATAAATCCTAAATCAGTATCACGTTCGCAAAAAGAATGGGATTTAAGGGGGAGGGAGAGAGAGAGAGGTACCAAAAGACGAAGAGACTAAAGCGGGAGGGAAGTTGAAACTAGTTCTCAATCGTTTCAAGAATCAATGAAAACAGACCCCTTTAGAAGTTAGGTCCAACTTCTGTCACTGTAATGATTGCTGGTGTTTTAGAGAGATGAGGAGAAGACGCAACTCGGCGTACGCTAAGCAGGGTGGAACGACAAAATGGAGAAAAATATATCACAGTAAACAAGTAAAAGGCGAGCCAACAAAAAGAAATTATGCATTCATCATATATTCATTTCATTTACAAGAAGAAAATCCCAAGAATCTACGGTAATCAGTATCCCATTACCGTGAAGAACGGCATTTTGTGGGGAGAGAGAGAGAGAGAGAGAGAGAGAGGGGTTTACCAAGAAAACGAGGACACTCAAAAAGCGGGGGTTTTGAAACTGGTTCACAGTTACGCTGCTTCAGCTTTCAATAATGATCAATGGAAAACAGAGCCAATAGAAGTGATGATTGGTGTGTCGTAGAGAGAGAGAGAGAGAGAGAGAGAGAGAGAGAGAGGAGACTCACTGTATTTCCAAGTCAATAATAATTCCACGACGACTAAAAATACAAGTTTTTGTTCTTGGTTTATGAAAGGAGTCTTGCGTGGGTCATTATCCAATCAACCAATCGTACGAGGAAAGAGAAGATCACTTTTTTCCGCCATTTATGAGATCATATCGCTCAACGCAGAGATAAAATCTTTTCCGTTTATAATCCAATATACTGCTTATTATTTTCAAATGGCAAAAACTTGGTATACGCTCTTATCCATGAGATCATAAATTCTTATTACTTTTTAAAAAATTATACAAATTAATATAAAAATAATAATAAATTAAAAAGTCGATAATAATTTATAAAAATTATCATAATAATTTAGGGAAAATTACAAAATAAATGTAAAAAATTTGCAAAATTACAAACAAGTGTAAAAGTGCAAATTTTGTGCTTCTCACAAATTTTTTACACCTAATTGTAATAAGCGCTTTACCTCTTTCTACCTTATTGTAAATGACTCAATAATTTATTAAAAAGTGACGGTTTCACACAAGAATACCTTTTTCAAATTGAGTTGAATATTTCTTTAAATTTTGCAATATTATTTGAGTATAAATTTTATAGACAGAGGGCGTATATACTAATAATATAATTTTATACTCATTTTCCTAAAATATAAATGTTGCAACTTTCAAAAAAAAATATATAAATGTTGCACGATTCATCAATCACTTTTAGTGTCAAATTCAAATTTCTTTCGCCTGGTTGAAAGTTGCATGGGCATTTTAAAAGTCCAAGTGAGGGTGGAAGGGTAAAATATTTTAGATTAATTAATTGATAATAAAGTATATAATGAGATAGTACTAAAATGGATTATTGTTCGTACGATGGGCCCAATATGTGGGAGAACTTTACTTTAATAAATAGTCCAAAAGGGTCTCACTCTCACAACAGCGTCTCATCATCATGTCAGTTCTCCTTTTACTCTCTCTAAACGACTAAACCCACTCAACTAAGTAACATCTTTTCATTTTTATATTATTATTACTATTATTATTCATCTTACTGATTGAATGATGAATAATTTATTTATAACCTTATAAAATTAAACTTTGGAAGACTTATGTTGCTTGAAAAACTTATGAAGAAAAACCATATTCTTCTATTTTAAAATCTCTCACCTCCCCGTCAAAAAAAAAAAAAAAAATTCTCTCACCTCTCATTCATTTAAGCTTTTAAGTATTGATCTCATTCATTTAAGTTTTATAAATTTTAATCTCATCCGTCCATTTATTTGGATGCATCATATTGAGATATACAAGTGAAGATACAAAATCTACATTCATTAAGTAAATATACAAAATCTATGTTTAAAATTTTAAAATTTTAAATCAAGTTGTTCAATTTGTATTCGGATATTTGAAAAGTGTATATTTAATTTTTTTGATGATATATACAAATTATATAGATATATCAAATTTATTTGATAAGATATACAAATTATATAAATATATTTAATTTATTTGATGATATATATAAATTATATAAAATGTGTGCAGAAAGCAAGCGTATATTTAACTTATTTGTTGAGATACGATTATATATATAATATGCAGAAAGCAAATATATATTTAATTTTAGTAATATAATCTACAGAAAGCAAATAAATTATTTTACTCTTAAAATTAAATAAAAATGTTTTATTAAATAATAGACAAAAATATTAAAGATATTAACAAAGGTATCAAATATATATAGGAGCTATTAAATAGGTGAAATATCAAATATATTGTCACAGTAGTGTCTCGCTCTTTTTCTCTCCATTGAACAACAATATGAATTTTTAAGTAATAATTGATCGATCTTTCATAGATACTACTCCAATGTCAATTCAAACCTATTAACGTAAACTTAAACTACGTTATTGAGTTTTAAATTAATTTAATTTATATTTATTGATTAACAAATATTATAAACACCCTGTGTATTATGCAGATTTTGTACTAGTACGTCTTAATTTATTTATGTTTTTGAATTTATTAATTTAAATTTAAATAAAAGGCTTCCTCTTATCTCATTTGAATTGAAGTTCACTGATTTATAAGAGGCTTCCTCTTCTCTCATATATTAATGGATCCAGCCTGCCTGCACCTTGGAACTGCTTGAATTTGTGATGAATTTTATAATATTATTTTTCATAAAATTCACACAATAACTTAAATTGATCATATTACCACATGTCTCGTGAAAACTGAATAAAGAAAATAAGAAAACCGTCCAAATCAAAGTTTTCAAAACTATAAATTCGAAAATTAAACCAAACTGATTCGGCAGAATAATGAATTTATATTTATCGAAATATACATTTTTTACTTATATTAATAGAGAATTTCTTGCAAAAATAATCCTAGTTTTGCATGTAGCGTGTGAAGCTTCCATAGTAAACAAAAATGGAGGAAGATGTTTTTGCAGTAAGCAGGGGAGATTTAGCCTTATAATAATCTCTGCAATGAATGGAACAAGATACATGTAAAGTAGATCCTAGGATGAGAGAGAAAATAAGATGCATGAAGCAAGAATAGGATGTTCATGAGGTTGGTGAAGGCACTAAGGTTCTGTATTCCTTTTCCGTTACAGATCTTATACCATGAGGATCTGCATCTGCATCCATCCCTTCTTTTGCAGGGTACCCTAATTCCCGTGCTTGTAGCCATTGGTCTATAACACCGCAGCTAATTGCATACTTCACCGTACGCTCCAAGTACCCTTTATCGCACACAAGATGTGGCTGAACACTCAGCATTCTCATTATACCTGAACCAACATCAAACATGTATTTTAATAGAGACAGTCTTGTGGTATTTGGGTCATGCTCCCTTTAAAATATGATTTTTGTCATTTTAACGAGTGTGTATGCTTTAAGGATTAATGTGCAGTTACCTGCAACAATGCCATCTCCAGATGCAGACATGTCGGAAGTATAAGGAGTGATGGGGGCATCCTCCATTCCTAGTACGGCACCGTTGTGTTCCTTAGTGTAGTAATGGATCTTAGAAGTCCCGTTTGTCACGAACAAAACCTTGAGATCTTCATGCCATAGTTGGGACACAACTTCTGGTGAATAATGAGTGAACTTAGATCTATCATTATCTTTGGTGTCAAACCTTTCTGTTGGTGTTATTCCACAGAGGAATTCCAGCTCTTGCTTTGTGACCTCAATAATATCTGACAGATTCCAGAATCTCTGTATGTACATCTTGGTTTCTTCACTGGACTGCCAAAGTGGAAACGGAAGATTGACATCATAAAAGATGACGTTTCCTAGCTTTTTGGCGATCCTGATGGCTTGTAATGTTGTTGATCTCATATTTCGATCAAGGAGGCTGAATGTGTTGAAGTAGAACATTTTTGCCTGAATGATTAATTAACAAATACTGCCATCAATAAAACAATCCTCAAATGCATGTGAATATGGTAGAAATAGATTTCAAGTATGATTATTACTAGGATATCTTCACCAAGACAAGAGATTCTTGAATAAATGTGAAAAAGCATAAACTTCATGAACTAAAGCAAAGATATCTGACCTCTTTCAACACATCAATATTAATCTCAGAAGGTGTTAAGCAATCCTCAGGACATGGTTTGACACTAGTCATCCTCAAGCCACCTCTCCTACCCATTTTCATACGCGACACACCTGTTGCCTTATTATCATCAATGCGTACTGATCTCGTTTGTACATTATTGATATTTAGAAAATATAACAAGGACTGGCCCCACGAATCATCCCCCAGTTTGCCCATAAATGCAACTTTTCCTCCCAAACTTGCAAGAGCTACTGCAACATTACTTGCAGACCCCCAGAAGCCCTAACGAATTTCTCAGGCACCCACAGAACATCCTTCTTTCGTTCATGGATTTCATGGTCAAAGAGTCTGTTAGCTCGTCGTCCAGCTGGCACAAAAGCATGTCGTACTGCACCAAAACAACAAACTAGGGGTGGCCATCCATAGGTAAAGCTTATATCCTCCCCGTCATCTATCTCAAGCTCTAGTTCTTGTTCGTTTTCTTCATCCAATAATGATGGAAATGTGTCTCTCTCGTCGTCACTAAGTTCTGTCTCACTATCAGCCTTTTCTTACGCATTCTTGGCCTCGTGACCTTCTTAGGACTCTTTTCTTCTGTGGTTTCAGTTGTCGATTGAGCTGCACATTAATCAAATTATAAACTTGCAATTCAAATCTTCATGAATTGGAACAAATCAACCAGTTTTGAGGGAACTCATACTACACCCAATTTGGAAAAGATTTAACCTTTTTTACGGGTTCTGGTTCGGGGTTTTGTTAAAACCTCGGATGAGGCTAACGTTTCGTCATCTCTAGCACTGTCTTTGACTGAAGATTCTTCATCTGAACTATCGGGTACTTTTTTCCTGGTTCTAGCAGAAGCAGCTCGTTTACTTGTTCTACGAATCTTCTTCTCTACACTCCCTGCTTCTACATCTGATGCCTCCTGAGCTAACTTATTAGTTGCTTCGTCCCTCGAGACTGCCATTATTACTTTTCTATTTAATCTATAGCCTTGAATTTGCACTATGTTCATACAAGGAAAAGTATTTCCATTTAAGTGCCACCTACATATCCTGCACAAACAGAAGGTAACAAAGCACTCAATACTCGCCTGGAATCTTGCAACATCCAACTATCTACTTCAAACTACCAACATTTCTCATTCAATTCCGACTTATGCAAGAAAAAAGAATTATCCCAATCGGCTAAACCCTACTGAATTATGAAACTTCAACTTGTGTTAGCTTCCAACAGAAAAATTCAAAATTCCAAACACGCACGTAGTCCCACAGAAACCAAAACTTCATCAAGAAATGAGAAGGCTAAACGTGAGCTCTTACTTCATACTCAATTTCATTCTTCTGATTATATGTAGATAGCAGAGGGAATCATAAACAAGAGGTAAGCTAATTCATTGGTTAAAGATTATTAAAATGGAAAAATAAGATTAAGAGGATAACCTGGGCACCAACGAAAACTGTGTGAAAGACATTGAAGCCATTGCATAAAGATTTCTCTAAACCCCAAAATCTTGAAGAGGGGTTTAGGGAGAGAGCAAAGACAGACTGGAGAGTGAAAGAAGTAGGAGTAGATAATTTGTTTTTCTGAATTTCAATTATTTTAGTAGCTGAAAATCTTGAAATTATGAAATGACTGTTCTATCCCTTCCACAGTTTCACCACATTCTACATATTGCCCCTAGGTTTCAAACTTTCTGCTTTTTGCTGTGAGCTTCGACCACTCTACATCCAATTCTTAAGTTTCTCTTGATTGAAAATTTTCAATGCCTTTAGGTAGGGAAATTAATTTGCTTAAATCTTGGTTAACTTTTACCTGTTTCGGTGAGATTTCCCAGATGGTATCTTGAATGTTTGTTTTTATTCATGAACTATAAATAAATATTTTTCTAGTTGCTTGTCCTCGTGTTTTGATTCTCCGTAATTGCAGAGCGTAATGTATGTGCATGATTTCAGAGGGGTTGCAGAATTAACGAGAATAGAGCATTGGGTCTTGGTGAAATTTCTTGGATGAATATTATCAAACAGCTGGTGCCCATTAAAAATGGGGCGAGAGCTGCTATGGTTTCATGTCGAGGTGATTAGTTTTCTAGTTTCGTTGAATATTTACCCGTTAATCTTTATAATCTTTCGATCATGATCGAGTCGAAGAGGATCGAGAGCGCTGGTGGTTGGGTTTCTGGAATTTGTGTGTGAATTTTTTTATGTGGCAATTTTTTATTTGGATTCTGTAATTGTTTTGATCGAGAGCGGTGGTATTGAATTTTCTTGTGGAATTCTGACTTCCTGGATGATTTGGGTAGTTCTCAGTTTTTAATTTCTTCATGTGACAAGGTAACATATATTCCTTTGTAATTGTAGTTTATTTTTCGTTCTTTTATGATGTTGATTCAGCATTGTTAAGGACACTTTCCTATGCTTTTCATGCTTGCATAGGGTACTTTTCTTCTCGTGCTTTATATTTAATCAATTTATTGGATAATTTCACTTTTTGAGAGTTTTATTGTTATGCTTGTTATGTAGGTATAAAGATGATGCAATCATTGGCCATCGGCCATACAGAGAGACTAGAAAAATTGAGGTGAAAAGTAAGGAATATTCCATCTATTCCTCATTCATCATATCAATGGGAAGCAGTTGCTATTAATTTAGACAAATTCCAGAGTGTTTCTATAAGTCTTGATTGAGTGTTAGTTCTTCATTTCAACTTTTAATACTGGAACAAATGCCTGATGCTTCTCTTGTTACATTTTGATACCCATGTTTGTAGTCAATAAAATTCTTAGTATCAGGAAGTTAGGAACTAGTGAAATAGTACATATTCAAGACCATTGCATAAATTTTTTAATTCAATCCCGTATGTGGTTATATTCATTCCTCTAGCCGTCTAGTTTGCAAATGATAAAAGATTATAGGAGAGCTGACAGTGATCATGACGGTTTGTAGAAGCACCATCTTTTCTCCTCATTTACATAATTTTTCTTCGCAATCTATACTTTAATGTCTTATTCTATTTAGACTTTGGTATCACTAGTAACATCATCTTTAATAAATATTGACTTTTTGGTTGTTAAATGTACACCTCTTAACCATGTAAAGCATATTTGTTTATATGCTTGAATTCAATGCTTTCATTTTTGCCTTTTTGGATTTATTTTTATTATGAAAATTGTATATTTACCATGTGTACTCTCAATATTTTCACCTTTGTTCATGTATTTTATTTTCTAGTACTATTTTACTAACTGTACTTAATTTTCTATTTGTTGCCCATATGGTCATACTTCCATTTTCCTTTTTGTTTTGCACCCTTGAAGTAAAAATAAAAGGTCTGAGGCAAAAAAATTGAAAATAAACAGATGTAAAAAATAATGAAAGTTTTTACTATTTTGCAGGAGTGAAAAGGTGATGCTTCATCCTTTCTCGCTCAAACAAATTGCTTGTTCTTCTGTGACACCCACTGTTTGCCCTTTTACCGCAGGTCAAGCTATCAGTTTTTGATGTAGATGCAACACTTGATGTATTAGACCATCCAATTTTGAATTTAATCTACTACATGGTATCCACTATTTTTTCTCTCTTTCAATTGTGTTTGAATTATACATAACTTCGTATGTTCTAATACACGTGCTATAAAACCAGCTGGTAGAGATTCTCCCTTCAACTCTTGTCCTCTACACATCGAGGAAGCTACCTCCTAAAAGAGTACCATCAGCACAGTATCACCCAATTCGGTAATCCCCAGAAGCTCAATAATACAAAAGTTTACATCCGTTTCTCAGTGTCTGCTTATTCTTGAGGGGTTCCGGCTATGAAAGTTGTGGAGTAAGACCAATATCAGGACCTGACAAATAACAAAAACAAAAACAAAAAAATCAGATTTATTATCATTTTTGGATGACTCATTTTGTCTGTATTTTGTTGGAGTGTGATATTTTGATATCAATTAATTTGTTTTATTTAGTTTAAGTGGCATGAGGAAGTTTACCATATCGTCTAAACCTAGTTATTAGTTGCTAGTGGTAAAGTTTCCCTTGTAATTGTGATATATTTTTATAAGATTTTCGTCTACTTTTTGTATATCACGTTTAGCTTTTGACTTTGATAAGGTGTAAATGTGCATAAAAACAACTCATGATATACGGAAGAACTATACATACCATGTTTGTCTGCTAGTATTGAACTAACATAATCCTCTATTCTATGAAAAGAAGTATAAATATAGCTCGATTTTTCAAGACGAAACTGATTCAAAATGTCGCTTTGATACCATGTCCACTTCATACAAGCGTTCTCCAATAGTTCCAACTTGGGATCCCTCTTGACACTTTTCTCTCTTAAATTAATTCTCTTCAATGCTTCAAGAGATATGACAGAGTATAATTTATAACACAATTGATTAAGTTTCCAGGCCAGGCTTAAGGTGATCAATACAAGTAAAACCCAAACTACCCAGACACACATACAAATTAATGATAAAATCTACACAAAAAATTAGGGAGTTAGCCATCTCCATTCTACATCATAGTGGTACGTTAACCCAAGAAGAAAATCTTCTACTTGCAAACCATGTGAAAAAAGTTAAGTTATCCCAAGAAGAAAATCTTTTACTTGCAAACCATGTAAAAAAGTTAAACGAGGTGAATTCATTATGGGATTGCATACGCCAAAAGTCTTAATCAGTACAATAAATACACCACAACTTCAATGTAAAAGCAGAGCATCCTGCATAACTTTAACACACTTGATGATGCAGATTTTAGTATTACGAGTATTATGCATGGCATATACATAAATATTGAGAGAGCGTCCTCACTAAAGGTGGAGTCATCTTAAAGACTTCGAGATAATAGAAAAACATGATTTTACCCTTTTTATATTAAAAATGAATTATAACCAATTTACAAATCAAATTTAGCCCAGATTCATGTACATGTTCTTGCCAAAACCCCCACAACATACAATTAGAAATTTCCAGAATTACAAGAAAATTACAGAGCAATGGTACAAAAATAGCAAATCATCCAAATAAACCTATGATTGCATATAAATCTCTAATTGCAGAATACAAAAGTCAAAAGAACAAAAATAACAAGAATTTGACAAAGCTTAAAAAAATTCAAAAATAAGAATAATAAGAATGTTGCAAAGCTTCTGGTTACTCAAAACCCAGAACACACAAACCCAGAAATCAAACTCATTTTCATATACATCAAACCCAATAGAATAAAATTGTAACAGATTTTTCAGTTTCATTATTCGATTTTTTCAATTCCATTCTCCATTTTCTTTATTTGCATTTGCATAAAAACCCACATAAACCTCTAGTTGCATTTGATTCCCTCCTAATTGCTAAAAATAAAGAATAACAGAAATCCCTTCACTCTTTACCTCTTGCAAATCGAGAATGACAACAAATCAAACTTGTAGAAAAATAAAAATCTGAGAATCAAGAAAAATCAAATATGCAAAAGAGTTGTCATTTGAACTCCATTGGGCAAACTTAGTTATCTTCTTCATACAGACTTATCTATCTAAAATAAAATTTGGGCATTAATTATGAAACTAGCTAATCAAGAAGAATTGAATCACACACAAAAATAGATGCGGGTGAATTGAATCACAGAAAAAATCTGGAATCGGATGATAAGGTCTTCCTCCTTCTCGACTTAGAAATTGTTGAACCTTTTGAGCTTCTCGTTAAGAATTCCGACAAACCATTTGTGAAGCTCCGGCAGGGGACCGTCGAGCGACAAATTATCCTTAGCGGGGACTAGAATAATGTTGAGAAATTTCTTCAAGGGCTTGTACGACAATCATCCGAAATCTGTCGAAAAATGAGTCAACCACAAAAGCGCCGAGAATTGGCAAAAGCGACGACGTTCTAAACCACGCATTCAAAATAGTCGCCGCCGAGGGGGTGAATGAGAAAGAGAGATGCGTCGGGAGTGAAATATAAAGGTCGGCGATGAGAGAGAGCGAGATCAATGACGAGAGAGAGACAACGACAGGGACGTTAGTGCGGCTGCCAAGGAGGCGAGGCAGTGGTGGCGGCGCCGCGCCTGAATTTTGAAGCTACGTGTGTGGGATATAATCAAATTGATTTATTTTTATTGTAAATTAAATAAGGACAAATTCGTAAAATAATAATTATATTTTGTAAATTATTAAATTTATTATAAGAGTGCAATAAGCGATGCAAAGCGATAGTTAGTGCGATACCATACGATAGTTAGTTCGATGAGTAGTCGAAGGTGGCAAGTCATTTATTTTAAACCATTGAATTTTAGATCTAATGGTCCATATTAGGTGACTATTAATAGTCGGTGCGACATTGACTATTGTGAGAAAGCCCAATGTAAGTAAATAGATATTAAGAAAATAAGAATTAAGAATTTGAGATTTGAGAATGCTGATAATTGAATTGAGAGAGGAGAATTGAGAGATTGTGTAAGAATTGGTTTGGGATGGGGTAGTATTTATAGAAGTGTAAAAAAATACAAAAAAAAATAAAAAATTTAAAAAACCTCCCAAACCGCGGTTTGGCTAACCGATGGTTTCGGTTAAGGCGGTTTCTTTTGCATAAATCTTGAATCAAACCGAACCGTAAATACACTTGCGGTTTTTTAAACCGAAACCACGGCTCAAGATCGCCGGCTCAACCGGCCAAACCGCCGATTCCGATCCGGTTTGGTTTTTTTGAACACCTCTACTCGAGACTGCCATTATTACTTTTCTATTTAATCTATAGCCTTGAATTTGCACTATGTTCATACAAGGAAAAGTATTTCCATTTAAGTGCCACCTACATATCCTGCACAAACAAAAGGTAACAAATCACTCATTTAGGGATGGCAAACGCAGCCGACCCGCCCGCCCCGCCGCCCGCGACGAATGAATCACCCCGCCCATCTCGAGAATGGGCAGGTCACCGCCGCGTGCGTGAGGCGAGTCGGGCATGGGTTTTTATGTTTCTTGCCCACCCGCCCCACATTATACATATATAAATATTTATATAATTATATTTATATATATATAAATAAACAATATAATATAATAAATAATTCTTTTAATATATCATCATATATTAAACATAAAATATAATATATTATAATATATACTCCGTCCCAAGAAGTTGTGCATTCTTAGACTAAAACTAAGAAAAATTAATTTTGTTGACTTTTATGAAAATAAAGTGTAAGAGAGAGAAAAAGTGTAAGTATTTTGGGTGATTTAATGAGATAAAGTAGAGAGTAGAATAGAGTGACATTTTTGTGATTTAAATGATATTATGAGTATTAATATTATGTGATGTTTCCATTTTAGGAGTGATAACTTCTTAGATTAAAAAGGAAAGTATGCATAACTTCTTTGGGACGGAGTGAGTATTAAATATTAAATATCTAATATTTACGTTGCCAGCCCTAAATCCAAATGGCCTAATTCATTCAATCAATCATTTTCCTAATTCCTAAACACAAAATCAAACGCAGTTCATCGCTGCCCTACAACCCTAGTTCATCGCTCCTAATTCCTCGCCGCCGTCACGTCGCCGCTGAGCCTCGCCGCCGTCACGTCGCTGCTTAGTCTCGCCGCTGTTGCATCGTTCGTCAGTTCAGGAGCTCGCCGTCGTTCGTCGCTACTAAGTTTCGCCGCTGTTGCGTCGCCGTTGAGCCTAGCCGTCGTCGCGTCGCCGCCGCTGAGCCTAGACGTTGTTTGTCGCTGCTGAGCCTCTCCCACCGCCGTCGCGTCGCCGCTGAGGTGTTCAGGTATATATCATGTTCGTGGCTTAATATTTTTTGAAGATTTCAGAAATGCAATGTTGGGGATTCATTGTTGATTGGAGTTTAGATTAGCTTTAGATTGAGCCATTGTTGATTTGAAGATTTCATATATGCAATGTTCTGTCCAGAAATGTTACAGGGGTTTTGAATTTTTTTGGCTATTGATTGGTAAATTTTTTTGTTCTTAAATACTTGATTTGAGGATTTATCTTTTTGGGGTTGGGCATTGTTGAGCCATTGTTGATTTGAAGATTTCAGCTTATGCAAAACTAAGATTTGCTAGTGGAAAAGTAAGCTAACCTCTTAAATATTTATTAATATTGAATGTTTTTGGGATGCTTCTGATACTTATAGTCTTCAAAAGTAAGCTGCTTATATGGAACTTTATTTGCAATATAGGTAATAAATTAATAATTATTTAGATTATCTAGTTTGTTAAATGAGCATTTAATATCTAGAATATCTAGATTATTAGTAGATTATGTATTCTTATAAAAGCAAAAAAATCAATGTAAAAAAACAGAATGGGGCAGGCGGGGCAGACCCGCCCCGCGCAAGAGCGGGCTTGGGCATAATTTGCTGCCCGCGGCGGGGCATGGGGCAGGGCGGGGCAGGTGGATATAAGCGCGGGCGGGCATGGGTATCTAGATACCCGCCTGATCTGCCCCATTGCCATCCCTACACTCTCAATACTCGCCTGGAATCTTGCAACATCCAACTATCTACTTCAAACTACCAACATTTCTCATTCAATTCCGACTTATGCAAGAAACAAAAGAATTATCCTAATCGGCTAAACCCTACTGAATTATGAAACTTCAACTTGTGTTAACTTCCAACAGAAAAATTCAAAATTCCAAACACGCACGTAGTCCCACAGAAACCAAAACTTCATCAAGAAATGAGAAGGCTAAACGTGAGCTCTTACTTCATACTCAATTTCATTCTTCTGATTATATGTAGATAGCAGAGGGAATCATAAACAAGAGGTAAGCTAATTCATTGGTTAAAGATTTTTAAAATGGAAAAAAATAAGATTAAGAGGATAACCTGGGCACCAACGAAAACTGTGTGAAAGACATTGAAGCCATTGCATAAAGATTTCTCTAAACCCCAAAATCTTGAAGAGGGGTTTAGGGAGAGAGCAAAGACAGACTGGAGAGTGAAAGAAGTAGGAGTAGATAATTTGTTTTTCTGAATTTCAATTATTTTAGTAGCTGAAAATCTTGAAATTATGAAATGACTGTTCTATCCTTTCCACAGTTTCACCACATTCTACATATTGCTCCTAGGTTTCAAATTTTCTGCTTTTAGCTGTGAGCTTCGACCACTCTACGTCCAATTCTTAAGTTTTTCTTGATTGAAAAATTTCAATGCCTTTAGGTAGGGAAATTAATTTGCTTAAATCTTGGTTAACTTTTACCTGTTTCGGTGAGGTTTCCCAGATGGTATCTTGAATGTTTGTTTTTATTCATGAACTATAAATAAATATTTTTTAGTTGCTTGTCCTCGTGTTTTGATTTTCCGTAATTGCAGAGCGTAATGTATGTGCATAATTTCAGAGGGGTTGCAGAATTAACGAGAATAGAGCATTGGGTCTTGGTGAAATTTCTTGGATGAATATTATCAAACAGCTGGTGCCCATTAAAAATGGGGCGAGAGCTGCTATGATTTCATGTCAAGGTGATTAGTTTTCTAGTTTCGTTGAATATTTACCCGTTAATCTTTATAATCTTTCGATCATGATGGAGTTCTTCGTGTGATTGTTTCTGGTAATGTATCGAGTATCTCGATTCTCGACTAGATACACAGCACCATATGCTAATGATAATTATCTGTGTTACTTTGTATGTCAACCCAATCACGATTCTTTTATCTGTGAGTCCCTAAGCAGTCATGAAATCGTAGCACATTATCTGTTGAACAATGGAGTTATTGCTTGTTATTTGGTGTCGATGCACTTGTATATTTCTTATGGCTATATTTTTTCTCACTAAACCTTGTTGATGCTGTGAGCTTCTCTGGTGGAGTTTTTAGTGATTGATTAATGCCATTAAAACGTTATTGAAGAAATGTTGCTCTTGTGAATTAACTCTTCACAGCAGCAAGATTGCGTCTTTCCCGCCTATTTCATGATAGTTCGGTCGAAGTAAACTCGGAAGAGCAGGAAGTTGTTATTGCTCTAGGAAGTAATGTGGGCGATAGGCTTCGTAATTTTGAGGATGCGTTGGAGCGGATGAAGAAATCGGGCATCCAAATCTCGAGACATGGCTTGTTATACGAAACGGAACCAGCTTATGTAACAGATCAACCCCACTTTCTTAATTCAGCTGTAAGAGGGGTGACAAAACTCGACCCACAAAAACTGTTAGCAACTTTAAAAGATATCGAGAGGGAGTTGGGTCGTACAACTGGCATTAGGTACGGTCCTAGACCAATCGACTTAGATATTTTGTTTTACGGGAGCCAAACTGTGAACACTGATAGACTCATCATTCCACATGAACGAATATGGGAGAGACCTTTTGTAATGGGCCCGTTAATCGATCTATTGGGGTTTGATACAGATAATGATACAGTGAAATCATGGCATTTGCTATCAGGACATCCAGGTGGTATTTTTGAGGCGTGGAAGAAACTGGGGGTGAGTCACTCATCGGGAAAGATGGAATCAAACGAGTATTACCTGTTGGGAATCAGCTGTGGAACTGGTCTGAGAAAACATCTATCATGGGTGTTCTGAACGTGACTCCTGATAGTTTTAGCGATGGAGGAAGTTTCTAGAAGTCGAATCAGCTGTTTCTCAGGTTCGATCAATGGTAAGAGAGGGCGCAGATATTGTTGATATAGGTGCTCAATCAACCCGACCAATGGCCAATAAGCTATCTCCGGAACAAGAACTGGATAGACTTGTTCCCATCTTGGAAGCAGTGAAGAATATGCCTGAGATGCAGGGGAAGCTAATATCCATCGATACATTTTATTCACAGGTTGCTTTGGAAGCTGTCAGCAAAGGGGCCCATCTTATCAACGGCGTGTCTGCTGGACAAATAGACGAAAACATGCATAATGTGGTTGCAGGTCTGAAAATTCCATACATTGCAATGCACATGAGAGGTGATCCGTCTACAATGCAGAATCGGGAGAATCTGATGTATGGTGATGTGTGTGCTGATGTGGCATCGGAGCTGTACACGAGGGTTAGAGATGCTGAGTTGTCAGGTGTTCCTGCATGGCGGATGATTATGGATCCTGGAATCGGGTTCTCTAAGACTACGGGGCAAAATTTGGACATTCTTATAGGGTCGGGAACCATACGGTCGGAGATTGGTAAGAAGAGCTTAGCAATGTGTAATGCTCCCATACTGATAGGGCCTTCAAGAAAGAGATTCTTGGGAGAGATTTGTGGCAAGGCGGATGCAGATGAAAGAGATCCGGCTACCGTTGCTGCCGTCACAGCTGCGGTTTTGGGTGGTGCAAATATAGTGAGAGTACACAACGTCAGAGATAATAGAGATGCTGTCAAACTCTGTGATGCAACGCTGCAAAGGAAAAGAAGCATTAGTTGATGAAATCATTTCTGGGTTTTTAGAAACATTTTTTTGTATGTTTCATCAATTTGTAAGTTTGTTATATATGCTGCAATTCAATATAAACACACAGAAACATATGGTTTAAGTCTCTGCGTCAGCCTTTACCATAATCGGATCATCATCTATGATTTTGATGGGCTTGAAAAACATCAACGCATCCTATACTAATAAGGCTATTAATTGCAATTCTTGGGCCTTATGTATTAGGGCCTTGTTGTTTATAAAGGCCCTTCAATCTAAAATGCACGGTACGGAAAAGCCCATGGATTTGGGAACATTCCATTTTAGTCAACTCATCAATCTCTATGAATATCAGTTTGGTTAAGGAGGTGTTTGTTCATATTTTTCCAATTGGAATAATCATAAAATAAATATAAAATAATTATGGTGGTGGTTAATAATAACAAAAGATGATCAGTTAACAAACATATTAATAATTACCACATTTTAATTTATCTTTCGTATAATAGTTTTTTCTCAAAATATTATTCAACCAACAATTAGTTTATTTCAAATTATTCAACCGAACGCCGCAAGATCAAACTTACGAAGTTATCATTTTCAGTGGGGCAAATAGCAAGAAAGAATATTTAGTTTTTAATATTCTGAACAATTTAAGAAACTTGTTCGATGCCGAGAATTATAAAAATTTGGATGCATCGATAAACTTTTTAATAAAAACGATTATGTGTAAATAATACTCCCTCCGTCCGGAGTTAGGTTCATAGGTTTATATGTGAAGTGACATTTTTAAGAAAATTTAAATTAATGTAGGAGAGAGAATAAAGTGTAAGAATTATTTTGGGTGTTTATATGAGATAAAGTGTACGAGAGAAAATAGAGTAGAATAAAGTAAGAGTGACATTTTTTAAATTTAAATGATATTGTGAGGGTGTAATTTATGGAGAATATTTTATTTTAAGAGTGTGAAGTTAATTGTGGCGCGTTAAAATAGTACAATTCGTCACGTGTAATGGAATAACAAAATTCAAATATGGAGCGATGGTGACAGCTAGCTAGAACTAAGAATAAATAAAGATCCATTAATGTTATTGAAAAATCAAAAGCAGTATGAGATGATGAGGTATACATGGAAACATGAACGTGCAGAAAAAGAAAAATTGCTCGAAAGATGCTGTCAATCCACGTTCTAACCACGTAAAAAAATATATACATGGACATTGTACATGCTACACTTGTAATAATCATGCTGTGTTCTATCCCTCTGTGTCACACAGGTCAACCACACTTTTTATTTATTTTCCTTTGAATTTAGACAAATTCTGATGTTAATTAAGTGTATTTTTATATATTCATTTTTTATTTTTGCACTTTTGGGCTGTCTTGATGGAGTAATAATCATGTGTCTGTTGTTAAATTTATTATGGCAGGCCAGATTTTAAAGACTTTTGTACTATGGAAAAGTGAAGAAACAATGTCATTGGGTATTGTGGCAATTTCAACTTCAATCGCGCTACGTCGGTGTCGGTGTCGGTGGATTGTTTTTATTAATTTTTAAAACAAGTAAAAGAAAATGGCAAATATTTGTGTGCACAATCTTTTTATCTAATATTACACTGTAACTAAACTAATATCTGATATTCTTAACTAAATTAATACTATACGATTAATACGAAATAATACTACACTATAACAAAACTAATATTATACAAGATCTTGAAATAACATTATCACTGTAACCAAACTAATACTATACAATACATAAAATAATACTACACATTGTGCACATAATTTTTATTGTGCACAATATGCACACAAATACTACTCAAAGAAAATTTTGATTTATTAATTTATAGAGTGAAATGAAAGCATAAATTAGCATGCGTTAACTGGATTTTTATCAATTCAAATAAAACAGAACAAAATGCTTTCGATGTATGGCAAATTGATTTCAATGTATATTTTAAAGTGGTATTAATTATTTTTATTATATAATATTATTATTAAATTAATATTTTTTTAATAAAACAACTAATATTATTAAAAAGACACATATAATTCAAATAAAATTTACAATAAAATTGGGTCACGAAATACTTATCCGATGCATGACTGTAAATTTCATATTGAAACTTAATATTTTTTGAACTATTACACATTTATATAAATAATAAAATGGTATCATTCAAGTGGTTAAAGTCTCACATTTATATAAACTTAATTTAATTAATTTTGTAAATGATTGATATTAATTTTTATTGATAATTTGATCTTCATAATAAATGGTTATTGGAGGATGTTTATCTATT
Organism: Paraleonurus japonicus; assembly: GCA_030762865.1. Taxonomy (NCBI): domain Eukaryota; kingdom Viridiplantae; phylum Streptophyta; class Magnoliopsida; order Lamiales; family Lamiaceae; genus Paraleonurus; species Paraleonurus japonicus. The sequence continues at coordinate 2,460,069 of CM061060.1, read as the reverse complement.
GCTCAACGTGAAATCCCTATATTACTAATAGTGAGTTTGTGCTTGGAGTGTCGCCATGAGGTTAATTTGGATGAGGTGTCACATTTTTATTAAATGCATATATATGTTAATAATCTAGGTGTCATTTTTATATTGATTTATAATTAATATATGACATCTATGTGGCATTTTAATATAAGACTAAGGAGGTTTGAACCTAGACCTCTTGCACAATATGTATATTTTTTAACATATGTATATTTTTAATAAATAAGTTAATATATAAATCTTTAAATATTTTAAATATCTATCTTATATCTAAAAGTGTTATCATATGACAATTTTAAAATATAAAATTATATTTAACTTAAGCCTATAAATGTATGTAAGAAAAATTGTGGTTGTATCAACTTTTATTAAAAAAAAATTAATATAATCATGTATGATATTTATTGTAAATATACGATATATATATATATATATATATATATATATATATATATATATATATTATTCGGAGTAATATTTATGCATCATTTATATAAAAAAATTCTATTAATCGTCTCTTTTTTTTTTATTAATTGTAAAATAAATTTGAAACAAATCTTATAGTAAATTCTTTCACATAATTATAATAATTCTAATCCCTAGCATGAATTGTCATACAATTAATATTACCCTTATTTAAATTTAATATTATAATTATAATTTTTTATACATATATATTATCTTAATATATATATTATTATTTGAAAATATTATCGGTAATATATTATATTATAAAGTTTATTTAACGACAATACCGCGTAATACGCGGGAGCTCATCTAGTTTCAAATACTAACAAGAAATGCACTTTTATCATTCTTGAATTTGTGACAAATGGTAAGATGTATTTTCATAATATACTTGCATTTAGAGACGCCCAACCGCCCGAACCGCGGTTCCGGTTCCAAACCACCGATTTCGGTTTTTAATTTTGGAACCAAAACCCGAACCGGCGGTTCTAAGGTTTAGGTTCGGTTCGGAATCGGCGGTTCCGTCGGTTTTTCCTTTTTTTATTTTTCATTTTTTTAAATTTTAATCTGTTACGTGTATTGTTATAACTTAGAAATAATATCAAAAATAGTATTACAATTTACAACTTACATTACATGTACAAATTAATTTATATTTACATTAAAATTGATTTTAATTTAACTTACAATTACATTGCAAGTTTGCAAATTGCAACTTAAAATTAAATATTTGAAATATAAATGAATTTATTCAACTTAAAATATAAATGAATTTACAACTTATAAAAAATATTGGAAATTGAAATGTTACAACTTACAACAAAATTAAAAATATTACAATTTAGAATATTGAAATTGAAATATTACAAATTTACAACTTACAAATTACAATTTTAGAATATTGATCAATTACAAATTAAATACAATTAAAGGGAAGGGGAGGGATAAAAGAAATTTGACTTGAGCTTAATTTTAACAAATTAACTTAGAAATTCTAAGTCTATAACTTAAAATTAAGGTGCCTACGTATCCAATTAGGAATCAAAGTCCACGTAGTTCTCTTACCTCAAAATTTACCTTTTCGGTTGATACGGTTGAATGCTCGATTCTTTACCCTTCACTTCCGCCGGTGGATGTCGTCCATTCTTCGCTATCTTCATCTTCTACAAGAGCTACTTGAGCTCTATGCTCGGCTCTTCAAGATCAAAAATTGAAACATTGCTAGGAGGAGGAGGAGATGGTTGAGAACCGGAGGTGGAAGGAATTTTGCCTTTGCCCTTTGAAGAAGAAGATTTCTTGCTAAATATTTTCGGTTGATATTTGATATTATATAAGTGTAGAGTGTAGTGTATAATATAAGTAAAATAAATAAATATAGATATATAATATAAGTGTATAATAATAATTAGAGTATAATATAAGTGTATATAATATATTGAGTATAATATAAGTGTATATAATATATAAGAGTATAATAATAATTTGAGTATAATATAACTAATATAATATCATATCATATCATATACATACTATTTGACAATCACTCCCAATTCATCAAAACTCTCTATTTCAAAATACTCAAATTCTATACATTTGAGCTATTTATGGTATCTTTTTATTTAATTTCTTTCAAAATTAATGCATATATTCATTTTCATTAATTAAATTTCAACCATACATTTTCTCTTTCATATTTTATGTTTAAAATTAGGTTTTAAATATACAATTTAATTTGATATTATTGAGATAGATTTTATTTTTTTATTTAAAAATTTCAATTTATATTTTAAAAATATTTCATATTAATATTGTAGAAATTATAAATCTATAACTTCAATATACAATCATTTAAAAGACTTATCATATATTACCAAAAAAATTATAATTATAATACATAGATAATTTAATATTAAAATGAATATAACACATTTTAAAATTATAATATATGTTTAGAATAGAAAAATAATATATGCTAAAGTTTTAATTTAATAAAATAATTACACCTAACACCCCTATAAAAAAATCTACACCTCTAATTTTTATTTAGAATTTTTAATTTTCATAAAGGACAATAAAAAATATGTATACATTCTATCCATAAATTTTGACCAAATAATAGATGAAATTATATATATATATATATATATATATATATATATATTAATTTAATTACTTAATTAGTAAAATAATTACACATTTATGATTAATGAAATGAATGATACACATCTATAAAATAAAACCTACACCCTCTAAGTTTTATTTGGAATTGACTTGCTAAAAAGAAATACTCATATAATTAATATTCAACATGCTTTAAAAATATATTTAAAAAGAAATATATAACATATATACAATTTTAAAAATTTAATTTTATTTAAATCAAATTAATTAAATTAAATAAATATTTGAAGTATTTACTCTAAAATTAATATTTTTTCAACCGCGTAATAATGGGATTGTGCTCTAGTAAGTGTATAATAATTGAAATTGAGAGAGAATTTGAGAATTGAAGACAATGAAGAGTATGAATTGAGAATTGAGAGTAAGAATTGATGTGGAAAATGAGAAGAGTGTGCGAGTATTTATAGAAGTGTGAAAAATATATAAAAAAATTCAATTTCCCAACGGTCAAAACCGGCGGTTTAACCGCCAAACCGCCGGTTTCGGTTCAAACCGCCGGTTTTATCTAATGGTCAAATAATCTGGGCCGTTCATCTCCAACGGTCCAATCATCTCGTCCGTCCGCTCGAATTTTCAAATTAAAAAAAAACCGGAAACCGCCGGTTTAACCGCAAACCGCCCGGTTTAGACGGTTCGGTTAAACCGGCGGTTTTCGGTTTTGCAATGCAATAAACCGAATCGAACCGTCCAAAACTTCGATTACGGTCCGGTTTTGGAACCGAAACCGCGGTTCGACCAAACCGGCGGTTTTGAAGGCCGGTTCCGATTCGAACCGCCGGTTCGGTTCGGTTTGAGCATGTCTACTTGCATTCTAGTCCCTAAATTGCTTTTAAAAATCGATCTGTCTTTTCGATTTTTCTAAGTGTGATTCTTCGAGTAACAAAAGTTTCAACTTATTGACTACTATGTATCTTTTTGGATGCGATTCTTCAAGTAAGAAAATGTTAACTTAAACATTTTCTAGCAAGAGAAGTTCAATTTCTTACACGGTTCAATTTTTTACACGGTTACTCGTGCATAAGTGTTATAATGTACAATACACTAAAATAAATGGTACAACACCCTAAAATTCTATTGGACACTACCCAACACAATAGCATGAGAAAATTTCTAGGATTGTATGCTAATTTTTAAGTATAACTTTTTAATAAGGAAAGTAAGCTCTTATAATCACTTTTATAAGTATACAATTATAAAAGTATATACCCCAAGAAAGTAAACTCTAATTAAAATAATTGTAAAAAGCCTCTTAGTCGATTCAACAAAATTATAGAAGATGTGATTATCTTATTAAGTTATGATTTTGAATATTTTTAGCTGTATTATTCAACTAATGATTAAAAAGTACACCCTTGTAGCCCTGGGAGCAACTTACTGCTGATTTCTTTGTGATTTAGTGGGCAAATAAATCATGAATTGTGAAAAGGCATATCCTTTTCAGTTCTTTTTTTTTTTTGGTTTTTCTTTTTTGTACTCCTATGATAAAGACATTATATAAGATTTAAAATTTCTCTTCATTACATCCCATGACAGTTGTATTGTATGATAGATGAAATAGTGTTTGATTAATTTTTCAAAATTTGAAAATCTTCATACAAGATGTTTGAGTATAACTCATCAACTAGTGCTACCCAAATTACTATTAACTGTACAGTACGAATACAAATGATTGAAAATTTCACTACGAGTACAAAAAAATTGATGAGTCTCCCATGGGCCACGACCCCTTTAAGCATATCCAAAGAATATTATTTAGTTTTAGGTTTATTACTAATGAAAAAATGGCCACACAGTGTATTAAATTCATACTTTATTAGAGGAAATTAAACTGATGGTTTTTTTTTCCATAATACATATAGCATTTATTTAAAACTTATTAATTGAATAAAATAATTAATTTTTAAAAAAATTTCATATTAGGGCTCGATTTTAGGTTGAGTTTCAATTTAGATCTTGAATTTTGAAGTGTCTCAAATAGGATCTATTTTTAGTTTTTCTCAATTTAAGATCCAATTTTATTCCTTATGTCTCAATTCAAGGCCCAAAATTTATTTTTATTTTTCATTTCTAATCATACACCGCTAATTTATTTATAAAGAATTATTTTTATTATGTATAATTTTTTTATCTACATTTTGGAATATATTTTATATATTTTTATATTTTAATTTTTTTATATTGTTGTCACTGCATTTATTCTAAATATTAACGTTCATCACCTTGATTAAAAAATAAAAAACATGAAAAATAAAAAAATTGAAATTTTTTTGATTTTTTAATTTAATATATTATTTTTTAAAAAATTGATAAGAAAAAAATTATTATACTTTAAGTATTTTATAAAAATAATTGAAATAAAAATAAATTAATCGGGTCTTGAATTGAGACCAAAGAGAAAAAATGGATCTTAAATTGAGAAAAAACTAAAAATTAGATCCTAATTTGAGACACTTCAAAATTCAAGACTTAAATTGAGACACAACCTAAAAATTGAGCCCTAATATGAAATTCTTCCTTTTATTTTTTATAAAATTTAGGGTGAAGCAGTGTACGGTATGAAATTAATATTATTATATTAATTTATCGATACCATAATATTCATTTATTGATATCATTATATTTATAAATTAATATTGTAGTATTAGTGAATGAATATAATGGTATTTGATGTAATTAATTGCAAATTTGCAATTGACTTGAATATGATTTTTATTGACTAATAAGTGCAAGGCAATTGGGGGAAAAACTATTTTTTAGAACACTATTTTATTAGAGTTGGCAAAGGTAGGACACTATATTTTCGGACTTGCAAAATTAGGATATTATTTTCTAGGTTCGGCAAATTTAGGCCAAATTACATCTAATTGGGTCAATACTCACGTGAAATACACATGCTTCTCTAATCGAGCTAAAAAAGCTAGCGTGTTTTATTGAATATAATTTTTCAGCCAAGTCATCCTCCATATAAAAAAAAAATAATAATAATAATAAACTGTGAAATCAAATTAGAAGTAGAATATGAAAGATAGTTTGTACCAGCTGGTGATGCCCTGGCCTGATACCTATGACGGCCTCTCAACCTTTCTCCAAACATTTGTTGTTATCACCGTCAATCTTATCTTACAAAAACTTAAAATCTATGCTCAAACTTATTATTAACTCTATTACAATTGAATTAAGAATTCTGATGCCCGCCTTCATCAAATCAATCCCCAGCTGTAATAGTTTCATTGTTCTTTTCATCTTTCTTTTATAAATTGTTAATTCTAGATTATCACCTATAATTCTCAATACTCTTCGATACTATTCACGCAAATTGTCCGCCAACAAAATCAAGAAAAACACGCAAAAAAAAAAACACAAAAAAGTCAAATCTATAAATATATAAAAGCGCAGCATTGTTAAATTGGTGGAAGATTATCTGTTGACGTTATGGCATCTTGGTGAAATGGTAGATCTCACGCTACTGAAAAAGTGAGTTAAAACGTAAAGAAATGATATATAAAATATGTATTATGGGATTGAACAAAAATTAAAATGAGAAATTACAAATAGGTTAAAAAAATTTAAAATTATAAATAAATTTAATGTGTACTTTTATTTTTAAAAAATTATGCTTATGTGCAAATTTTTTTAATCCATTTGAATTAAAAGTTTAGTGTACTTTTGAGTATCTCACAATTATTAAATTAATTATATATATTTTTAATTATATACTAAATTCATTATAAATATTATTCTTTTAAAATAATATTAAAAATTTAATAAAATTAAATAAAAATTTTAATTACTTTAAAATTTTTGAATAATAATAGTTTTATTGGATATTTGATTACTTTTTAGATGATTTACTAATAAAATATTTACTTCTATTTATACAAGTTCAATCATTAATGAATGATGGAGATTATTTTAATTTAATAGATTGGAATGAATTCTAACATTTTACAATTCTCTACACAAATAAAAAATTTAATAATCATTCCAAAATATTGCAAAATGTTATATAATATTCCATATTTATGTGTATTCAATATTTTAATTAAAAATAATTTTAATTAAGGCAATTGACATAATTTCAATTGTGTGCAGATATTATCGGTGAATCAACAAGTTTAAAGGTATGACAAGCACCTAACTCTGACGCCCTTCTTCCCAAAACTACTATACATATGTAGGTGGTTTTGAAAATCATGATATATATTTAAAAACCAAATAAACACGTATAAATATTCTCACTGCATCGCACGGAAAAAAATACTAGTTAACTCTAAAAACAGAATTTCATGAGCATCCAAACACGTCTCAAGACTGCTCCCACAACACTATGGAACAACAAAACAAAGAAATTAAAGATTAACAAAAGACCCAAATCGCCGGGTTTCCATAATTAAAAAAAAAATCATACAACACAATTTGGGATTAGGGATTATATTTCTCAGATTTGGGGAGACTATCAGACTATGGGAAAAGGGATGTGTTCGGCATTTTGATTTTTTTTTTTTTCCCAATGCGTTTTTTTCAATTTGACTTTGCAGTTTAATTTTTTTATGTGATATGGAGGCTGACTTGGCATGAAAAATACATCTGATAAGACACACTGGCTTCTTAAGCCCGATTAGAGAACCATGTAATTCACGTGAGTATTGACCCAATTAAGTACAATTTGGCCTAAATTTGCCAAACTTAAAAAATAATGTCCTAATTTTGTAAGTCCAAAAATATAGTGTACTTCTTTTACTAACTCTAATAAAATAGGGTCCTAAAAAATAATTTTGCCGGCAATAGGGCCTCGCTTCTTCTTCCCTATAAAAAAGCGAGTCATCTAATTCTAACAGAGAGCAAGAACACCTCCTCTCTTTCTCTCTCACGCAGAAACACAGACGTAGTGACATGGCGGGACAGAAGGCAACGCCTTTGCTGAAAGATGAGTTGGATATCGTGATTCCGACCATCAGAAACCTTGATTTTCTGGAGATGTGGAGGCCATTCTTTGAGCAATACCATCTAATTATAGTTCAAGATGGTGACCCTTCAAAAGTCATCAAAGTTCCCGAGGGTTTTGATTATGAACTCTACAATCGCAATGATATCAACAGAATTCTGGGCCCCAAGGCCTCTTGCATCTCCTTCAAGGATTCTGCTTGCAGGTGCTTTGGTTACATGGTCTCTAAGAAGAAGTATATTTACACCATTGATGATGATTGCTTTGTAAGTACATCAATCTTTCTTCCGATCCATTCTTCATTTCTGCACTTTTAATGTATATTTGTTTGTCCTCTTGTTTTATGATGTCTGTTGAAGAGTGGATCGTTGCGTGTTCCTCTGAATGATTAGTTGCAGTTGATGTGAAAGATTGGATCTTTTTATCAATTTGGATCTTAGGGTTTAGTGTGGGTTCTTGAATTTAGAAATTATGATTGAGATTTGGTGGGTCCTCTGTTTTGAATTAGAATTGCAATGTCGGTGTGCTAATTTCTACTCCAAATTCTGCAAAATTTATTGTGTTATACTGATCTATACTTTAGAAGCATAGATCTGAAAGTGTCTCTTGAAATGGTGAAAGATTTCCACACTCACATATTTTATGTGTCATTATATACTGAACTTGTCATCAACATGCTTAATGTATACCATGCTTCTATGGTGGCTTCAGTGGAGGGTATTGAGGCTGAGACTTAAACAAAATTTTCTTGAAAATCATTGTAATAAATTGACTTATTGATCTCTACTTATATCCTCGTCTCGTGCAGGTTGCCAAGGACCCGTCTGGCAAAGATATCAACGCCCTCGAGCAGCACATAACGAATCTCTTGTGTCCATCCACACCATATTTCTTCAACACTCTATATGATCCATACAGGGAAGGTTCAGACTTTGTTCGTGGATATCCTTTCAGTCTGCGTGAGGGTGCCCCGACTGCTGTTTCTCATGGCCTTTGGCTCAATATCCCTGATTATGATGCACCTACCCAGCTCGTTAAGCCCCGTGAGAGGAACACCAGGTAGTTATTATCAGAAATTAGAATCCATCATAAGTTTCATGACATTCAGCTTTTAAGTTAACCTATTTCTTGCTTGATCTGATCCAGATATGTGGATGCTGTTTTGACAATCCCCAAGGGTACCATCTTCCCAATGTGTGGGATGAATTTGGCGTTCAACCGTGACCTGATCGGGCCCGCAATGTACTTTGGGCTCATGGGTGATGGTCAGCCTATTGGGCGATACGACGATATGTGGGCTGGTTGGTGCACCAAGGTACATTATATGCTTTCTTCGTTTTCTAGCTCTAGACGAGAACTTGTATGAATTTGGTTCACAGATCTGAGATACGTGGACTTCATTGATCCTACCTAATAAACCCTAAATGGATCTTATATATTCCCTCTGACACAAAGTTAGCACATTTATTCATACATCCCATAATTGTTTGCACATCAAAAAAATTCCTTTCGTAAACTTCACCATCACAATATTTACATATTTACACAAAATGTCGTTACTTTTTGGGCCCACACTATACTTAATCCAACCAATTTGTTTACTTTATATATAAAGGTTTACTAAATTGCCCTCAAAACTCTACTCATTACACCTTTTCTTAAAGTTACCCATTTTAGGTAGTACAAGGATTTGTTAGACTCATTTTGTAAATGGTTCAAAAATGGGATGGAGTTCCAAGTTCACACAAGACACAAGTCTTACTCCTAGCTCTATGGCTGCCAATCCTAAAATTTAGTTATCTTATGATTTACCTAATTTTTGAGCAAATGTTTGGCACAATAACTCAAGTTCTATCTTGCTCTAGTCTTGTAACATTCTGCAATTCTAGAGTTATGATGAACAAAGTTTACATCTCAACACATCTTCGTTCATTTATTATAAATGTTGCAAAAGTTGATTGTCCCCTATATTCTTTCTCGAAGGTGATATGCGACCACTTGAATCTTGGTGTGAAGACTGGTTTACCCTACATATGGCACAGCAAAGCTAGCAACCCTTTTGTCAATCTGAAAAAGGAGTACAAAGGGATCTATTGGCAGGAAGAGATCATCCCGTTTTCCAATCGGTAATCCTTCCAAAAAGAATGCAAAACCGTGCAGAAGTGCTACATTGAACTGGCCAAACAAGTGAAGGAGAAACTTACTTCACTCGATCCTTATTTTACGAAGTTGGCTGATGCTATGGTCACATGGATCGAAGCATGGGACGAGCTCAACCCGTCTGGTGAAGTTTCTGCTAAGCCCAGTGGTGTTACTGCCAAATAGATTCGATCTAAATATAGCAGTATTTAGTTTCTCCTTTTTGGTTTAGTTGAGAGTGGGTAGTATTGGATTCACCTTTGGGTGATCTCTTTATTAATTATTTAACTTATTACGAATTTTTTTAGGAATTTGATATTATGTCGAGTGATCCCAGCATTTGTTTACTTTCATTTGATAATAATTGTAGCCATTACGCATTAGTCATATATCTCAAACGACTTCTTTTGCCGTGATTTGTTATGACTTGTTCTTGATGGTGCCTATTATTTGTTATGTTCAATTTGTCCTTCGGCCTAAAAGATTTTTTTTTTTTTAACGAACTAGCATGATTGAAAGAACGACAAATTGAATATAACAATTAAAAAGAAATGCTTAAAATGAGCATTTAGAAGACATACGAACGAGTAAAAAGAAATAGATTCCAGCATCAAATAAGCAAAGGGACAGGCAAAGGGACAGTGAATATCTTAGTATGATTTCATATATGTATAGACATCTGCGTACAGTTCACAAGGTTAAAAAATAAACAGTTTATTTATTTTGTTACTTGCAGTACCAAAGATAAAGACAATGGCCTCTTTTGTTTATTTTTACCTTTTTTTTTTTTTTGTTACAGCAATCATCAATAAATCTTGCTAAAACTTCATCAAGCTGGAAGATAAATCAGCAGTTGACCTTGGCTTGCTATGGCCAAAGCACCTGAGTTTGAAGCATCGGTAGTAATGCATGAAACGCTGCTACCTGAAAACAACGATTCTAAAAAATTATGTTGAATTAAGATTGTTGTACACAAGATAAATATTTTTTTGAAAGAAATTAAAACTGTTTACACAAGATAATTTTTTAAGGAGCAATAACTGATGCATTACCATTGAAGGAGTGTAGGTTTCCTAACTTCATTCCTGTGGATAACTCCCACATATAAACCTGCCCATCGCATCTACCGATTATTCCATGGCCACCAGATGCAGCAGCAGCAGTCCTGCAAGGAGAATTTCCATCAACCAGGGGGAGAGAGAGGGAAGAGAGAGAATTACTTTCATATTTGAATTCAGCAATTGATTACCCTCCATCCACAGTACTTCCAGTGATCACCATATTGTTGACCAGCAAAGCAAGCCTCCAACAGCCACCTACATCAGCTTCTTGCTCACTTGATTGATAGCATTCAGAATCTGGACTAGAGTTTGTCGAGATTAAAAGCCAAAGAGCTACATCTTTATCCTCAGGTGAAAAGACACGATTTTCACTTGTTCCTGAAAACCCCATTTTTGTGGCATCCAAGACTTCACCAATGAGTGACTCCGTCTTATACTCTCCTTTCCTTTGCCAACTGAAAACAGTGACAGGAATGCACTCCGAGACTGAAATGTCTTGGGAAGAGAACCTTGATATGAGGTTGCGCTTATCAATATCCCTGCACATGATGCACAAATGTTTTGTACCAGAATGTAGGTGGAAATGCAAAAGAGATGCAAGAGCACTGATAAATTTGCTTTAGCCTCTCTCTACAAATGGTTTGGAAATTTCTAATGCCAAACTGAAAATTTTCATTATAAGAGTGAAAGCTCACAAACAACTTCATGAACAAAGCAAAATGAAAAACATGATAAATCAAACTAACCTGAAAGATAAGATGGTAAAATTTTATGAATGAGCAAAATAGAAATCCACGTAAACATGCTATGTACATCTAATGAAAACCGTAAAAATCATGCACAATAGATGTGATGCTTGCAGTGGGGGTACTCTAACGGTGGGGCTGCTATGCACCAAATTGAAATAGATACTGAGGAATTCATAAGTGTTAGAGCAGAGACCCTTTGAATTATGTATAGAAATTCATGTAATTAAATTCAGACTGTAAGCGAAGATTAAAAATAAAACCTGCCGTGTGAATTTAGTTAGCTTAAGAAATGGTTATACTTAATTTAGCATAAAAAGTGCAATCAGATGGAGGAGTTTGTAGAACTATTTTATAAGGAAAATGCAACATACCATATGCCAAATTCCCGAGCCCATTGTGGCCAACAACCAAAACAGCAGACCTTGGAACTGTTTTCAACTCCACTATACGAGGATATGTGCAGTCAAATGTAGGTAAATACCAATCTTCTTTTGGACCACTGCAAATTGCGAAGCAAGAACTAACATTAAGAAATACCATATTATCCAAAACAGAAAAATAAGTATCAAAAATGATCAGAGAACAAATAATTAAGTTACAGCTGGATGACATAAAAAGTGAAAGCATATACAAACATCCAGAATAACGAGAAGCTAGTGTGCTAAAATGTTGTAACAAGACACTAAAGTGTGACATTATCTTCAGCATTTAAAATCTCAGCACAATTTGATCCACACTAGAGCTCATGCAGTAAACATAAAAATGAAGGGCATGAATCACCTCCATCCAGAGTTCATGATCCACAGCTTCAGCTTCCCACCCTCCTCAGCAGCCAGAAGGAAATTAGTTTCACAAACTAATAAACAACACACAGCTTGGGTCGTTTTCAGTCTCGTCACCAGTGAGGCATATCCCTTGTTCAATTTCACAATTATAACTGCATCACATTCAAAGCTGCCCGAAGAACAAGCTGGACATGAGCAGTGCAATTTACCCTCCCTGGGAGCAAAAGTGCAAAATTAGTATCTCAAGAATAATGAAGGATTCATGAACGTAATATCTAAACATGAGTAGACCATGTAAAGATAGAACCATTACCTACAATAAGGTAATTTAATGCAGTTTAATAAAACAAGTGATTGACCATCTGGGGTTAATTGTAAAAAGATCTCTCAGAAGCAATCTGCAAAATGAGTTACACATTAAGTATTCCAAAATATAAAAGTCCAAGTAGTGATGCAATCATACAATGATCAAATAATTCATCTTACATCTCTACCATATGCATCTTTTGAGATTTGTAAAGGCGCATGACCAATTAATGAAGGGTATCCCATCTTGTTTCCCTTCTTTAGAGCCTTGTAGACAAAGAGGGTATCCTCCTCAAGCTCTGAGTATCCACATTTAACACACATGAAAATCTCATTCTGTGTTACAGTCAGCTGCACCATTGAAATTGGTGCAGGGTGGGCGTAGCATGCAAAAGCTCAAGAAGATCATGTAGCTTGCTATGCAACTTCGCTTTGGGTTGAATTGAATCGTCATTTATTTTGATGTTTTGAGTCAGACTGCAGCAACTTGTGCTTGTTATCTGTAGATTTGAAGAAAAATTATCACAATCACTAAATTGGTCACTTTATGCTGGAAAAACCATCTTCAGCTTTCTAAAGGTGTGAAATTTAGAAAGGATGCAAAGCTTGGTATCACATGTTCAGTAAATTGATTGCAAAATATTTATTTGTTCTATACCTCGGGGTGCGAATATCTGAGGAACTTCTGCAGATGATACTTTCTGATGCAGAAGTCCTATTCATGATGGATGCTTGCACAGAAGAAAGGCAATCTACAGAATGACAATCAAATCTGTCTCTCTTTGAGTTTGCAGCAGATTCTGTAACAGGAGCTAGAGCATTAGTTGCAGCCATAAAGGTAACACCGCCAGTGATGGTGTCTGTTCATACATAGAGTGAGACTTGATAAATGCCCTGGTTAGAAAATTTTGGACCAACAATGGATGATGCTTCAGCAAGTGAAATTCACTGATTATATCTTTGGCTTTTTTGGTAAGAGAAATTCAACTATTTGATATCCTAACCAATGCAAAAAGAGCCTTATTTAGTGCTGATGCTTCCAGAAGTCAAATGCAATTACACTGATACAAAAGGAGCCTCAAGTATGATATGTAAGCAAGAAACCCCATACCGATGGCGAATTCAAAACAGGGCACTTGGAAAAAAATCCTATGTCATTTGAAGTCATGGCTAAGAGATAATTTAGATATGAAAAACATCACCAATTTAGGCTTATCATATAAAATGGTCATGATAGAAACTCATACCATGCTTGCTACTTTTACTATGACAAAGCAGTGGGTTAGCTTCTGCATCAACATTGATTAGTAGCTGTTCTTGAAGGTATGAACCACATGACAATTGACCAGCTTGGGCAGCATCACCGAGAGGATGCAAATCTTGAGGGCCATCATCATCAAAACTATCAGGCACCACACAATCTGAGTTCCCAGACGTGGAGGCAACTATATCTTGACCAGAACAGGGTATACACACCTTTCCATTGTTTCTTTGCAAAACTGAATGCTCAGCTAGCCCTGTGGCCAGTAGGTTTGTATGAATAAAAAGAAAAGGAATTTGGAACTGACTAGATTGGCTTAACAGAAAACCTGAAAATACACATATATAGATGCATTAAAATACATAACATATTTTATATCCTTACCGATGGTTGAATCATTCATACTAATGCTGGGTATGTTATTTTCTTCGTGAGATCTTTGAGTAAGGGGTTTTGAAGGATTTGCACTTTTCCTTTTCCTTCTAGAGAATGTTTTAAGTAAAGGAACAGCTCGAGGAAGTAAGATTGACATCATGGACTTGGTTATTTCTTGATCAACTGAATCAGTACCCCACATTTCTGGGTTTGAATTGCAAGCAGATGTGTCCATTTCAACTTCTGGAAGTGAATCGATCACTTGAACCTCAGGCTTGGCCACATCATTGTCATTTGCATCTTTCACAACCCAATCCAGTTGCACATCTTTCTTTAGGGAAGAAACATAGGAGCTTTCTGCCAAAGTATACAAGTATGATTCAAAGCTAGTCAGGAGAGAATAAAAAACAGAAGTAATAATAGTTATTGAGTGCTTGCAAGATAGGTTAAGTGCGTCTAAAGAATTCCATATATCAGAAGTACAATACCTTCAGCATGATCATAAGTGTCAGCTGCAAAAAGACTAGCATCATTGAAAACTGGAGTATCATGCTGAACAGTAGCTGCTACATCTCTCTCCCCTAGTACAATGTTATGAGATTCCAGTCCATCATATTTTGATTTGTCACCCTGTCATAAATTCACCACATTAAATAGATTTTATGAACTAGCTATGAATATGCATAAACTTTTCCAAAACCAAACATGTGATGTTATGTACTCATGTACTGGGAATTTATTAAAGAGCAGATAAGAGTATAACTATTATCACTTACAAACTTACAGGTTCTTGTTTTTGTTGCAAGTTATCAATATCCAGAGATTCCAGTCCGAAATGATTTATATGAACAGGGAGACTTTGTTCTTCTTTGGACAGGGCCTCTCCTACTTTGAGATTATCAGGTATCTCCAAAGAATCTAACTGCAAACCTCTTTCCGCAAAAGGCCGACATTTTTCTTTCTCTATTATGGAAACTGAGTTTTCTGGTTTTGGATTATAATAATCCCCGGACATTTCATTTGCAGCAGCAAAAGTTGGAAGATCGCTGCTTCTGCCATTAGATAGATCTCTTTGCTTAGAAGCTGAAGTAACATTGTTTGTGCTTTCTTTTTGCTCATGTTGTTTGACATGATTCCCATTGAGGCGTTTACTGCTAACAACTTTGTCATTCCTGCTTCTTTTCCCTTTAGCATGTCATGTTTTCACCAGATATGTTAGCAAATCAGGATTTGATCGTATGCATTGCCATTGATAAATGGTTTCACAAGCTTCACCTGAGAAGTTTGATGGTAAGGAACTCTGTTCAGTAGTCCCACCAACATTTGCAACTAATTCCGCAGTAACCTCTGAACGAATGTGTTTCTGAATCCAAAAACTGCAAGTTGCATAGAACATAGAAAAGTATATGAACTTCACCACTATATGCATTTCTCAAGCAAAATTCAAGACCCTTGGTTTGAATTAAAGGACAGTTGACAGTTGAAAATAGTGGTGCTAGGCAAAAGGCATGTAGAATACAACAGTAACAACACCATACAATACAAGAAAACTAAATAGACTACTTCATGATAACAAAATTATGCAAGAGCATTGCATGACAACTGAATGTCTAGGTTCTCAAAATATACCAATGCAGAATATCATAAGCGATCAGGATCCAATCTAGAAGCTTTTAGAAAAAAAAATTAGTGGGCAATTCAAGAAAAGGAAGAGGGAAAAGGAAAGGGACATACCTCTACTCCATCTATCTTACACGAAAATCTCTTTGCATGCCACAACTTTGCACAGCCTTTCTTCTGAAAACTCTCCCACACAATGTCTGGAGTGCCTCCAGAACATGAGTTACCATCAGTAGAACTGATCTGGAATGTGACATTGGATGCCAATATATAGTTAATAATGCAACTAAATAAAAACATGTCAGATTACATGAAGGTCCGGTGCTGACTCACTGTAAATGATGGACCTTTAAGACCTTCGACAATTTCCATAGTGTAAGTAACCCCATTCTGAGTCCTCAGTGATTTGTATCCAACAGGATAAGGATAGCGATCTTTACCCTGAAGAGTGAAAGAATTTAGCATGTACTAAAGAATAGAGATTATTCACTGCAGCTGCAATCTTTAGCACCAGCATCACTCGAGAGTGGAGTCTAGGGCAAGTTACCATGGTTTTGAATTTACCAAGTGCACTACTTAGATCTCACAAATAGGAGTATAACCTTACCCTAACAACCTAATGATACAAACAAATTCACGGCTGAAGAACAAGCTATATGCAGAATTTTGGGTAATTGGTATGGCCCGCACAAGAAGCGTGCCTCTATGAGGAGGATAACACTAACCAACCCCAGTGAGATTTCATCCTAAAACCAATTGGTCTAACTCACATCTGACATCCTCAACACTATTGAATCTTTATAACTCAATGCAACAATAAACTATTGAATCCTAAAAGGTACTCAAAAATGAATTTCCAAATTACTTGGCTTTCTCTAGTTGAACATGTTTTGCTGCACCAGAAATTCTTTGAAGCCACATACACTCAATATTGTTTGGTGCATGAGAAATTCGTTTGAAGCCACATATATTTCAATATGAATAATTTTAAACTATAAACAACGTTATGAAAACAAAAAAAAATATATATATATATATATATATATATATATATATATATATATATATATATATATATATATATATATATATATATATATATATATATATATATATATGCAAAACCAATTAGTGAACTCTATAAAGCATAGATGTTCAGTAAAGATCTCCTTAATCAAATTTTCTTTAAAAAAACATTGTCAAAGATATGAAAAACATTAAAAAGAAGGCGAAGAAAATAAACTGATACATCTACTAAATTCGAGTTAATTGCTCATCTATCAGGATATCAACAATACTGCAGAGAACTAGGCACATAATTGAAGTAGAAAAAGAGAATCAAACCCTAGATGAGCTCCAATACTTCTTGTGCCATGAACCAGTGTAGAGCTTTCCGATTGATACGATTTCCAAACCCTCCGAATTATCTTCCTTCGAAGTTTTCCCCATGGATGTCAACACAATTCTCACTCTAAAATGTGTGTGCGCGCCCCTCTGCTGGTATGAGAGAGGGCGGGGCGGGATTAGAACGTTTCGAGAGGGCAGATTTAGAAATCGCGCCAAATTTTAAAACTCAATAATGTTTTTCTAAAACAAAATATTTGGAACCTAATCATAATATATTCGAGTAAATTGTAAAATTTGTCTGGAATCTATTCGAGTAAAATTAAACCAAATGTTTTCATTTTATTTCTTATAGGTTGATAGTAGCATGAATTTTAAATTAAATTATTGCAGGAAAAACAGAAAATATTTAGTATTAAAATTGTAATGTACCTGGAAAAGTGAATACCTAAAAAAAAAAGAAGTGAGAGAGAGATTGCGCCAAAAATGCAAAACTTTCGCCGTTGCCGGGGATCGAACCCGGGTCACCCGCGTGACAGGCGGGAATACTTACCACTATACTACAACGACTTGGTGATTAAAAATTGAAATTTATTTAATATTACATATACCAAAACCTATGAATATTTGTCAAAATTATCAAAAAAAAAAACTTTGTAATTTGAAATATGATCATACACCTTTAGAATAACAAAAAAACTTATTTGTCTCAAACTTCCATAATTGTTTGTAATAATTATTCCTTAATTGTAATATCTCAAACTTCCTTTCAAATTTTGATTATGATTTTTTTCTTTTTTGAGATTTGTTTATAATTTTATTGAACTTATAAACATACATTTTTTAACTATATCATCTAGGGGTAAAGAACATACTTCATGTCTCGTGTAATTTACGAGTTATTTTACGAGGATAAGGTTTTCTAATTTTTAAGTACTAATGTTTAAGTTATTTAACTGGAGAACATATTAATAAATAATTTGTTGCAGAATAATTGTGATAACACTGTATCATGTTGGGTTTAAATTCAAAGTGTAAGACTTTGTAATTTGTAAATATACATTTTTAACTATATCATCTTCCAAATGTGTAAAGAATATAGTTCATATCTCTTATATTAAAAGTCGTCTGATTTTAAATATAATAATGACGCAAAATAATATAATATCATAACAATAATAATAATGCAAAATAAGAATTATATATTTATTTTTTGAAAAAGAATTATATTGTTTGTAGCAAGCATACTTGGAAAGTGTTGTATCACGAATATTACGTGAGGAGATTCGATATCATGAAAACCCCTCGAAAGCGATTAAAGGCGAGCAGGACGTCAAGCTAAGGGGCCTTGGTCGGCCCCCACAATTTGCTCGGTCATGTCTTGCTCGGCCTCTCCCACCTTGGTCGGCCTCCTCACCCATGGTCGGCCTCCCTCATCGCCGGACGACCACCATTCCTCCGGGATCAAGGACCCGTACAAGTCATTTTTGTCACTCCAAGACAAGGGTACAACCTCCATACAAGATATGTTGTCAACCTACAGAGAATCGACAAGATCAGCCTTAGAAAGAAATAAAGTCAAATGTAATAGTTAGAATTAGGTTTCATGTACGCCCATAATAAAAACTAATCTTTGATTTTGAGAAAATCTCCCACCGTACGGTGGCGGGATGAGATAGGCAATGGCCGACCAAGAGAGGTCGATGCTCAACCTTCATTAATTAGAGGTCCTTGCATTGAATGCTCTCCCCATCGAAGGGAGACCAAGACAAAATAAGAGCACTATATATACAATCTTTATGGCATTAATGAAAGGATCTTTGAATCCACCCTAAGACTGGGTTGAAACAAACTCAAGAACTCTCTCTCCATTTATTACTTTCTGCATTTTTATTAGCATTCATTGCAAGCTATCAACAATCATTGTTCTTGGGTATTAATGGTTGTAGATCGTTGTGATATCTTGTTTGTTTTATCCGTTAATTCACGCCACATTATTCACAAATTCCACGGATTTAGAACGGGTAACAACATAAAGCATTTTTATTTCTACAGTTCTACTTGTCATTTTTATATTTCACTATGTATTTCACCTTGAAATCTTTAACATATTAATCTAGAATTATGATAATTCGTTGAATATTTTTAACATTTCACATGTCAATACCTTCACACTATGAAACAAGTACAAAGTGAAACATAAATAATAACACAAATGATATCGTTTATCTGGAAAAATTGACCTACATGAACAACCCAGTGCTTAAATGCTTATATTTAAACAATATTTATAAATATAATTTTAAATAGCTTGGTGTATTTATTTCAATTTTTTAAAATAAATTCTGTTATTAAAGTTTTTTTCCCCTAACGTATCTTGTGAACCCATTATCAAATTAAAGTGTATTATTAATATTAAAATAAAATTGATATTTAATATTTAGATAGACTACGGTTGGTTAATCCAAGTTTACACCAATCAATTTACGAATTTCACATTGTAACATATATAAAGATCAAGTTATGTGATCATCACATATAAATACATAACTTATTATAAGGGCCCATTTTAAAATAGTGATTCTTCACCCAAGAAATTTATAATTCATTCATTCCTCTAAATTTAGTTGCTATATCACTCAAAACAGAGGCGGGCCGATTAGGTGACAAGGGGCATTATACATAAAAAGAAATTCCCAAATAAAATTATAATTTTGCCATTAACAATAACTAGAAATTGGAAAGGTGTAAAACTTCACAGTTTTATAATATGAAATTGATATCATTATAATTATTTATGAATATCATAATTATTTTATATTGTGATATTAGTTTATAAGTGTAATGGTATCATCTAATAAATGTACTAATATTAGTTTTATATTATAAAATTGTTTCACAATAAATTTTGTGATTGGAAATCCATTTCTATTTTCCTTCCTCACCTTACAGCCTAACAAATTTACTATGCAGAGTCTCACGCAAGTCTAGACGGCGTCGTAAGTTTTTTTTTTCTTTTATCAATTATTAGACACAATTTCTGCTTATAATCTAATTGGAATTATTTTTATTGTATTTGCTTATAAATTAGGCTTGTAATATTTTTTTATTTAATACTCCCCCATTTCTCTTTATATTTAACATTTTAACACTTCGGTCATGCTTTTAAAGTTTAATATTTTTCTATTGAAAAGTTATGATCCCAGATTTATAATAAAATAATCTACTTTTACTTTTCTTACACTTTTTTACCTTTTTTTTTTTTTTTTACATTTTATACCAACAATTTTATAATAAAATACTATATTCATTAAAATTTATATCGTTTCTCACATGTTAAACTAATTAAAAAGGAATGAAGAGAGTATATAATTTGATGGTATTTGTCGATAGATTAGGAAATGATCAGTTAATTTGATTATATTTGTGAGAGATTTGTGCTTGAACTTAACTAAAAATGATGACGAAACGTCGAAACACTAATTTAATCATTTATTAATAGGGCAAAGTTTTCAATGAACAAGTTTCATAGTAAATTTTAATTCATTTTATTAAAAATATCAATTGTATTAATCAAGAAGAGTATGACGCATATATTAAAGGATATCAATTGTAATAAGTGAATGATATGACATATATCACTAAAGTACATCAATCGTGATAATTAAAGGTATATATTAATCGTGATAATTGAAATTTAATTTATTTGAACTAATCTATAAAATATTGTCTTTACGTGTACATTTATTATGATTTTAAATATATTATCTATCAATTGTAGCCATGTTTTAAAAATTTTGAGCCTGCCATTGAATAAGAAAAATGCTTTACAAGCCTAAGTAACATAGATATATATTTAAAAAATAAAAAATTAAAAACCGAGTAGTATATGTTGTGAGGGTTGGACGCGAACCGGATATAAAAGAAAGCAAAACACAAAGACACCAATGCGGGTGTGTGTGAGAGAGAAGGATTAATGTCGACACGTCAAATCGAAGGTTGCCAAAAATAGATAAGAAAGAGGAGGAGGCATAGATCAAATGATTATGCCCAAATCCGTATAAATCTCTAAAACGCATGGGAGAGATATATACAATAAAAGCGAAAGGAGCATTCATGAATATTGCAGTGGTGCTCATACATCGTACATGCAAACTTGACAGTCGATTGCATGCATGGCTCCCTTCTATCACCTACGGATTCTCAATAGACACACCACCCTACCCCACCCAACATATACATACACTTTTCCATATCTATTCACAATTTACACATGCATCTCTATATCAATCTATATTCCATATTTTAATTTGTTCGATGCAATTATCTTTCTTATATGTAGAGAAAAATATCAAGAAAAATAATTTTTTTAATGAATTAATTAGTTCTAGAATCGAGTCATGAATATAGTCAATAAGTAAGTATCTTGTGCATCAGTTGGACAATTGTAACCATTGTTCAATGAAAAACAATAGATAATACATTTGAATTATATTCAAATTTATTAAAAGATATTGATATTTTAAATGAAAAGAAAAATAATAATTAAAGATATATTTCTTGACTCTGGAGGTGGGTGGAAAAGTTGGCTTTCACGAGCAAAGGAAGCTGTTGAAATCAAATGTAAAATTGGCTACATGTCCATGTTTGGCAATCTGAAGAATAGTCCCATCATCTAAATGACATATATAACCCTCATACTTTTGGATGATGCGACAAGTGATTTTGGCATCTGTCAATTTCATGAGATGTATATCTCTCTTTTAAAATTTCCACCCCGCTATTTTAGTTTGCTTTTAAGTCGCCCATGGAATCCTATTCACTCTCTAAATTGACTTTGTTAAAAATAGAACAACAGCCTTGATTTGGTTTATTACGATACTCCACATTAATTCTATGGAGTTAAATCAGATTGATTTATAATTGAGTGTGTGTATATGTATATATCAATTTCATTCAATAATATCATTACGCTTATAAATCAATATGATCATATTATTAATTCATACTGTTTTTCGTGTGTGTAAAATGATATGATTTTAGTTTATAATTAGAGTAAAATTATTACTGAAGGAATGATATGATATTGTTGAATGGATTCAATTTCACATGTTCGGTGAACAAAGCTTCACAAGAGAGTTTGTCATTATTATTATTATTATTATTATTAAAGGAAAAATCCAACTAATGAGTTTTTGACCTCTTGTGGTTATATACGTGGAATAATGTATTTGTGTTGCTTAAAATCTTTGAAATTACTTAAGGAGGAATATTAGGTACTATATGCTTAATAAGGACACATTATAGAAAGCAGAGGGATATAAATTGGACAAAAACTTGTTAAAAGTTAGAGAAATAGACTAACCACTTGCATACCACAATATAATTTTTAAAATTAACTAAAGTTTTTAGTTAGCTTTTCAAACAACTGCCTCAAATCTGAAAGTGCATCCCACGAATTTACCTTCTCCATCGATTCAGGACAGGAGCAGTGGAGTCCTCAATAGTGGGGTGCATCTATTTTTATTTTTCATATATAAAGAAACTGGTCAATTTAATACATGTTTAATAAAACGTAAAAGAAATTTGTTTTTTTTTTTTTTTATAATTTATATCAATAAATTTAAGTGAATTGTTTTAATTTATTGGAATATTGAAGAAACTTTAAATGGTATTCATTGCAAAGACGAGGGTCATCAGTTTGATGATAGTGGCAAAACCGTACTCCGATGAACATCTGAATTCTGAACCTCTTGTAAGTTGTACCACAAATGAAAGTAATGTAAAACAAATTCAAATGTCTTTTTAATTACTAGAATGATTTTGCCTCTCGCCTTCTCATGCCATTCTTATCCCCACACACACACACACACACACACACATATATATATATATATATATATATATATATATATATATATTTATTTTGGTGCACTAGCTAGTTGTACCGATGCAACTTTTTCCCAATTAATTTAATTAAAAAAATGGTTGAATATTACTTTTATATTGTAAATGTATTAATATTATGGGTCACTTATAAATATGTTCAAAAATATTTGCACAAAGAAAGACAAGATAAATTTGTATAGAAACACAAAAATATTTGTACAATGAACCTAATTATAATTTTGAGATAATTTTTGAACCTATTTGTAATAATCTCTAATATTATTTAGTCTACAAACTAACATTTTATGTTATTTGAACTAATATTTTTTTTTCATATAAACTAGTTGAACGGTGGTGTGTAGAAGTTTTTGTCATATATACAAGGAAATTCATTATTATTATTATTATTCGAATAAATTCTTTCCTTATCCACAAGCAACAAGAGAGAGCATGCAGTGATCAAGCCAATATTTACGCACGTTGAACTTGATCAAGAAAGTATGATGATGACAAGGGTTTAAACTCGACGTACATTTTTTTTTCGCCAATAGTTTTGATTCGTTATATGCTTTAAATTAATTAAAAATTATGTATCGCCTCTAACTTATTAGAAATAATTAGAGTAGATGTATATTCATACTTAACATGGAAAAACTTAGGTTTGTGTCTGGTTAGAAATTATGGTGGATGAGATAAAAATAAAGATGGAAAATAAAGATGATGTAATTCAATAAATAGTAAATTCGTGTTTGGTTAGGGATGAAGAAATAAAATTGGATGAAACTTTATGAAAAATTAAAAATAGTTTGTGTTATTTTAATATTAGTAGTTAGTGGAATAATAATTGAGTGAGAGAAAGTAGGAGATTAAATAAGAAAACATATAAAAAAGAATAAGTGTGTAAAAAAAAAAGGTAGAAGATGATAAAGTTAAATTTCTGATTACGAATCAGAAAATAAAATCAAAATTCAGACCACAAATTAAGATATAAAATATACTCCACTTAACTTGGATCAATCCATCTCATGACGTTTCATCTTACATATATGGGTAAATTACAAAAATAAAATCCCTAGACAAGCGTCCAAATTACAAAAAGAATCCAATATTTGAATTGAAATATTACCATATGAGACGGTACTCTCACAACATAAAAGAGAGGAATCTCATTTATCATATTATATTATCTATGAGTTTATGGAGTTTTCTTCATTATGTTTTAAATGTAAATATAACTCATATACTAAATTAGAGTTTCGTCTCATTTATGAGAGACTCACTCTCCTCATATTTGCATCGATTGATTATTTTGTGGCTTTGCATATAACTTGTCTGTTAAACTAAATTTTTGTCATTAATTTAGAAGTTATTCCCTTCATCCCTTTTTAATTAAATTTAATATTTTGCCATTTTAGTCGCTCATTTTAAAATTTATGATTGTTTTTTTAGGAAAGTTGTTGCTCCACATTTACAATAAAATATTTGACCCTTTTACCTTTTAACTATTTCTCTACCTTTTTACTTTTTTACACTCTTTTTCTACTTTTCATTTTTCTTACACTTTTTACCAACGATATTATAATAAAATAATATATTTATTAAAACACGTGTCATTCATCAAATATTAAACTTGAAGATGAAATGAGAGAGTAATTCAAAACTGCAGTAGCGTCTCACATTTGAACTTATATAAAAAAAGGACATGGTAGTAGTATGTGAAAGCTAGATGGTCGGATGAAGTAGGTGGGGTGTTTGTCTGGTAGTCAGAAATATTAGTACGTTGTTAGTAACCCTAGAAGGTGCAGTTGTCCAATTAAGGCCAGCTGTTCCAAATGAAACCCTAACTCCACTTTTATCATTTCTCTATAAATATGGGTTATCTTCTTCATCTTCATCTTCATCTTCATACATACATATATACCACCTCAAACCTACCTACACATCTCATCATGGATTTGGTCCAATCATCCGAGCATCTCTGCTATGTCCGATGCAACTTCTGCACCACTGTTCTTGCCGTAAGTACTTAATTTGTATTTCAATACGTACACATACAAATACAATTACTAAATTCATTGTATTACAGGTGGGGATTCCACGGAAGAGGTTGTTGGAGACAGTGACAGTGAAGTGTGGGCATTGCAGCAATCTCTCTTTTCTTAGTACTAAGCCTCCCTTTCAAGGCCAAACCAGCTATGATCATCAGATACCCGGCCTTCATCAGGTCACCACATTAATTAATTAAATATTTCTAATTTTATTTCATCTTATTTGAGAATATTTTGGTTATATAAAAATACCTTTTTGGCAAGTGCAGTCGTTTTGCAGTGAATTGAAGAAGGGCGTTTCTTCATCCTCGTCTTCATCCACGTCCACTGAGCCCTTGTCCCCAAAAGCTCCATTCGTCGTCAAGCGTACGTGTTTGCCTCATATCATATACATACAAACCCTAATTTAATTTCCTCCATTTTTTTATTTTTCAATTTGCATTTATATTAATTGTGAAAATCTTTTTCAGCTCCTGAGAAGAAACATAGGCTTCCATCTGCCTACAACCGGTTCATGAAGTAAGAACTAGCTTCTTGTGAATTATTAATAATAATAGAAAAAAATATTTAAAGAAACAAAAATGAAATTAATGCTCAAAATTAATTAATTAATTAAATTATGTTGCAGAGAGGAGATACAACGCATCAAAGCTGCCAATCCAGAGATACCCCATCGAGAGGCTTTCAGTGCAGCAGCCAAAAATGTAGGTTTATTTTTTTAACAAGAATTCATCCGATCGATTTTTTTAAAAAAAAATATATATTGTGATCATTCATGCATGAAATCATTAATTAATATAATATTAAAATTAACTAGTCATGATGAATCTGTGGCAGTGGGCTAGGTACATTCCAACCTCTTCAGAAGGATCCATTTCCAACAGCACTAAAGCTGTAAGAATTTGATATCTTTAGTTATATAAGACAGCTAGCTAGCTAGCTCTTATATATTTTGCTACTTTTTTCCATGTGAGTAATAATAATTAATTAATATATTCTAGCTTTTACGTACTTTCCTGTAGGTTTAACTGTGTTGAAGCAGAAGAATTGATCAGGTGGCTAGCTGTTTCATGGAGATTAATTAAGCCAAATGGGAAATTAGTTTCGATATAGTTTAGTATTAATTAGTTTATTAAGTATGCTGTCCTAATTAATTAAGTGCAATTCATCACTGCATGTTTGATGTAACTTAATTAAGTACAATTATGCTGGAACTCATCGCTTCTGGAACTAATTAATTTATATCATAATTCCACTCTTCTGGCACTACATTTTATGTTGTGATCATTTCATTGTCTATGAAAGACCTCCATGCTCTACTTGTACGTATTGGTTGACATAATTTATTTTCTTACCTTAAAAATGGTGTATATAAATATGTTTATGATTGGTTTTGTGGCCGTTAAATTGATTACATCAGTTCAACAAGCTATATATCCAACCAACTTATTGAAAATTTATTGTTTTTATGTAAAATGATAATATAAGTGTTAGTTGCTATATACTGATCATGTCACGCAAGGTAGCCAGTGAGATTTGTGCAATATATATGTGGAATGGAAGAACGGAATTAAAATATATAGTCGCTCCATAATAAACTTAACATTTATATTATCATCTTACTGCCCAAAAGAGAGTAAAAAGAAAAAAATCACTTGTAATAATCCTCGGTGTGTTTTTCCTCATCCCCTCTAATCAATGCCTAATTTCGATGCTTATCGACAACTTTTTTGGGTTAACTCTTTATAGCATATAATTGTGCTAAACTAAATTAATGTAGACTTAAAACTCATAAATTAACTACAAATGCAACTTTAACAAATAATCTATATAAATGAAACGAAAGAGTTTTCTGCGATTTGAGGAGTGGGGAATAGGGATGGCCTTGTTATTGGAAAAGTTTGAGAAGTGGAGTGGGAATAGTTAAAGGCTTTTAAGATAGGATATTATTTGGGTTAGAAAATATTATTCTGTCTAATTTAATATATATAGTATTCTTAGTGTCCGTTTGGTAGGCATGTTTAACAATAAGATAAGGACCTAATTTAGGACCTAATTTAGGCTAAATTAGGTCATTATCTTATTGTTAAACATGTCTACTAGTATATATTATGTGTGTGTTAAGTATTCAAATATCTATTTACATATATTTATACTTATATAAGTATGTGGTTAATTAAGTGATCAGAGTATTGTTAAGCATTGCACGACTGCATACATATATATAAAATATAGTCCAATTTTCACGCCAACTTCAGTTCGTTTGAGCTTTAAACTTTGTATTAAATCTAAAGATGAAAGTCGATTTATCTTTGAAAACATCACATCAAACTGTGAGTCTTAGTCGAGACGTATTTGTTTTGCGGGTAAAATTTCAACCTTGACACGGCTTTTCATTTGTTGATTTGTTTGTATGCCTCGTTGTTTCGTACCTGACTAAAGTGGAAAGTTGTTCTTCGGAAACTGAGAAAAACTGCTAAATCGAGAAGTTCAAATTAAGATAACCTTTACGAGTATGTTTTAGATTTTTTATTTTATTTCCTGTTTTGTATTATTATTTTATTTCTATTACTTTGTAAAACCGTCATTGGTACACTACAAATCACACTGAGGGCATATAAAACATATTGGTAGACCTTACAAAACATCATATACTTTTGAGCAAGTTTGATGTCTATTTTTATACATGTGCAAATACTCATGTTTTGATTGGTTTTCTTTTTTTTTTTTTTTTTTTTTTTTTTAACAACCCCTAAGGTTATTACCGGTCAATTTCTTTATTTCGTTCTTTCTGATCTTTTTCCTGTTCTTAGAATTTCTGTTAACATGAAAGAATCTTATTTATTTGAGTTTTAATTCCCAACAAGAATATATCATATTTTAACTAACTTCACAAATTTTAAATACTGTCGTTTAATTTAATTTTTTTAATAATATCCTAATAATTTATTGGTAAATATTAACGTAATTACTTAAAATTACTAATATTGAATTTATTTATATGATTAAAAAATTTAGCGGGCTCGGATATGGGTTAGCATCAAAGGCCTGTAACTAAAGGTCCGATTATTAAGATATAGCCCATATCCCGACAGGCCTGCTAATGACCCATTATTGTGGAGCACTTAAGGCCAAAATTCGACCAATATTCCAGCTCACCTAAAATCACTGTTAGCATTTTTATTCTTTTTTTTTTTCCCCAAATAATGGGAATCACTGCTATCTTTTATTTTTTTTAATTAGTCTTTAGCCATAAATAAGGGCTAATATTATTAGAACTGTAGAGTTTATAAATTTTTTTGTTTTCAAAAATATTATGTCTATTTTTCTTCAAAATTTCTAATTATGTAGTCATTTTCTCCGCACACGGTAGATGTAAGCATGACATATATCTGACCCTAAGCTAAATAATTGCAAGTTGAAATTAATTTGAATAAAAATTTAATATATTGAAAGATAAAAAGTATTTAATACTGTTCTGCTATACATGACATATGGGACATTATATAATTTCAGTTCTGTTGATTTAGTAACCCTAAAATTAAGTATTTACACTGAATTTATACACGATAACCTATTAAGCTAAATAGAGCCTAATGCTTTCAAATTAATTAGAGATTATTATAAGCTAAGTCATTATCCAGTGAAATTTATTTATTATATAAAATTAATATCATTAAATAAAGTAAAATCTTATATATTTCGTATATATAAACTATAAGTTTATAATGTTTCACTTTTCAAATTCATTTAATTTTTTATACTCTTGGTTAGATATGTGATAATTTTGGTTAAATATGAATGAAAAAATAAGTATTATAATACTATTTTTATTATATTAAATATGAATAACTTAAATAGTAAAAGAAATTTATTATAATATCATATGAATGATCTAATTTTTAAAACTTCTAATAAAATTTTTAATACTTTTGATAAAATATTTAACACTTTAAAATTTTTAAAATTGGTAATATCATAACTTTATGATATATACAACAAAACATATAAGATCAACTCATTTAATAATATTATAATATTCATTTCATAATATTTTTGCACTAACAAACATCAGTATTCCAAAATTTATAATAATTGCTTATATATAAAGTCAGAGATCAGATCATCATCATAAGATTAGATTAAATCACATCCATTAGCTGTGATGATGCCATCTTTTTCACCACATCAACAAGAGTTGGGTCGATTTCTTATCATTTACAATCATTCACACTCTTTCAAAAGGAAAGATTAAAAAGGTTAAAAAAAAGTTGAAACACAATAAAATAATTAAAAGTAAAAAAGCAGAATCTTCATCGTGATCTTGTCACAAAAATCAATAATTCTTCCCTCACACGATCAACAAAATTAATGTCATACCATAATGAAAGATATTCAGTATGATACCATCCATGATATCCTAATGGAAAATAATTACATGCTGGGAATGGGTGCTCCGACCCGAATCCTACCCATATCCGTTGTCCCATAAACGGGCAGATCCAAATCATAATTCGGTAGATCAAACAGATCCGAACTTGAATCCGTATCCGCTCCATCATCCACATCGAAACCCCGATCTTCTTCTTCCTCATCAACAATCGCCGTAGAATTCCTGAAACTTCCATATTTGAATCTGAATTCCTTGCTGTTAATCGCCGTCCGATTATCGGAAAAGCCTCCGTACGATGATTTCGTCGGAGTTTTCGCGTCCGTAGGGGGCAAATGACCCCCGAACTCGTCGGTTCATTACCAGAATTACTCGGTGTGATTCTGAAATGGCTAATGCTGCTTCTTCTCTTCCTCCCTTCTTCTTTAAGGATATTACTATCCTTCAATTTCAATTTCTTCTTCTTCTTCGACTCTGTTTGGTTGAACAGAGAATTTAAAAACTGGCAATTCTACCACCGGGAGAATTTGGCTGCTTACATTTCTTATTCTCTTTCAATTGTAATTTCTGAATCGTCGGATTTTTCTCTAAAGTGATCGGAATATTCCTCATCATCGGCATGTCGAGGCTCATTCTAGCAGCTCTTTGGCCGTGCGCCCTGTTTTCTCCGATGAGTTTGGGAGTGAACATTGAAGAATCGTGATTTTCACCGGCGCCGGAGAAATATCGCGCCGCCTCGAAAACGTCAAGCTCGCCGGAATTATTCCTCCAGTGGAATGAATTCTTGTTAGGGTCTGTAGCAGGCATGATGAGATCTTAACAATGTAGTGTAATTAACCCAGAATATATAAATAAATTATTTAATAATCAAACAAGATTAATATATATGTGTGTGTATTTTGTGAGATCGAAGATAGATTGAAATAAGAAGAGAATGTTGTCTTTGAAGTCCCTTTTATAGTAATCAAAAACACTCTCCCATAATTTTTTTATTTGTTCATCTGGCCGGTCTTTTTTTATTTGTATAAAAAGTAGTTTATACGTACATAAACCATCATCCTATAAATTATTATTCAATTTTATAATTTACTATTCATTTTTTAATACTTTTAGTTAAATATATGATACTTTAATTTTTTTATTTTAATACTTTAAACTCAAATATTTTAATAATGTATTTTTATATTAAATATGAATAATTTAAATAGTAAAAATTAATTATTGTTGATGAAATTCTTAATATTTTTAATCAAATATTTAATATTTTAAATAAATGTATTATGGTGTTTTAAAAAAATGTATTATGAATAATTTACATATAAAACTTTGATTTGAATAAATCCGAGTGTTTTTTTTTAAATTATATTTCACAATAAATCACTTGTATAGTTTTTTATTTTATTTCACTTGAGCCTTACAATACATTTGCATTGCGCGGTACTCACAACGGTATATACCACAGTTATGTCTAAAATATATTTACGGATAATACATGGCAACTCATTTGCTGATTGAAAAATTCGTAATATTTGTCAATACTAGTGCACATCTATTTTTTTAGTAAAAATTTTGTTGACAATAAAATATTACAAGCACAGTATGTTATACATAATGTATGGACCGGTGTAATATGTGTTGAAATGTATAGTAAGGAGGATTCGTCATTGTAAGGGAAAGTACCTTTGTACTTTTAAATAAAATCTCTTGCTGAAAAAAAAAAGAAAAGAAAAGCTACAACGATTTTTATTTTTTTCTAAAAGGATAATAGATATTATTGAAGTTAACAAGTGAAGTACAACCGTAGCCATCCTTTGGTACAACAAAATCCAAGAAAGGAAATCGAATGCACCATACTAGAAAGGATTGAATCAAAGGACAAGTGGAAGAGAACAAACAAAAATACACAAGGGAAAAAAAGGCCGACACAAGAATCGAAGTGACATCTAAAACCAGATAAAACGTGCACTAGTTGCACGATTTAAACTCAATATTATTTATTGGAAAAAAAAAAAAGGAAAGTAGAATATTAATTTATATATAGAAAGAATTGCTTATTTGTGAATTTTTATTTGTTAAATTACACCAACTATATAATATAACTAGTACAACAAAAAGTATTACTCCTAAAAATAGACAATGTCTTAAAAAATAGGCATGAGAAAGATATGAAAAAAATAAATAAAAATCCAAACTTTGACAATATATATATAACTTTCCTTAGTTTGTGCCAGCCTTCACGATTCGGAATGATTTAAACAAGTATATCAAAAATTTCAATTCACAACATATGTCTATTGAAATTTTCGATATTTAAAATATATTCATACATATACCAGATGAATTTTGGTTTAATGTATCGAAGTTTCTATATAAGTTTTGTATATCACAATTTTCAACATTTTCCTACCATACGAATTAATTACCTTTAGTATTTAAGATTAAGTGAGTAATATTGGTAAAAAGAAGTAAACCCTGACTTTATTTTTACCCAATGACGTGTTTAAAATCAAAAGAATGTGGGGAGATTGTACATGACTTTTGATCAAAGCTGGGTGGGGTTTAGATCTCATCATCTGAATATCTGAAGTGGTGGTGGAAAGAGTTAGTACCATATATACATGTCTATGCTTCCTTTGTGGATAAGAAATCAAGTTAGATATAAATCCTACTTAATTATTACCTTCCCCTAATTGACCAGGAGTAAATATCTATTAAATCATTTTCACGTTACAACTCAAAAAAATATCAATTATTTTCGTTAACAATATTACCATCAAACTAATACATATATCTTTAAAACACACATTCAATGTTTATATTACTAGTTGCATGCATTAATGCATTGACATGGCTAGAATAATTAAAAGTTAAAATTTTACAAGCACGAGTGCAATTACTGTCAATTATCACTTAATATGGTATAAAACGTCTTTAATTAATTATAGCGTGACATAATTTGTAACATGCCTAGCTACTTAATAAGTTTCTCCTTCTTGGCAGTGCAAGATATGATTAATATTGAAAAATATTATCACAAAATTAAGAAAAGTACTCAATTCAAATAATTATAATTTTGGTAGCTTAGTAATTAAGCATTAATTGGGTTGTGCAACTTAATAAATAATTAAAAATGTATAATAGATGGTATCAATCTCGTTACTATCTCCTTCAAACATGTTCACATATTTAATTATAATTTGCTCGTAAATAAATATTAGAAATATCTAGAAAGAGGTTAAAAATACTTATGTATTCAAGAACACTCAACGCAAAATAAATAAATAAAATGGGAGATAAATGTAGTTGATATACAAAATTGTAATGAGCATATATATATATATACAAGTACCGAAAAGAATTGGGCCATGTTGGACCAATAGGGGCATGACACGTGTGGCCGTAGGTAATTCGGCCACTCTAGCAAAACCCCATATGTCTCGTTGTATTACTACATCGTCTTTGAATCTTGTACTTGTGAAACACATAACACATGTTTTGTTGCTTTCATCTTTTGGTGTGCACCATGCATTCAAACTTTACTTCCATGGCCACTCCTTTCCTCAAGTCCAGTCTCTTCCCACTTTCACATGTCTCGTCACTTCAAATTCATATATATAAATATATTGTACGCATGTTTGGGCTTTTTTCTTACAATTGATAGAAGAAATTGTGAGCCGAGAAATTATATGGAATCCAAACAAGACCTTATCAAGATTTTTATTTGCTCACGAATAAGCCACCAATGGTACAACTGGGCCATGGAAATGGGCCTACTCAATGTTCATTGCTCGGACAGAAAGGGGTACCTTATATTATATCCAATCCAAACCTGTCTCCCAATCTTGCCCATACATGATATGTGGAGTACATTCAGCTTGGATAGGTGTACCTTTTAATTGATGGTTGTTCTGTCTACGTTTAATACACATACACTAGGGAGAAGGGAGTAGGGGTAGCATAATTATGTAAGCTTTTATTAAATTTAAAAACTTCTGACCTTCTAAACGTGACATAATTATTTTTAACACCCTACTTAAGTTAAGTTGCATGGGTCTGAAGTTATCTCTATATTTAGATATATTAACATAATTATTTTTTAAAAGTACTTCCTAACGTTTTATCCTCTAGCTAAGCGTGGATAATGGATGTGCAGATACATTCATGTATATATGGAGAGAGAATCAAAGGGGTTAATGTATGGGCTTCAATCTTCATATATATAATCTCACCACATGTATATGATATTAATTATTCATTTTAGGTCGAACTTGTACGGAATTTTGTTTTTGTCTCCACAATCTTTTATATATTCTTATTATCTTTCTATATTTCATTCACGTAAGAGTTTTTTTGTTATCTCAACGACGACATTGTCATCATACCTTTGATTCTCAAAATTTCCAAATATATATATCGAAAGTATTAAAGTAACTAAACGAAAATTCACATACAAATTGCTCTAGAATTTAACGATGAGGGAGTATATATATACATGCACTAAATATTCAATAAATACATGGAAATTTTAATGAGGAAAAACTAGAGCTTATAAATTCCATTAATATTTTTAATACTTGGCGTACATTGAATGTGACTTTACAATAATTAACCTAATTGTCATAAATCGATGCGTCCAAAGATGAAGCTCTCTATGCAATGTATGATGATGAATCCCATTGGATGTTTGCCAATATGAGAGCAATATATTTCATCTTTTCTTGATCATATTTATCAACAAAACACTATCTTATCCTCAAGGAAAGGCCATCACTTGTCACTTAGCCTTTTTAGTATCATTGTTTCGGGAGAAATTAATGTCTGTTCATGGGGTCTTTATATATATTTTTACAAGAGAATCTGTAACCACTATATTTCTAAAAATGGTTAGATAGTTTAAAAAATGTCCATTTTTCTAAGTTTAAAATTATAATCATTTTGTTTCGATATATTAAGAACTAGTTATTAGGATGGGTTGAAGATAATTGGATGTTAAAGTAGCATTTAAAAAATATAGTTATTGAAATTTAAAGTAATTGGCAGAGTTTTTTTTTTTTTTTAAAAAAATTGTGTACGATTGAGTTGTATAATAGCAATTCTTTTAAATGTTACACCAATGGCTGTATTACTCAGCAATGAGGTAACCATCATTGTAACGGTAACAAACGTAACCACCAATTCAGACATTTATTTCCTAAATAAAACAATATATACCATCATACTCTAATACTTACACGAATTAGATGACACCTTTAGATTTTAAAAATAAAATAGTACCAATTTCCTTAAAAAAAAAAAAAAACCAAAAACAAAAAGGACCTAATTTTTTTACATTATTTTCATGGGAGAGTAAA
The DNA here is from genome assembly GCA_030762865.1 of Paraleonurus japonicus. Lineage (NCBI taxonomy): Eukaryota > Viridiplantae > Streptophyta > Magnoliopsida > Lamiales > Lamiaceae > Paraleonurus > Paraleonurus japonicus. Next base: position 2,425,130 of record CM061060.1, on the reverse strand, counting down.
CAAAATTAAATCTTTGAATGGTGGGAGGGCAGTGGACGAATTGGAGCATGTTTCAGGGGTAAAGAATTAAATTTGCAGTCAATTTTGGGTGCATCGTAACTGAGAGCCGGTGAAATGTCATAAAGCGACGTTCTTTTTTGGTTTTAAGTGATTTTTTAAAAATTGATTTTTAAAATTTGGAAAATTTTAAAATCTATGTTTGTTTTGGGTTTTTGAGTAGGGTACGATTTAATTTAATTTTTTTGATAACTCGGTATTCGGTCAAATGATCGACTAATTCGGGACCAATCCCACCGTACACTAGAGGGGCCCCACTTAAAGTCGAGCAAACTCTGTATGGATCGACACATCTGTGAATTATTTGCACCCAATAAATTTTGAACCCGAGACCTATTGGGCATCACACTCATAAACCTCAAGCTCTTACCACTAGACCAATCCATGAGGGTTTAACTTTATGATATAAGAGTAAAAATGTTATATTATTGTATTATTTGTACGTTGAGTGTGGTTGTAATAATAAGTTTTTTTTTTTTTTTATAGGTGTATAAGTTTTAAGTTATTTATAAGTGTGTAATATGAAGTTTTTAAAAATTAAATTTTAAAACCCAAACGTGAAATTTTAAAATCCAAATTCAAATTTTTAAAACCCAAAAACAACATACGTAATTATTACCATTAACAAATTCACTCGTTTTATTTCTCATTAAGTCACACCAATGGAAGTATTGTCGGTGGAAGACGGGAGATCGGCGGCAAATTTTTTAGTAGATTCAGGAGAAAGAATTGAATCAGAAATGAGAAAAGTGAAATTAAGGAGAAAATAACAAAATTTATATCAACTCTAGATAATGTACAATTCGGATTTAAGTAGGGATGACACTGGGGTGGGAATCCCGTTCCTTACGGGAACTATCTCGAATGGGGCGGGAAATCCCGGTAAAATCCACCACGGGACGGGGAAAAAACATATCCCGAAGGCGGGGATGGGAATTGTATTCACCGTCTCGGGGATCCCCACGGGGACCCAAAATTTTATTATATGTACATATATTTATATTTATGTATATTTATATATAATTATAAATATATAAATATTAATTTTGTTTATATTTAATTATAAATATATAATAAATGAAAACATAAAATGTTATCAAGTTTTCATGTAGGCACAAATTCTTGTTCACACGTCCATGCCTAAGTAAATATGATTTTGCATGTTAATGATATTTTTTTAATGAATTTGCATCTTGTAGATATAATTTTATATTTATCTATATTTTTTTGATATTTTATTACTATTATTTATACTTTAAAAATAATTTTTTTAAAAATATAATAATAATTGAAGCGGGGATTCCCGCAGAGCGAGGATGAAGCCTTTTTTCCCAAAGTTTCGCGGGGATAGGGACGGAATCATCCTCCGGCCTCGGCCCCACCCCGCCCCATTGACAATGCTAGATTTGAGTCTAGAAAATAAAAGACACATATAAAAATTTAAATACTAATTTTAATGAGTTTAGCAAATTGAAATAAAAAAGTGTGCCTACTACTGCATCAACGGAGAAAGATTTTGCTTTAAATATTAAAAAGATTAGTGGAATTTTTTTATTACTTAAGCATTACTATAATTTCCCTTGGGTCATCCACATAAAATTATGTTTTCAAATTAGTGTTTATATAATAAAACATTTCTGCAAAATAGAACATAAGACATTATTTCCAGAATTTAATATGTAATTTTTCTGAAATAAATGAAAAGTTGAAAATGAATTAGTTTGCTAATTTTTTAACAAGGCAAATTATGCCTCATAGTCACAAAAAGGGAGAATTTGGATCCTTTACTCATCGTGTAGGCCCATCGGTGCATATTTGTGGGCTTACCTCAGCCCAGTATGACCCATATATAACTATATAAGTGGTCCAAACCTACATAAATTTGGGTCATCAGCACGATGCTCAAATTTGGGTTATCTTAATATATATGTGTGTATATATATATATATATATATATATATATATATTTACGCCTTCTTTTCACGTAATTTTGCTGCCTTTGAATTGAAAATATAGTATATAATATTACAATATAAATGTTTTTGTCTTTTTTGAAAAAAATTCGAGATCCATCTTTGAGTATAGCCTCTAAAAATAGGAGAGGCCTTGTAAGATTAGGGGTCCAACCATATATATATATATAAATTAAGTTATTAACCATATATCGATCCTAATTAATCGATTACCTGAACAGTTGGCCATACTTTATAATAGAATTAATGCTAAAATTCATTCTTATTATATTTTTAAAAATGAAACATCATATGCACTAGATCTTATCATGCAGTCTTCCTGATAAATCCAGTTGGAGAGGAAAAATAAAATAGTAGGGGTCCAAATAATTAATAAACTACCATAAATTAGGTTGATAATAATTTATATTTTTCAATGAGGGAAATAATGTATGTGTGCTATTTATTTCTCAGTTTTATATTATATTATTTCACCTTTTTCAACCTAGGAAGAGTGATCCCATTATGTATATGTACCACGTACCTACCTAGCTACTCTTTATGGTGCTGCCTATTATTATTACTACGTACTTTGCTCTTTGCTTTTATAAGATGAAACTTGAAAGAGAATGGCCGAACTTATCATTATTTTTACCAAGGCCTTGAATTTTCAAATTGTATTTTACTAAGTTATCCTGTATTTATTTTGTTTTACTTAACTTTTAATTATACCACCATTATTACTATGATTAATATTTCTATGCATTCATTGCACTTTACTTAAATATATTTTTAAATAATATTAATTATTTTACTAAAATATAATTAATATTGATTATTTTTATTGAATAATATTGTTCTATTATTATTATTATTGAGGAAGAGTAATTCTGTTAAATTAATGCGCTCATACTAAAACTACTAAAAATTAGAATACTACGGTGGAAAACATGTTTATTGATTGATTTTCTATGGGAAATTTCTAGAATAGTATGGCCAAGGATAAACAATAACATTAATTGTTATTTAATTTTTATAGTTTCAGGACAAGGCTAAGCTATAACTTAATTAAAGAAAAATATGTTGCAGTTCCTCCAACTTGTCAGTGATTTGGTAAGCACCAAAGCTATTTTAGAAATATTGAGTAAATAGAAATATCAACTCTTTATAGTCTTTAATCCTTATATAGGAGTATATATAAAATTAAAAAAGAAAATGTGGGAATCTAAAACCCTCTCCATTCCAAGATAGGTTATGCAAATCTTATATAATAAGGTGCAATTTGTTATCTAAAAGACTAAAACGTACGCCACAAAAACGGAAATCATTTTATCTGTAAATTCTTATGTAAATTTGGAGGGGAAAAAGTAAAACTTTTCTCTTTTCAAATCTACAAAAGATTTAAACAAAGAAAGTATAGAGGACATTGGTAGATAAAATATTAGATGTATAAATTCATTATCCTGTCATCTGACTCATATGCCTAATTTAGCTTGCAGGCTTGTAGCATTGGAAATTGAAAATCTTTACAAATCGGTAGCCCTAATCTAGCTCTTTTAATGGCTTATGACTACGCAATTACATTTAATCTAACCCAAATCTGATTTTTTTCTTTTAAAATAATTGATGATAAACTCAACAATAATACGTGGTCATAGAATCGAGTCACTTGGAAAATGTAAAAAAAAAAAAAAAAAAAAACAATTGCTTAGAGTCTTAGACCACTGGAGGGTGTTCTCTCATATGTGGGCCCTTCAAATTATTATAATGCTTTTACATGCCATGACCGAACAACTAAAATGATGCTGACCTTATCTAGGTTTTTTTCTTGGTAGTAGTATATTTTTAAGTGTTTCTAGTTTGAAATTGTGATTAATATATATAACTTAGTTCGATTATCAAATCAGTTGAGTTTTAATTGAAAAGTTATTTCTAGTAATTAATTCGACTAATTTAAAAATATATGAGTTTTAATTGAAAAGTTATTTCTAGTAATTAATTCGACTAATTTAAAATTATATACTTATCATTAATTTATTCACTTTTTCTGAAGGAACTTTAATTGAAAAATATATATTAAAGGCAATTTTGAATGGAGACTGCAGAGTCATATTTAAAGTTTTCTTGTAGTTGGAACGCTGAATGAACGTAAATTTTGAGTTGTTGATTTTGTTGACAGAAAATCAAAGTTAGAATATTAATTTTTTTTTTTTTGAAAAAGACATAGATTTTTTATATATATATTTATACATGAAATGTTAGGCTGTAATATATACTGGAATTTCAGTTAACATCCCCACAATTCAGGGAAGGGGCGCACGTGCATTGTGCTTATATAAATTTGTGTGTATGTAGACGTATGGTATCTATCGGTATTAGAAACAGTATATAACAGATACATACATCCGGAAACCTAAGACCTATATTATATTATATATACATATATCAGTATTTTTTCACACCAAGAAATTAAATTAAGCAGCAATAAATAATAGAAATAGCTAGCTGCTTTGCAGAAGCATATATAAATGTGTGTTAGAGGCAAAAAGATGTGTGTTTATGTTGATTGTTCGTTAAATTAAAAGTGATAAGAGAGATTTAATTAAGAGGAAAAGTTCTTGAAAAGGTAAAGTCACACATACATATATATACATAATGGGGAGAGGGAAAGTAGAGCTGAAGAGGATTGAGAATAAGATAAACAGGCAGGTGACTTTTTCCAAGAGAAGAAATGGGCTTCTCAAGAAGGCTTATGAACTTTCTATTTTATGTGATGCTGAGGTGGCTCTTATCATCTTCAACAAAGGAAAGCTCTATGAATTTTGCAGCAATTCTAGGTCTGTTACGTTTTTCCTCTCACAATTATAATCACTTATTTGATTCTCGAAAGAAAGAAGGTGCATCATGAATTTAATAATAGAAAACACTATCAAGGACTTCTTTTTAGTATAAATAAACATATTTTATTTTTTTAGTTCTAAAGATTATAGCAGGAATCCGAATTTCTAGAAGTATCTGGAAATAGGATCGGATATTTTAAATTTCGTTTGTGCATGATTTTGCTGAGATCTGATTAAATTTTTTCTCTGTGAAAACTAATTCATTCTGATCAGGACAATATCCAAAAATGAAATGAACTCTAGTAAATGTGTAAGAACACGATTTATTCAAGGCGTTTGTAAAATTTTTCCATCTTTATTAAAGCTGCAAATATGTATAGATTATACATTTTTTCTTCTTCTTCTACTCACCCTCGAGAAGAAAACTTCAATTTCGATTACTTTTAGGTCAAATGAGAAAAACACGTTTTTATTATGGAACTATTTGATTGTTTCATCATGCATAAATTTTCTCGTACCTGTATTTAGGGTTACGTGATGAATCCGTTGTTCAATTCGTCTCCCTCTCATGTAAGTCTAGTGGGTGCTTATTTAAGTTATGACTTATGAGCAGGTCTTGTGTAAATAGTCTCATGATATATATAAGACATCGTAACATAATTTGAAAATGATACTTTAATACTTTGAGAGGAATCTAATTTGTGAACCATCTCACCCGAACACGATTTCATACAAGTTTTTGTTGTCTTAATTTATTATAAATTTCCTTTTAAACTTAAAAGAAACATTTAGCCAAAATTTAAAACATATGGTAAAATAGATTGTGTTCTAAAATTTCATTTAATTGTTTGAGAAAATTTCACTTTGGTCCTCAAGGGACCAGGATCATTTTCAGATTCCAATTTCTTTTATTCGGTTATTTTCATAATTTCTTCTTTTATAAAAATGTTGAGTGGATAGATAGAAAACAAACTCGACTTCAAATATTTTACTGAATTCAAATTATAACGTTGTTTTGTTTGCACTATCATACTGTTGAAATTAATTAGCATGGCCAAGACACTAGAAAGATATCAAAGAAGCAGCTTTGGTTCGGTTGAAGATCAGCAATCTTCCACTAATGAGCAGGTATATATACATATGTATATATATATATATTGTTTGCAATATACGTATATATGCGTGTAATTTCACCATTAAATTAACGATCAGAGAGATCTGAAACTTGATCCACAATGCCCTCTCCTCCGGGGAAAAAAAAGAAGAGTATTTGTGTGCGTGATGGAAACATATATAGAAATTACTAATAATAAATGGAATTTCTTTAAGCAGGATTATCGGGAATACTTAAACCTCAGGACAAGAGTCGAGGCTCTACAAAGAACTCAAAGGTATACATGAGAGGGATTCTTGTGTAAAATGTTCTAATTTATATGAGATGAATTTCTTTAATAAGATTTGAGTCATACTAAATTTTATGCCATGAATAAATTGGAGCTCCAAAAATTTATGAATCATAAAATATAAGTAAATGAAAGTAATTTTGATGACTGGATCATATTTTATAAATTTAGTCATTTTAATTTTAATTAATTATATTTTATTTTACTCATATTAGGCATCTTTTGGGCGACGACTTGGGAAATCTGGGCGCTCAGGAACTCGATCAATTGGAGTGCGTAGTAGATAGATCTTTGAAATTAATAAGATCGAAACAGGTATATATATATATATTTGAGAAGGATTGCAAATTTACAATGGTAAATCAACATAATCATATATCTTCTTGACAATTACTTTTAACAATAAAAATGAGAAAAAATCTGTCACAAATTAACGAACTAACCCGTTACTATATGACATTTATATGGAAAAAATAATGAAGTTAGAATTTGTGAAATTATAATTCAAAAATTCGTTAGTTTGGGTCAGTCGAATTTTTCCAAAAAAATTGTGCAAAAACAAAAGATAAAAAATGTACAATAGGCAAACATAAGTTACTCTAAGATTAAGTATGTGGTATTGTGCAAATGCAATACATATTTATTCTTATATACAGACACAAATATTTTTCAAATAGTAACACATGTAAAGGTATTGAAAAATGTGTTATTACATGAACAAAATCAAGACAAATGCGAAAAATTTAGATTTAAATAGATAAAGAATAGATTAAAAAACACATATTTGTCTCTTATGAACACATATTTGTCCTTATATATATAATTACTATAAGAATAAATATTTTTTTGTATAAGGCCTAATAACATATACTTGTCTTTATAATAACATATAATTTCTCTTATAATAACACATGTGTGAGCGAATTTTTCTATTTTGCATTTTGTTAAAAGAATCTATTTGATCCGATTTGACACGCTTAAAATGCACGAGTTTTTACTTCTTCCTTAAATATATTTAGGGATGACAACGGGCGGGTCTCGAGACAGCTTTGGCCTGCCCCATGATCCGCCCGCCTCGCCCCGTTTAAATTTTACAATTTTTTTTTTTTTAAATAGCAACTTGAATTAATTTAAACTAACATAATATCTCATTTTTATCAAATATAAATACAACACAAATGAAGTTAACACCAAATAGTCACCAAATTTCATTTTCTCCAAAATCAAACATTAAACATTCTGAAACAATTTGAGCAAAATTTTAAATATCAAACATCAGATTCATAGTTCAAACAATTATATCAGTTAACCATACACATTTGCTCCTATCCACTACAATTAACCAAACATTCTCGTCAGTCAAAATTAAATCATTAATATCAATTCTTTATCAAGCCTTAGTCTAATATTTACTATAACAAAATATTACCGCATTTGTTCTTATTCTTAATAATTTTCACAACAATTACATGTCATTCTAATATGAGCGCAAATAATAAAAACAAAACATAATTGATGAAAACAGATAACATAAACAATATGTGAATTGATAAAACTGAAATTTAAAATAATTAAACTAATAAATAATAAATATATATTTAATATATATGTATACGGACCCGTTTGACCGGGTCCAAACTCCGCACCAAAACCCGTTTGACCGGATTTTTACCTACCCCATAGCGGCCAGGTTTGTGACTGGTTCGGATTTCAACCCTACCCATTATCATCCCTAAATATATTGTAATTTCATGTGAAATTTTTCTAAAAAATTGGTTCTCCTACCTTATATGATTTTCATACTGCAAATTATTTGTACATTATTAGAGGTTAAATAAATTGGCGGTATCATAATGTTTTCAGACACAACACATGTTCGAGCAGATTTCTACTCTTCAGCAAAAGGTATGCGCTCATAATTAAAGAAAGTTATTGTCTACATTAAAAACAAATTTCAGTGTGGATAATTATTAAGGAAATAATTGTTGTTAAAAGAGAGTAACTTAAGAGTGATAAAATGAGAATTATAATTTTTGGGCTGAAAAAATGAAGACCGTAAATTTCGTGACTCACAATTTAAGGATAATATCTTTTAAAAATCGCGAATTTAGGTCAAATCAGCCCCAATTAACCCAACCGGATCCAAATTGAGCCAATTAGTCGGGATTTCAACCTAAATTAGGTAAATTAGCCAAATTTGGACTGATTTAGACTCAATTTGCAATTTTAAAAGTTATTTTCTTTTAATTGTCCTAATGGAGATTACCGTCCTCATTTTGTCAACCCTTAAATTATGGTTCTAAAGAAATTTATTCCCAAGCTATTAACGCTAATTTTTAATGTTTTTTTCCAGGAAAAACTCTGATGGAAGTTAATATGGCTCTCAGAAGCAAGGTACCTTCTTTAATTGTATATCAGGATTATACATAATAATAATAATAATATTATATCTACACATCTAATTTATAAGGTGATCAATATATATTTAAACAAAAACCTTGCACCTTACAGGTATTCAAGATTATAGTTAAAACAACACATATGTAACCATATATTAATTTGCAAATATTTATATGCACCAGTCCGCATCGTGCCATCATTGCAATTTCCGTATATTAATTCATGCAAAAAAACTAATTATTAGTTTAATTATAAGTTGGATATTACTATTAATTTTTACTATAAATTAAAAGTAGAAAAAAATAGATTGATTAATTTTTTTAGTAAAAATTGTAGCTATTGTGTTGCAAGTAGGTGAGGAATATTAAAATGAAAGTGTGTTAATTGCAGCTTGAAGAAAGTAGTGGTGCAGTGGAAACCCGGCCGGCTCAGGTGCTCTTCGAGTCACTCGACCGCACCACTCCACGGAATGAGTATGTCACGTTTATTAATTTTCGCATCAAATTAATATCATTAATTATCATGCATTTGATCCAATTTAATTTTTGCATTTATTTTGCGGGCGAACACAGCTCTGCCGCAGCAAATATTGAATCTTCAGGATCAACACTGCCTGGATGGATGCTCTCAATCCTGCATTGAATTCTCACTGCAACGACAAATTAAAGGTTTTATAATATATGCATGGGGTGTACTATATTAATTATATGAACTACGTACGTACCAAATTATTGAGGGTATATGCAATGTAACCTGGATAATAAATGGATTGATTCCTAATTTCTCATACAATACATTAATTTAGACGACGTATATATATGATAATATGTTCTTTCAATTATATATGATGTTTGACTGAGGATTTTGTCTGATGATAACCTCAAAAAGTTGTGACCGTGATCCAGATAATTAACGTGCCCTTTTAAAAGTATGTGCGCACGCGTTATATGAGTTCGCATACATATATTTTGCCTATTTAAATATATTGAGTTAATTTTACATTAATTAACAACATTTCTATTAAATCTTAATTTAATATATAGCAACTTTTAACATAATTGTGTAAATCAACCATCTTTTAATTGTTTAAACTCAATACACGTTTTTTAATTACGATTAGCCTTTCGCAAAAAAAAAAAAAAAAAAAAAATTACGATTAGTTATGCTACTTGAGGCCACGAGAAGTTCGACGTTCATGAAACAAAACAAAAACTGCAGCCAACTCGCGAAGATTCAAGGGTCGAGTACTCTTATATTAATCTCTTCCTCACTTCGAGCCAGACATCTTGACACCTCATACTATTATTAATTGGGACACACTTGTGTGAAACCGTCTCATGCAAGAGACAGAGTCACTTTTTAATAAATTGTTATTATTTTTTCATAAATTGCTATCATTTTTCATTTGTTATCACTTTTATACTAATTTGTATCACTTTTTTAAAATTGATAACAACTTATTAAAAATGACTAGGTCTCATGCATGAGATGATATCATACAAGTTTTTGTTTTATTAGTTATGTTTAAATATTGTGAGCACTGTGCGTCCGTAATTTTATGGATTCATGACCAAATTTTAGTCAATTTTCGATGACTCAAGGGATGAGTCATATATTATTGGTTCTCCCAGTCTTTTTCTCCCGTGTATTGAATTGAAACAATTAAAGCGGAAATAAGTTTAACTAATAAGTTTAAAAGTTTATCTAAAGATTGTAAATTAATAGTATATAATTAACTTTTAAATATATGAATATTTAGTGATGTATATTATAATATCGGGCATATCGTATATTAGAAAAAAAAATTATGAAGATTTTTGGGTAAAGACTAAAAGAGATCCGACAATATGTATAGGCTTGTATTTAATGGGAAAACCTGTGAAGTGAAGAGTGAAGACTATATCTGGGTGGTCTTCACTTATGGGAAACACTATTGAGTATTGCTTGGTTAATTGAAAGTTTTTTCCTGTGCAAGAATTAGGTACTACGTACTATGGTTGTGAATTCCATATTGAATGTAAATTTTAAATATAATATAATTTAATTTAATATGCATAACAAGAATAGTTTACCTTTTAGATATATATTTAGTGCTAAATGTCCGGCCCAGTCCCATCCAAATCTCTGCAATATTACTTTATACGGTATTCTCGCAGGAGATCGTTTGGATTTAATTATTTCGTAAAACGAATTTATATTTAACTTATAAAATATTCAAATCAACTCAATAAATTAATTTTTCTTAAATAATATTGATGGAATGAAGTTTCATCACACGAACTCCTCTAGTGAGATGAGATTTTTATCATAATTACTTTCTAAGTGTCCCCTCTAAAAATATTACTCTAGTGGAAGAAATATTTAGATTAATTTTTCATGCATTTTAAGGTAATGGAATCACGAAATGTTACATTTATTGTATAACAAGAGATCCTATTGTTTTGAAATAATTTTATTTTTATTTCTTCGAACTTAAAATTTTGTAGACCTTTTTAAAGATTTTATTTTTCTTGCACATGGGTTTTAATTAACTAAAAATGATTAAATAAAAACAGAGCATTATATTTACGTACACAAAATAGGATTCACAATGTACGCTATAGCCATTGCCTCATTGGAGTACATATTTTATTATTCTAGAGGGTCTAGTAGTTGTACTGATGCTTAGCTACTTTAGATTTTTGCATCGATGTGTCACCCCACGTGAGAGTTTTGTCCTTGAGAATCAAATAGTTCTTTTAAATGTACTTCGCTTGCTAGTTCTTATGGTCATACTCATATATTCCATTATTATAAACTTATTATCTAACTTAATGGTAAATTGTATTTTTGGTTTCAAAAGAATGAATAGTTTGCAAAATAATATTTTTTTACACTTTTAGTCCCATAGTTTTTGTGACATTTTTAATCTCAAGAAAAATTGTAATTTTAGTCCCAAGAGAATGATAAATTGCAGGTTTGACCCCAAGAGAATAATATAAAATTGCAGTTTTGGTCCTAAAAATGGTTGAGACTATTTTTGCAAAAAAGAACAAAAAAGAACGTGAAATTAACATTGTCATTGAAAAATTTTATGAGACAAAAACTACAATTTTTTTTTTATCGGGCAAAGAGTGACTTGAACCCACGGCTCCAAAGATCATAGGTAGATTTTTAAACAAAAACTACAACTCCTCTAACTTAAAAATGATATTTTTGGGGGTACCACATGGTATGGTAAATGGACGTGATAATAGGTCTTTTTTTTCATATATATATATATATATATATAAATTTCAGGTTATTACAAAGAACGTATTAATTCAATGTGCAATATCGGATAGTGTCTTCTAATTTATTTTAATAACAAATTTTTTTAAAAAAATATTAAGTGCTTCATATTTGAAATATATATAGTATATTATAATTTTTCTTCAATCAAAATAATATGTTTTTAAAATAAAATAATGCTGATATCATTATTTGGGTTTTATTGTTTTAATTTAGAAGAGCAATTCTAACTCTCCAGGGTACTTTTGTCATTCAATGAAAGCTTCCTCTTATGACAAACTGCCCTCTTAGTCATTAGCGCATGATAGCGAATGGAAACGAACCATTTATGACCATTGGAAGTGGTATTAAATGTTTGCCACAACAGACATATAATTCAATGCAAAATCGCTGTAATTATTACTAAGGAAATAAACAAATTAAATCCATTTAATACTCTGTCAGTGCCTCACAATCACTGGTCAATCCCAAAAACTGCTCGACATAGTGAAATAATTCAAGTGGTTAGAATACTACTTATTTATGTCGAGTTTATAGATACGAATCATTATTTGATCTTTAAAAAATATTACTTTGTAGACGCTGTACACGTGTGTTTGCAGAAATAATCAAATAATCGTAACCATAATAACAAAAATAGTTAAAATAAAGTTATTTATTTTATATATGAATTAATTAATTAGATGACAAATATAGCTCAATATATGCAGTTGGTCGAGCTTGAAATGCAAAAAAATTATGTAACCAAAGTAGGAATTGGTTACATTACCGATTTTGTGCTCCAATTTTTTTTTCTAAATTATACAAAAGAAGATTGTAAATGCTTGAAAGGGAATGATTGAGGAAAAATTATTGTAACTGAGAAAAATGTTAATCAAAATGACATATGATTACCATTTTAACAAGAGAAATTAGTGTTATTGATATATTTTTTTCAATAATAATATTCATAATTATCTAACCAGGCTTAGCCCACTTACCATCGGGTTCCTCACTTTAGTGGGAGATCGGATTCAATTTTCTTTAGGAACGAATTTGGAGTTGGAGGTATAATAAGACTGTTTCGCTCCTTAAATTGCACGGTATATATTTGATGCACAAGATATCTATTCTTTAATTATATTTAATTCTATCAAAACTTTCAAATTACCACAATCACAATCAATAATTACATTTTCAGTATCAACTAAATTATTCGTGTAACCGAGGGGTTTTAATTATATATATCTAGCATGCTATCGAATCTAATGATATTATTAAGTTTTTTTTTTATTAATAAAATTCTTTAAACTTTGAATAGGTGTCAATAAAACTTTTTCAATGTATGAATTTAATATCATTAATCTTATAAATTATCATTATGTTTACATTGTGATATTAATTTATAAGTGCAATGATATTACAAAATGAATAATATGATATTTACGAATGAATGCAATAATAGTTAATTTTATACGGTGAACAAATTTCACATAAGAGTTTGTTAAACTTTGGGTTCAAAAAAACTTTCATGTGAAACTTATTTACCAATATCATTATATTTATTTAGTTTATAATATAATTATAAAAAATGATCACATGTACATTGGAGGACATCAACTTATATATATACCATTTATGATGTGATATCACATAAACAATCAATTAAAAATAACGGATTCCCCTTCTTATGTGACATCACACTACATGTGGTGGGTATATAAATTGATAGCCAACTATTAGCATATGATTATTTTTTTATACAACTACTCTTATAACAACACATGGTTTACACACAAAATCGCGGAACATAATAAAAACTTATTCATGGGTGAAATATAGACCGGCTTACATACTAAATCCCCGTGAGATGGTGTCAAGTTAAATCACCTCAATGATATTAAGTATAATGAATAGTTTGTTGATTAATTTAATAATCATTTTATTGTACAAATCTCAGTAAAGTTGAAAAAAAAATCATAATGTGAGAGCACTAAATAAGCGAATTAATTCTACACTTTTTTTTTTTTTATAGATTTCAACGTTTAGATATGATAAATTTTTATGGTATTAATTAGTGTTATCAATTGAGGATGCGCACTAGATACTTAAATTACCCTCGTTTAATACTTAACAAAGCATACTGCATATATATTAGATAATTCACATGCTAGTGGTTGGTAGTTAGTTCACTAAACATCCAAACACTTTTAGATACATAAGCAAATTAATTCTACACTTTTTTATAGATTTTTTTATCAATAATTTTTGTTGTTAGTAGTTAATCTCACCCCAACCCCACCGGGTTAATTCACATGCAACATTGTGTTCATGACTTCTCCCCTCCATTCGGAGAAGCAAATAATCAAGGCTATGTTGATAAATAAAAAGTTGCTGAAACCTAGATGCTAATAATTTGGTGGTATTTGGTCCCCTGTCTAAATCAATTAAATGTCTATAGATAACCGAACCAACCCTAATATGTCACATATTTATACAACTAGTACCCTTTTTGAAAAGTATACAACCAGTACCCTTTTTTTTTTTTTTTTTTGATATGACCAGTACCCTCGATCCTACTGTAATGACTAAAAATCAATTTCTCACCAAAATAAATAAACAAAAATAAGTTCAGTTGAATTTGACAAAAAATTTATATGAATTTTGTTGCCAAATGGATATGCCAGCTGCTTTCAATTCCAAGATATATACATATACATATATATATATATATATAAATTGGCTTATCTCAATTCTCAAAAATATATAATAATACTACAAAAAGAAAATCATCCTTTGTGGGATATTAAGTCGGATTATGGCTATATATTTATCGGTTGACGAAATTAAACCAAAATCTAGGGTGAATTATTGTGGGGCGATTTATTTTTCGCGATGAAATAACCAAAATCTCATATCAACAAATAATTGTGTAAATATTAAATGTATCATCAAATATAAGACACATGAATACTTATTAAAAAGAGTTATAACATAAATTTTACTTGTCTAATTTACTATTATATTCTCTCCGTCTCATATAATTTTTCATAGGCGGAAGTGCACACTTTTTAAGAAAGAAGAGTAATGATTGAGATTTTGAGGGGTAATTTTGTAAATTTTTATGTATAAAATAAATAAATTTATTGAGTTGTGTGTATGTGTAGGTTTAAAAGTAATGATATTTTATGTAAATTAGTGGATATTGTGACATTTTGTAAATTCTTTAAATTCACAAAAATAATAATTAAAAAAATTAAAAACCTTACGCTCCAACCGAAATTCCCCTACACTACGACTCGTAATTTCCTCCTCCTACCATGATGTATTTTTTAATTACTTGCCAGACATAGTAGTTATATATTAACTGGGGTGAGAATAGTTCGAGTCTAATTAGACATCTTGTTGAAAAGACTGAGTCGGGTATATAAGTGTAAGGTTCAAGTTTGACTGTTATATGTGATTAGTTTTTAGTTGGCTCAAGTCTAGCATTTTTAGTAAATGAGTCAGGTTTGTAAGCCTATCTAAAGTTTTTTTATGCCTATTTCACCATAAATATCAAATTTAAAATTAATTATAATAGTACTGTGATTTTATGATTTTTTTTTAATTTTGTTATATATATATTTTTTTAAAAAATTGGGAGTTGTTGGTAGAGTTTATTTAATCAAATAATTTGTTTAAATATAAATTATTTTATATTATTAATTATATAAATTTTATTGATATAAAAATAGTTAATAAATACTCACTCCGTCCAATGTTAATTAGAGAAATAAGTTGGATATATGTTTTAAAAAATATTAGTTTTTATGTATAGAGTGGATGAATTGTGTAAAAAAATAAGGGTATTATTGTCAAGTCATTAATATGGGAGATAAAATTGGTTAAGTAAGAGAGAAAATAGTGTAGGTTCCGAATGACAAATGTAAATTATAAATGTATATTGTGTAGGTACAAATAATTAAAAAACTTTTCATTTTGGAATGATAAATTAATTTTAGACATACCAAGGAGGTATATTGACTAATTAAAATTGGATCGGTGAGAGTATATAATATTTATATTGAATAATATATATTATAGACCTAAACAAGTCGGCTTATTGATCTTAAAAGATTTTTGTATAAGTTTAAGTCTGACTGTTTATATAAATAGACTTTTAAAAACTTAGACACGAACGTTTATTAAAAAGACCAAATCGAACCGAGCTTTAATAGGCGGACTGTAAATTTCTATTGGATAATATATCTTCTATTCCTACCCTAATATTAAATTATTTAAATCTATATTTATTTCGTATATTGGACTTAATTTTTGGATATTGTATAAGTATCTCTCCTGATTTTCAATTCTTCTTTGAACGCTTGATTAAAATTTTGAATATTAATTGTGAAGGAGGATTTTATGATGAGAATTCTATTTTTTGGTGTGAAAAAAGTGTAAAAATTATTATAAAAAAAAAAACATTTGATATAGATGTATTGTGTACTGAAATTTGCCAATAATTCTTCTCCCTCTTGAATGCCCTCTTCCCAAAAATAAATTTTAGTGCAATGCCGACGTTGTGATAGGGTCCGCTATTTATTGAAAGAGACCACACGTACGCTAAAAATCCTTCAAGCGTGGACAAATTAAGGAATTTGCAGTACAAACTTTTTGGAACATTAGGATAGCACCATATATTTTTGGCTTTATTTCGTGCGGAAATTTTAATTCTTTCTGCTAATAATTCATTTATTAAAGGCCATTTCTTCGATGTGGCCCCTCCCATTTTCTAATCTTAATTTAAATTTAATTCGTGGTAGGAATGAATAAATGAATTTTGCATCAGCCACAGTAGTGCAGGGATTATTAAAGCGTGTTTTTTTCTTTTCAAATGATAAATTCGCATGTACGTGCATTTGATTAAGTAGAAATTCCTATATCCACCATTTTTATTGACATTGAAAACAGTTGGCCTAATTTATTCAAATCATTAAGGTTTATATTACCAAGGATTTTTTTGGTTAAATTATTGGTGAAATATTTATGAACACTATTAATTAAATATGCCGAATTTCGTGATAAGTTTTAATGGTTGAATGGGCAGTGTTGTGTCGGTTTCATGTCACAAAGGAAAACGAAACATGCATTCAGAAAAGATATTCGTACAGTAAAATGGATTTTATTTCTATAACAAATTGAATAATATTCCCAATAATTTTAAAATTCTAGTTTTTGATTACTACATTGCAAAATCACTCAATGATAACAAGGTCTTCAAGCAAGAATTAATTACGATGCACTTAGAACAAGTACACATTTCTATAATGTGGGTAGATCAATAATTAAGAGTAGCTATCCGCCAATTATCAACTTAGTCGTAACTCGTAAGTACTTGAAATAAGACGTTTCACGTAAATTCTATTAAAAGTATTATTATTTAGTATATAAAATGTTATTGTTTACTCTGCAATGTGTCACTCTTTAGTATACACAACGTTATTATTTATGATTTTGAGAAAAATAATACATAAAACCAAGTATATTTTAAATAGTATAACTCCCTTCATCCCTTCGAAAGCTTCTCATTTTATCATTTTGGTCGGCCCACCCAAAATTTCTCGTTTCCTTAAATAGCAAAATAGTGTGCCCATATATCTCCCTACCTTTATTTCTCTCTACATTTTTTCTTTCCATCACATCTCAACACCCAATACACTTAAAATACAATTTTTCTTAGATAGAGTGCAATTCTCTCATGAGAAGCTTTCGATAGAACGATGGAGTATTTCATATGTTAAACAGTGATATCTTCGTATATTAAATAGTAACTCTTGTAAAAGAGAATTCAGGTGAAGTCGAATTCACAATAGAATATAAGAAGCTTTTGATAGAACCGATGGATTACTTCGAACACTTGAAAAAAGAATTCAGTGAACCCGAATTCACAATAGATCCACTCTAATTAGTTTCTTGGACTATATTGCATGGAGTTATTTTAAATTTACAAAAAAACTCCAAAATATAGTTGAAATTTTATATCATCCCACAGCTTTGGTCTTTTTATAAGGTCACAAAAATTTGATGTTTCCAATTTAATTTCATAACTTATCAATTTGTCAAATTTTGGTCCTAATTTAACCGGAAAATCATAAATGACATCGTGTAGTGCAAAAAACATGAGACCATACAACATCGGTTTTTATTTTTCGGCAAAAATATGATAAAAATTGTACCAATTAATAATTTACGAGACTAAATTGAAAGTTCAAAGTGTGGGACAAAATTCAATTTTTAACAAGACACATGAAATTGATCATAATAGTGAAAAATGGAAAACATTTTTAAAATTTACTTATAACTAAAAAAAAATCACTTTAGTTTACATAAAAATATTTACGAAATTAATTACTTTTAAACCCCTACTCATTATTTTATAGATATGAAAGTAAAAATATTAGTGATATAGGTGGTGAGGGAGTAGTTCTTAAATAAAGAGCTAGCAACGCATTTAGTTGATTTTGATTTTATATTAATAATAATAAGTTGTGAGAGTGGTGAACACAAGTGTATGTTGTCAACAGTATAGTAACATCAAAACACATGTTATATATTCTAGAACTACAAAACCAGCAGACACCAAAGAGGTCATACCCAATGGGCAATTGACAGCGCAACACCACGCCAATTCCTGGCTTCAGGTTTCACATGACACCATACCCCTACCCCTACCCCCTACCCACAGGGCTGCATGCTTTATCAGACAACATATATTTACAAAGAAAAAAGTAAAGAAGAGTATATAGCCTACTACCCCCACCCTACTAAGAGAGTAATAACTAAGAAGTTTTTCACTAATTCTTTATCGGAGTCTACTGCATCTCCTCAGGGTTTCCTCTTTTAGAAGATTGAGAGAGAGAGAGATGGGAAGAGGGAAAGTGCAGTTGAAGAGGATAGAGAACAAGATCAACAGGCAGGTGACTTTCTCAAAGAGGAGGGGAGGTTTGCTGAAGAAAGCTCATGAGATCTCTGTGCTCTGTGATGCTGAAGTCGGCTTGATTGTTTTTTCTCACAAGGGAAAGCTCTTTGAGTATTCTACTGATTCTTCGTAAGTTTTTATATTTCCAATAATCTCCTCTTTCAAACTAGACTAGGGTTTCCTTTCTTCATCTCTTCTCTTGTTAGGTTTTCGTCCATCGCTTATTATTATTTAATTTTATTACTTACTTTTTCTTTTAATTTACGATGAGATTAATTTGGATCTTTTTTTACTTATTTTCCATATGAAAATTTTGTATACAATTCTTGTATGAAGCTGCTGGGTCTTGATTATCTTTTCCATTTAAGAAACCCTAATTAAAGTTCTTCTTCTCAATTTATTTTAATTTGGTGTCCGTCTTGTGATCTCGATCTTAATTGAAAAATCATCATCAACACATCTCTTGTATCGGGACCTAAATCGTTAATTACTCGTTAATATCCGTAATTTCCCACATCAAGATTTTTCAACTGCTGTAGAATTTTCAGTCTGTCATCACAAATCTGGAAACCCTTTTCTGATTTTAGCCAATCACAAAATATCTCGGTTTTTTTCGGGCTTAATATTGCAATTTTCAAGAACAATAAGGGTATGTTTGGTTCCAGCTTGCAAGATCCGGATTGAAGATTACACAAGTTTGAGTATGTTTGTTTACAGATTGAAGATTACACTAGCCAAAAGTAAAGCTAAAGTAAAAAATATCATACTTATTTATCTTTTTCTTTTTCTAATAACTCACACATTTATTTTTTATAATATAATAATATAACTCTCATCTACCTTTCTCAAAAGTCAAAATAAAAAATATCATACTCTTACTATTCATCAAAATTTCACGAGCCAAAAATTTTTAGAAGCCGAATTTTATCAATCTCAAGTAAGCTAGAACCAAATATGCCCTAAGTGTAAGGAGGGATATAATTAGGCATCATGATATAGTTTTATCCATTGAATATAGAGATAGTCTCAATTGTAATGTCGTTGGTTTATCTGACATGTGATATATGATATAAAAACATCAAGTCAGCCCTTCGTGTGACGTACTGTTCTGTTCTTGACACGGGTTTCTCTAGATTCTGTAGGTTATTTCGTTGGTTTGCCCCTTGAAACTTGAACACACTTACTGAAATAAACATACACTATTAATTGTCATTTTCTGACTCCAAGAGAAGAAGATCGATGTTCTTGCAGTACATATGTTCTTTTTGGGGGTGGGGTAGTCTCAGGGGTTAATTCCTCAGATATCGAAACCAATCACGTCAACAGATTAATTTATTATAATTACAGTTGTTGTTGTTGTTGTGTGAAATTATTTCACAATTAATATTTTTATAGTAAAAATAATTAATAATGTGTCCTATAATTAATGGTGTTTATTCAATTTTAATATACTTAAACCTTTTCAAATTTTGTGATTGGAAACAAGGTTAATTTGGAGCTACGCCTGAATTTTGAGGGATTTTTTTATTAAATAATGTAAAAATCATTAATATGACGAAAATTAATTAATGTGAAAGAATTATTTTTGGGTGCAAAAATCATTTACTTTCTCATTTTTCACTTTACTATATAAAGACCAACTTTGGTGTGAATTTTTTTAATACAAATTAGTATGATTTTTTTATCAATTTTATTCATTAATAAAGTCTTAAATCCTAACAAAGAGATGATGGTAGTACTTTGTCATATGATTTTTTTCCTTACGTATGCATATATATTTCTTATACAGTACCCATCAATCCTCAGGTAAATTATTTGGCTTTATCTAAACCTGCGAAAATAATTCATGCTAATAGTAAGTTTTGTTCAGAAAATAATTCATATATATAATAGTACAAGGTAATGCTATTATTGTTGAATATATTTATATAAAGGTGTAATCTGGTTCTAGATGTACACAGTACTTGAAAGTTTCCTAGGACTTATTATTCTTTACAATAGCGTAGGTAGCAAGAACTAACACGAATTTATTTCTTAAATGCTCGCGATAAATGTACAACAAATTATTTTTATTTTTGATATCCAACCCCCTTACAAGTTTAAATGTTTCTGACATTCCTCATTCAAGCCCTTGAACAACCACACTAATGAAGGATAGTGATCAGATGTCGTCGCAATTTTCGATTGAATTAATTAGAGTTACATTTTTGTAGTGTAAATAATTAATGTTGACCGAGAAATAAAAAAGATATACAGTGTACTAACAGTTGATTGATTTTTTTGGTGCATAGCAGTATGGACAGGATTCTTGAGAGGTACGAAAGATACTCGTTTGCTGAAAGACAAGTCATTGCTAACGAGCCTCAGTCTCCAGTATGTATTTCTCGACTCGACTCGAATAACAACATACAATGTCCCAACTTAAAATACTAGTAAATGCTATTTCCTCCGTCCCAAAATTTCTTTCATAGGGAGAGTCATACTTATTAAGAAAAGAGGATAAAGTGTAGGAGAGAGAATAACGTATGAGGGTATTTTGGGTGGTTGAATAAAATAAAGTGTAGAAGAGAGAAAAAAGTAGAATAAAACAAGACTGCCATTTTTTAAATTTAAATGATATTGTGATGATGTAATTTGTGGAGGGTATTCCTTTTTTAGTATGTGAAAGTAATCTTTGAACGTTCAAATAAGACAAATGTGAAAGTAATGTCGAGATAGAAGGAGTACTTTTTAAAATTAATCAAATTAATAGTTCATGTTACTTAAAAATAAAATAAAAAAATCAACGTTGAATTTTGGATCAATATTGCATAATATTATAAATTTATTGTAAGGTTGATGTTTTTGACAATCTTTTAACAATATTGAGTTTTGCAGGCAAATTGGAGCCTAGAGCACAGCAAACTTAGGGCTAGAATTGAACTTTTACAGAGAAATCATAGGTAATTAATTTCTTGATTAAAGAGAATTGGGTTGTATATTATCATTTCATATTTGTATATATACATATATACACGTACATTACTATTAATTTATTATTTGGTTCACTCAGGAACTATATGGGAGAAGATCTTGATTCCATGAGCCTCAAAGATCTTCAGAATCTGGAACAACAACTTGATACTGCCATCAAGAACATTCGATCCAGAAAAGTATCATATCATCATTGCTAACAATTTATTATATTTTGTCCTAATTATCATTATAGCATGTTAATTGTCTACTAATATTATTTTCTTGTTTTAATACAGAATCAACTCTTGTATGAATCCATCTGCGAATTGCAGCAAAAGGTTGAGACAAATTAAATGTGCACTTCTAGGATTTTCTCTAGTCCCTTCTCTTTATTTTGATCTTGTTACTTATAAGCTCAATATTATTTAGTTCCATATAGGAAGACTGGCCTCTGGTGAAATTTGTTGATAGTATGAAATTGATACCATTGCATTTATTTAGTAATACTATTATACTTATAAACTAACATTTATTTACATAGTTTGCGTGTGTAAAATATTACTGAATGTTTTCAATAATGTTTGTCATATAATAAATAAATTGTAATATTATCTCTTTGAGACAGGAAAAGGCAATTCAAGAGCAAAACTCTATGCTAACAAAACAGGTGACGATCAATGTTTCTGCAACTTCATTTTACCATTATTAATTTATTTAAATTAAACATATAGTATAACTTAATAACTTATCATTTCTATAATATAGATCAAAGATAAGGAGCAAGAATTGGCGCAGCCACCGCTGTGGGAGCAGCAAAATCACGGCCACCACACTCCGGCAGCTCCACCGCCGCCGTCATTCATGATGTCACATCAATTCCCTTGCTTAAACATGGGGTAGCTACGAATTAATCTAATGCAGTACTGTATTAATAGCATGCAAAATTCTAATTATTGAATAATTTAATTACTAGTTAATTGCATGATGCAGAGGTGTGTATAATGAAGGAGAAGCGATGGAGACTAGAAGGAATGAACTTGATTTGACCCTTGATTCACTCTACTCATGCAATCTTGGATGCTTTGCTGCCTGAATAATTTCCTACTTGTTAAGGAATATGTTTACTTAATTTAATTTGCTAATCATCCATTTTATGCACTGTTTGATTTTTATAACTTGTACTAATTATTGGTAGTATGTGTTATTCAGAAACTGAATTTGTGGGATTTAGGATTATTAATTGACTTTACTTAGGCAGGCGGATGCTCCTCAAAATCTATAATACTCCCCCATCCCGGAAAAGCTTTTATTGAGGTTTTGAAGGGTAATTTTGTATACTTTTATGTATAAAATAAAAAAATTACTTGGTTATGTGTATGTGAGAATAAAAGTAATGTCATTTGTGTGAATTAGTGATAATTGTGAGGGTGAAGTTTATAAAGAATTTTTTATTTTATGGGTGTGAAACTATAATGAGACGGACGGAAAAGGGAAGTGTAAAAGCTTTTATGGGAGGGATGGAGTATTAATTTTTGTATATATTATTGTTATTAATATGAAATTATGTAGAAGAGCAAATGAGATTTCGAGCATCACCAAGTTTTGCACTATATTAATATGCTTAGTTAATGAGTCGCGTACCCACATTATACTGAGACATCTTAAGAGAATAGTAGTTGAGTTATATAAACCTAATTTCTTCAGCCATTGACATTTTAATATTGAATCACTATTCGAATTAATAACACATAGTATTACATTATCATTTTACCATTCATTTTTAATTACATTAATTTTTACATATCATTTATGTATAACAAAAAATAGCGTGTGATATTTAGTTGGCTAAACGTAATTAATCAGAAAAGCAAAAGGCTGTGATTGAAAATATTTCCGGGTGTTAATTAGTTGCCTGAAAAGTAGTTGAAAAATGATTGAAAATCTTGTTGAATCTTGATATTTGGGAAAATAAAACTTTTAGATTTATTTATTTTAAAAGATGAAAATATTTTCCTCTTTCCTCAAGTACGTACCGTGGATACTCTCGTAAAGCCAGAGTTGTTAAAGATCATTTGATTTTGGTGTGAACTTTTATCCATTCAAGTCTTAAAAGATATATTAATTATCGATTTGGGGCTGAAAGATAAAACTTATCAATCGGGGCGCGAAAGATGTTTAAGAGATTTTATCAATTCGGCACCTAAAAGACAGGGCGGATTTTAGGTCTTGGATTGATAAAATCTCTTAATATAAATATTTTCAGCTCCGAATTTTGATAAGTTTTATCTTTCAAGCCAATTGATAATTAATATATCTTTCGGAACTTATACCTATAAAAATTTTTGGTGTAATATAGTAGTATTGCGTAATATAACTGGAAATAATGAATTAGTGTAATTACTATATTGTAGAATTTAAAGGGGTTGATTTAATGATGATCACTTGAGTTTTAAAAGTATGATTTTATACAGCTCGATTTTAATTGGAGTGATTGTTCGGATTTCGAGTCATAAAACAAAATAAAAATTACTATTTAATATCAGTCTTTTATCCCTTTGCAAAAGCAAAACATATTACAACCATTTGGCTGGGCCAATATCTCACAAAGCCCATATCTATATGCAAACATCTAATAACCACAGGGCCAGGTTATATGAAACACTTCATTTTTTTTTTTAAGAAGTTCAACCTTTTGATTTTTTTTTAAATTTCATTAAAAGATAAAAATACCCCTATTGAGTTTCAGCCATAAGAATTTTTGAGTTCATCCTTCATTTGTTTGACATTTTTTCCGAAAACAAAGCAAGAATTTTAGGAAAACCAGTAGCGAACGTAGATGTTAACTGAATTTTTCAATTTCTTTCACAAAACATTGATTAATGAAAAAAACCATGAAATATACGCCTATGACCATATCTCACAAGTCGGCCCATATCATATAACCAGTTCAGTGGGCCTCCGGTCCTGCATATTTGACAGTTTGTAAGACGGCCCATAATATATGCTGTGTACGTGGTTGGGCTTCAAAACTCTGATTCTAATTTCTCAACGCAACTATATACATAAATTCTTCATGGTCCAGGTTATTTCCACACACCAAAGTTCAAAGTACACACACTTATCCAAGTTGACACACTTTTCTTACAAGTACACACACCCGAAATCTCATAACTGTCCTTCCCACTAACCACGGTCCCGTATGTGTTGTTCGAATTTTTGTTTCGCACATTCATTCAAAGTGCGGAAAATAAAATCGCACACGATATTTCTAAGTACACACACTTTTGTGCGAATTTTTTCGAACAAAGTGCAATTGTGCGGCTTTTTTTTTCGCACAGAGGGGTATCCGCATATGTTGATCTTTTTCACAAGTACACACACCATTGTGCGAAAAAAAAATTCGAACAAAGAGCAAATGTGCGATGAACAGAGTCGAAAATTTCAAACCCGTCACCTTCAACGAAAATCGGCGCCAACGTTCAAATATACGTAATATGGTAATGTAAATGCATATTTTGAATACAAACTACTCAACAAATCATTTTAGAGCACCAAAAACACAAAAATGCAAGAAAACCCTAGGTATAAATCAAACAATGAAATAACTCAAATAAAAACTTACAACAACATATTCTTCATCACTTGAAGTCCCCATTTTTAGCCAAATACGTTCGTCACTTTCTTGGTCGTGTTTCCCGGATTCACAGCGGCAAGCGTTGGGGTTTTTCGAAAAAAAAAAAAATTGGGAATGGAGACGTACGTAAGGAGGGAGCGCTGCAACATTTGGTATGGTTGTGTGTGTACTTGGAAAATTACCGTTGTACATATTAAGGGTAGGTTAGTCTTTTTACTGTGGTTTGGTTAGGATTTTTTTCCAAGTGTGTGTACTTTGAACTTTAGTGTGTGGAAATAACCTGGGCCATTCTTCATATTAGCTTGTTCTTATTAACAAAAAAACTTTTGTTAACTTATTTTTTAAGTATTATTATTGTATACACACTACTGATGTTATGTATATGTATTATTATTATTATTGTGTATATGAACTATCGCTCCTTAAAAATCAATTAAAAATATTTTAAAATAGTGATAATACGTATGAATAATAATGACATTTGAAAATCAAAGTTTCTATACTCTTTCTTGTTTACTATCTCGAATTTCCTCTTTTCTCAAAGCTCCTAATTTGCAGCAATTTCAAGAATTATGTCTATATGCTAGGGTTATTCTTAATTTTAAATTATAACATCTTCTACTAATTTGAGTTTAAATTAATAAATATGGAAATTGACAATTTGTTTTCATTAATATTTAAAAAGTTTCAAAGCTTGTGAAATTTGAAGCGGATGGATTTCTTAGATGTGGTTTGAGAAGCCATGGGATATTAATTGCGGGAGAATTGCTTTGTTGGTCGAAAAAGAAGAGGGTTTTGCTTTTTTAAAAGCGAAAGTTATTGGTAAAAAAAAATTGATTAATCAAAGTTAATTAACTAAAGTGATTTAAAAAAAATTCACGATATTACTCTTATAAATAAATATCATAATATTTTACATTGTGAAATTAGTTTATAAATGCAATGATATTATTAAATGAATATTATTATATCATTGAATTAATATAATGATATTAATTTTCTACGATGAGCAAGTTCCACACTAGAGTTTCTGAAAAAAAAAAATTTGATATGTGCTCTAAGATATGCTTGTCAATCACTTAATTTTGCCCAATCCTAAACATTGCATCAGATTGTTGATTTTTATTTTTTCTGGTTATTTAGCGAATTATAAGATAATTACAAAATTATTTTTAGATTACCAGAATAATTTGGGTTATTGAACAGCTAATCTTGAAAAGAAAGTGGTCCTACCATTTTGATGATAGGCACGTTCAAATGTAGGCCCAAAAAAGCTTAAAGAAATTAAAAGATGCAAAGAGAAAAATCATTGCTTCGAAAAAGGAAGAAAAAGTGGGAGAAACTCTGTCCCCATGCAATTATGTAATAGTATGCATTGTCCAAAAATGTGCTCAAATTTGCTTCCTTTTTCTCATAGATAAACAATTCTTGCATATATAACAACTAACTTCCTCTTCAAGAACTGAAGTGCACGCCTTTCTCTCCATAGGATTTAGAACTTGTGTCCCATTACAAATCATGGTTAAAATAGGTAACAAAATGCCTAACTTTTGCTTAAATAGAATTAGGCCTCTAGCTCGTGTCCGTTCCCCTCCTAGCCAAGCCACTATTGATGATCTAGAAAAAAAGATGAGTTTTTTGATGGTGTAAAGATTGAATCTGGTCATGCAGGTAAGAATTGTCGGAAAATAATGATCGTGGTTGACTCGAGTATCCATGCTAAAAATGCAGTTCAATGGGCTCTTACGCACACTGTTCAGAATGGAGATTTGGTGATCCTTCTTCATGTTACTAACCCTTGTAAAAAGGTATGTTTTTATATATTTTATTGTTTAGTGACTAAGAATTTGATTTTTAATTAATGTTTTATTTAATTTTGTAGTTGAACAATCAATTAAAAGGGATGTGATAAATCCAAGAATCCCGGAATTTGTCACACGTATGAAAAGTATGTGCCAACTTAAAAGGCCGGAGGTATGTACAATTTGTTATTAGTTATTTAATTTATGCAAATATGTGGTGCATGTATATATATAAGCCTAATTGAAATGTTGATCAAATTATATAAGATAGGTATGCGTTGAAGTTGTGATGGTGGAAGGGAAAGAGAAGGGGCCTGCTATAGTGGAGGCTGCTAAGAGGCAGGAGGTGGCGCTCCTGGTGGTCGGGCAGAAGAAACGGTCAGTGACTTGGCGGCTTATGGTGACGTGGGCCGGGAATCGGGCGGTAGGGGTGGCGGAGTATTGTGTACAAAATGCTAGCTGTGTAGCTATTGCAGTGAGGAGGAAGAGCAAGAAAGTTGGGGGATATCTCATCACTACTAAAAGACATAAAGATTTTTGGCTCTTGGCTTGAGTTTGATCATATTTATTATCATTCTTTTCTTTTTCTTTTTAGTTTAAATTTTCAAATGCATTGTTGTAAATGAAGTATATGAACATTGGAGTGTATAAAATGAAATTGTTTGTCAGTGAGTGTAGCAAAAGGCTGTTTTCGTTTAATAGATAGCAACAAATGTCCAATTTGAGTTTTTCTATATGTAAGTGTATTTGTTTTTGTATGAGATATTAAAAGTGCATATAAATTTGATGAGTTTAGAAGGTTTTCAGGGTCTTTTTAAATCTTTTCAGGTGATTGAGGAAAGAGGTGATCATTTTAGGCCGTCCGATTCCGATCAAATTCGGTTCAATGAGTCATGTGATGTGGCTTCATTGGATCAGACACACTTATCGTTTCATCGGACTTGTAAAATAGAGTCTGGTCTACTCTTACTTGGGCTCAAGGGCCAATGATAATTAAAAAAAAAAAAAAAAATCATACAACTTAATTGAAAGATGTAATTATACAACTTAGCTATTAATTAATAACTTGCTATACTTAATTATAAGAATGAAAGGAAAAGAGTTAGTAATTTTTAAAAATTGTAATATATTATTTATATTCAAATTAATTAACATCTTTATTTGTAAAATCTAAAAAAAAAAAGTATTAATTTCTATAATTTCTATTTTTAATATATATTACTAGTATTTTCATTCTTACATGATCATGTGTACTATTTAAAATCCTACATATAAACATATGGACGAATGGGCCGACTTGAGGCTGACGAACCAAATGGGCCAGAGCCCACTCAATACACAGGCTTAATAGACCCATTTCTTTTCCGAAGCCCAGTAGAATTTGTTTGTTTTAAAGAGGCATCTGGGCTTGCCCCTCGGTGGGCCTCATTTTGCTACTTTATTAGAGAGTGGTCACATATCAGTTTAAAATTATTCCTTTTTTTTTTGACGGGATAAAATTATTCAATATTGATACTGAATTTATTTAAAAATATAATTTTTAATGGCTATAATATTTTTAAAAAAAATCTAGACGTACTAAACTATGATTGTTGATGAATAAATACTTAACACTATACATTTTTAGTCTAAGAACACTATAGTTTCCAAACCACAAAACTGCTGCCTTTAATATAATTTCCTAAAAAAGAGAATTAAATAAAAATGTATTTAAAATGAAAATTAAATTGTAAAAGCTGTCCACGACTTTCTGAATTCCGACGTTCCAAATCCCGAGTAATCACAATTAATAGTTGGACTACATGAATTAACATTTGTGGTTGGGTTGGGTTGGCAAAGTGTGGGAGAATTTGAAGGAAGGTCTGAAACAGCGAGAATGAAGGAATCTAAAAATTGGCAATGGCATCTGAGCGCCGCCGTGGAGGAAGGAGCGCAGTATATTGTTGGGAAGATAAAGGAAGCTCTGAATTTTTAGAAAAGAGGCGTTAGCAATAGCAGCTTGGTGGATGAAAGAAACCCTCAAAGATTGGTGGCGGTGGTTTCTTTCACATCTGAGCGAGGAAGCAAGGCAGTTTGTTGTTGAGAAGATGAAGTTTGGAAAAGAGTGGTTTGATAAAGTGTTTCCAATGGGCGAGAAAAAGATCAAACAAACTCTTAAATATTGCGCTTGGGGATGCTTTTATAGAGTCGTATGTAGGGCTTTACTGATTGCTCAACCATATCTCGCAGTCGCTATGGTGGCCGTTGAGGTGATGATGATGTTGGAAGGCCTCGGAAGAGGGTTTATGGTTGAAGAGTTGAAAGAAGCTGATCTACTTGCCGTTTTGGCTTGGTTTCACAAACTAATTCGCTATGTTGAAAACACCAAAACATCTATCGCCGCCGCCGCCATAATTGTGCTTTTGTTCTTTGTTGGCCGCGGAGGTGAAAATGATTTTTCCCATGCCTAGTTTTGAGATCGAGTAACCCTAAAAACTACTTCGCGGATCGCATTGCAAATTTATCGCAACTTTTCTATTGGTTGTATTGTATGTTCTGTTCTGTGCTTACCAACTTGTACCTCCTCCCTCAACATTTCAAATCTCATTTTGTATTTGTATGGACTATTAAGTAAAAGTTCGACCAGTTTTTAATTACTAGCTACCTAGCAACAAATATTAATCTCCAATTTCAGGTTTTCTCTAATGCCAATTTAATGTGTAGTTTTTGTATGTATTATAAAGTTCGCATTTTATGACATTAGGGAGTATTCTGGCGCTTTTCAAATATTTTAAAGTGAGATTTGAAACTAATCATGTGCCAGTTTATGATTATTTAATATAGGAATAGGAATTCCGACTTACTAAAATACGAGTGTTCACTCTACACAGTTCAAAATAATTTTATGTCTAAAACGATCAAGACTTGGATATTCTATGCATAACTTCCTCTTCCAAAACTGAAGAACATGCTTTTCTCTTCAATGGGATATGGAACTTGTATTGAATATTTGTATCCCAGAAAAACATAAAGTGGCAAGTTAATTAGAGTGAGGTTGCAGTACTAAACTTTAGCGCTATTAAAAATTTCGATAACATTGTCACATCAAAGTTCTTTTAAAACATATTTCCATCTAGCTATCATAATATTGCTCATTAAATTATGTCGAGATCTCTTCATCTTACATCCAAATCAGTTAAGGTGATAGAATTCTTATATTGGGTTATATGTATTTTATGTGTATTTTTTAATAATATTTATTATTTTATTAATAAAAGATATTAATTTCTGTCAAAAATAAAAGATATTAATATAATAAAATATTCCTATTTTATTACTTATGTGTGTACCTATAAATAATTTAACTTTCAATTTTTTAAATATATATACATTATAGTTTCAAGCGAACAAATTAAGCTGCGTTTAAAAATCAATTTAAAAGGAAAATAATACTGATCCGACGTTTCAATGGTTGTTACAGTCCTCGTAAGTTGTCCACACTTTCCTACCTTTTTTTTTTGAAACGGAACAACTTTCCTACCTTTGAAATTAACCAATTGCAATAATTGAACTACGTTTCCCCATACATATATAGCGCACACGTACGGTTTATCATCACCAAATCTCTTCTGCAGATTCTCTCTCTCACTCCTGTCATTTCAATGTATGATTTAATTAGCATTAAAATCCCCAAGGACTCAAACCACCACAGAGAGAGAACTACTGCTATCATACTATGGAAGAAGCAGTGAAGTTTACAATAATAGGCCTTAAAAACTTGGGCATGGAGGCATTGAGTTGGTTTGAAAAAGTGTTCCCACAAGAAACAAGAGCAGAGAAGTTCAGCCACTGGATCCACGTTGCTTATTCATATGTCATCGTCGCCATGGTTTTTATGGGGGAAGCAATTAAGTTTATGGCTCAGAAATTACTTGCGTTGAAAAACTCCGGCCAAGAGGCGTTGGCTTGGTTTGGTGAAGCGTATCCGCCGGAAGTAAGGGCTGAAAAGATCAGCCAATCATATCTCATCGCCGCCCTTGTTCTGGTGGAGGAAGCGATGCAGTTTTTTGTTCTGAAGTTGAAGGAAGCTCTAACTGCCCTGAGGAACTCCGGCCAAGAGGCGTTGGCTTGGTTTGATGAAGCGTATCGGCCGGAAGTAAGGGCTGAAAAGATCAGCCAATCATATCTCATCGCCGCCCTTGTTCTGGTGGAGGAAGCGATGCAGTTTATTGTTCTGAAGTTGATGGAAGCTCTAACTGCCCTGAGGTACTCCGGCGAACAGGCGTGGGCTTGGTCTAATAAAGTCTTTGAGCTGGTAAAAAGTGCTGAAAAGATCAACCGCTGCCTCCTTATTGCTGTGGTGTTGGTGGTGGCCGTTCAGCTCTGTCGTTGCGGCGGCGGTGTAGCGGTTTTGATATCCACTGTATTGTTAATTTGTTTTTGTTTTTACATCTTTTGATGGTGTTTTATGCTTTTCAATGTGACCTCCTTCATCCATCCAATTCTACTTACAAAAGCAGCAGCAATAGTATTATGTATGCTTTTAGGGGGTGTTCTTTTGTTAAAAGAAATTGGAATAGTAGAAATGATAATGGTTATGTTAGTAATTGTTAAGTTGTTTGGTTTATATGTAGGTATGACTATCATTATCAGGGAAATGTTTATTTTTTTAATAAAAATTATTGATAATTAAAATTATTATTAATTCTTTTTTAATATTAAAAATATATTATATAATAATTATTATACCTAAAATATTATTATTAATATTAATAAATAATTTAGAAGGTAAAATAAATTTTTTAAAAATTATATATGAAAATTTAGGGGTGCTTGATTTGTTGAAAGGAATTGAAATGGTAATGTGTTTGAAAGTAGTGAGGGATGGTAATAAATATATTAGAAATTGTTGAGTTGTTTGATTTATATGTAGGTATGACTATTATTACCATAGAAAGTGTTTGGTTTTAATAAAAATTATTGATAATTAAAATTGATATTAACTCTTTTTAATATTAAAAAATATATTATATAATAATCATACTTAAAATATTATTTATTAATATTAATAAATAATTTAGAAGGCAAAATAAATTTAAAAAAATTATATATAAAATTTTAGAAAGCAATTACTTTCATTTCTCCCAAAATTGGGAGGAATGGATTTATGACTTTCATTATTCACTTTTAATATTTCAAAAATTTGATTCCCTTCAACCAAACATTATACTCTCCTTTCATTGTCATTTCTTAATTTTAAAGGTGTTAACCAAGCACCTCCTTAGAAAGGAATGATTTTCATTCCTCCCAAAATTGGAAGGAATGAATCTATGACTTTTATTACTCACTTTTAAGATATCAAATATTTAATTTCCTTTAATTAAATATTACACTCTCCTTTCATTGTTATTCATTATTTTTAAAGGTATTAACGAAACACTCCCAATCCATGTCGTGGCTAAGCCCAGTGCAACCTCCGAGTTAAGATGGTTTTAAAAAGGCCCAAAGTTAGTCACACACACAAAAGTCTAAGGGCACACATGAATCAGCTTTTTTAATCCAACATAATGTGTAAATACAAAAATACCCTTCTTGCCTAATTTCAAAATAGTGATCTTCCAAATACACACACCTTATTATGCATTGACGTAAACTTGCAAAAGCACGTTCCGGCTTCAACAAAACACTGCAAAAAAACCAAAAATATATCGTGAGTTCGACGGCGGGCGGCAGTCGTGGACGAATTTTTTTCAAATGAAGCCTAAAACACGAGCTAAAAGGAAGAATGTAAGTATATATATTGAAGTTTTTTGTATGAATTAAAACTAGGGTTTTTGTTGAAATATTGTGTTTTTAGTGCCATTTTATGATAATGTGAGTTGTTTAGGACCATATGACGTATTTAAACTGTAATGTCGATGGTATTTCGTTCTTCGCGCGAGAAAAATTCGATTTTCTCGACTCAGGTGTGCGAGAACCTGGTTATTGCACAGCGTTGTGTTGTGCGAAAATTTGATCGCACAAGACACACTTGTCTTTGAAAATATTTTCGCACAAAATACATTTTTTCGAAAAATAAGATAGATTTTTTCCACGAGTATCATCTCATTCAGCGAAAAATAGCAATATATGCATATTAATGAATGTTCGAAAAAAATATAGCACAATTGTATTTAGTGCGAAAAAAAGTTAGAACAAGTATTATCGGTCTGCGAAACAAAAACAAGCACACGGTGCACTTGTGCGAACAAAAGTTTCGAACACAACTTGACCTTGTGCGAAACTTTTGTTCGCACAAGTGCAATTGTGTGCGCAAAACTGCAGTCGCACATGGTGTGCTGTTGTTCCATTCAAAACCCAACAAAAATATTCAATTTAAAATGCGTATTAATCAAACACCTAAACCACTAAACCACATAATTCATAAATTATGTGTAAAATTCTAAATTTAGCAAACCATAAACATGATTTTCAATGTTTCAAACCATATACATATGCGTGTAAAACATATAGGTGACAAAACACACATTTCGAACAATTATACACATAAATAACTAACTAAACATCGTAAACAAGAAGAGACCCGTGATTTTGGAACAAAATATCAATATATGTATGTGTTGATTTTCTGAAATTTTTCAAAAAACTAACTTTGTCATTGTTTCGTGCGGCGGCGGCAAGCAAGGGCGGCGAGGTGAGGCGGCGGTTGAGGCGGTCGGTGAGCGGTAGAGGGGAAGGATTTTTTTGGGTGTGTGTGTGTGCAATTTTTTTGAAAACACGTAAGGGAGGAAATATCGGTGAAGGGTATTATCAGACATTTTAGTGTGTGTACCCTAATTTTTGTGTGCGTACTCAGAGTTTGTGTGTACTTAAATTTTGTGTGTGTGTGAGTAAGCTGGGCCTTTTAAAAACAGCTGGGCCCATAATAATATTCCAAAGAAAAGAAAGACTAAGAAAGTGAGTCAAGTGGAAATATTAATTTTAATAAAATATTCGTTCTGTGACCTTTATTACGGACCAATAATCTTCATCGCGTAGTATACATTTTGGACTGCAATTGTTCCACATGTCGAACCAAAACGTATGTTCGTGACTCGTCTCTTTCATTTTTCGTATTCCACCTGATATCACTATTTTTTCACTCTTTCATATATTATTCTTCCACGATATGATGCATAAACTAGAAACAATAGAGCCGATGATCAAATAGATTTGTATTGTTTATAGTCTAATCTATGTTTTGTATTTTTGAGTGTTAGTGTATCTCTTCCTTAATTAAATATCAAAAATATCATTTATTAAAGGATTTTTATCGATGCAAGTCTAAAAAGATATGTTAATTATCGATTCGGGACCTGAAATATATTTATATTAAGAGATTTTATTAATTCGGGACCTAAAAGATAGGACAATTATCATCTTAATATAAACATCTTTCAGTAGGATTGATAATTTTATCTTTAGGCAGAATTGATAATTAATATATCATCTTTCAGTCCCGGATTGATAATTTTTATCTTTAGGCCCCGAATTGATAATTAATATATCTTTCAGACAGACCGATAAAAACCTTTTATTATATTATTAAGTTAATTAATTAAAATATTAATTTTTAGTTTAACAAAAAATATTATTAATTTTTAATTTCATAAATTAATTTTTAATACAAACACTTAGGAGGTGTTTGGTTAAAAAAATTTCAATGACTTAATATAAGATAATTATAGTGGCTAATGAGAATAAAAATAATTAATAACACTATTTTCTCTTTTAAATATTTAGTAATCACTGCCCATTTTGATTAATATTTTTCCTCCTACAATCATTTCCCCACCATCACCAAACTTATTTTATCTTATTTTTTTCAAAATTAGAACATAACATTATTGATATGACCACCATAAAGACATTTATTTCTTCAATACATTCCGGAGCATGGAGGAAATAAATATTTTTATTGTCATTCCTATTGAAGAACCTGTAAAAAGCGTCTCCTTAAAATTATAAAGTTCATGTTATGTTATGTTGTAATATTTATTGATAAATATGTAATTTATATAATCAAATAAAATATAGTATAAATATTTTTGGTCGAATAAAATATTGTATAAATAAAAATCAAATAAATCACATATTTTTCCAAAGTTTAGTATCACAACAAATGGATCCTAAGTGAATGGTTTTGGTAAATGAATGATTTTCATTACTCGAAGAAAGACCTGCACAAATTATGCCGTGGACTTGCACAGAATGCCCTTAATTCGCGTTGGAATTTGTTAAAGTAAGATTTGAATTAACATTCTTTTAGCGTGGGCCTCGGCCATTTTCGTAATTTCCACTGTGCCAATCATTTTCCAAACAAAAACCCACTTACTTTTATTATAAAGCAAAGCACCAAACCAAAGTGCACAATAAACAACAGACAGGGAGATGGGGTTGCAGGAAATGATGAATTTCGTGGTGGAGAAGTTGAAGGAGGCTCTACTCGCCGTCGAAAACTTCGGCGGAGAGGCGGTGGCTTGGTTTGACAAGGTGGTTCCGCCGGAAACAAGGGGCGACAAGATCAACCACTGGTTCCATGTCGCGCTGCCGTTCCTCATCGCCGCCGTGGTACTGACGGTGGTGATTTGCTTCTGCCGCTGCTGCTACAAATGCTGCTGCCGCGGACGCAGGGTGAGGACGATGAAAGCGCCGGGAAGGAACTGCCGGATGCCTAGGGGCGTGTTTGAGAGTGATCCCAAAGGCTACTTTCGTAATCTCCGTGCTCACCCTGGAGATGAACTCTGTTAAGCTTTTATTATCTATTTATTTATCACTCTTTTTTTTTTTTTCTCCTGTTATGAATTGTGATGGTGCTTTATGCTTTTAGATTTGACCTTAATATGCAGATCGCTACGATTAATTTGTAATCTGTGCGAACTATATAAATATCATCATCATCAAAGTCGTGCTGGTAATCCCCACCTTGGTAAATACTAACAAGTAATCTACTACTCCATGAAAGAGACGGACTAACAGCCCATTTTTTTGTTTTTTTTATCGGGCGAATGGTGGCTCGAGCCGACCGTAGTTCATAGGCTACTACAACCACTTAAGTGAGCTATACAACCCATTTGATTGCATTCATTAAAATTATTTGTGAAATAAGAGGGCTAATTTGTTATTCGATGGATAAATTATAATCCATCCTTACATAAATATTTTTACCATTTTGTGTCCACATAAAATAAAAAAAAAATAGAATAATGAGTTGGATTTTGAAGAACAATTTTGTAAATTTTTATGTACATGTGTGGCATCAAAATTAATGTCATTTTGTGTAATATTGTGAATAATATTAGGGTCGAGTTTATAATGTCGTTTCTATTTTTTTGAATGGGCAAGTTATTATGAGATTTTCAAATAAAAAAATTGAACAAATTTAAAAAAATCACTCTTATTATATTCTACTTTATTCTATTTTGTACTTTATCTAATTAAATCATCCAAAATATTATTATATTTTATTATAATAAAAATTAATAAAATTAATTTTTCTTAATCTCTAAGCACATAAAATTATGCAATGGGACAGGATCTCGTATATAATAAATTTGTGAATATATTTAGTTGGGAATGAATAAAATGAATAAAAAAACTGAACTAATGAATTTAATCTAATAAGTTTATATTAATTCAAGGCATAGTAAATTCATGTGTAAATTCAAGTATAAATCAAATTATTTACAGTCGTATATTCTAATCTCCAAATTGCTATAAAAGTCTCCACATGCCTAGAAAATTACATGAGCCGCCTAAATTGAAGAGAAAAAAAAACATCAGCTGACAGCCATATAAACCAACTCCCCAACACCACGGTATATACAGACGCCTGGCGTATTGCTTCACTAAAAAAATATTTTCTGAATGATACTTTGTCCCATTCCGGTCAAATATCCCAGAATCTTCAGTTCACAAATTTATCCATCTCCCCGCACTTAATTCTGTGTTCTTGATCACAACCATGATCATCTTCATATTATTATGTGTCTGCACCATCCTTGCAATAATTTGCTCAAGATTAATCCACAAGCTATGGTGGAAGCCGATTCGTATACAAAATACACTGCTCAAACAGGGGATTAGAGGGCCCACCTACAGATTCATACATGGGAACACTAAAGAGATCATCAGTATGAGGAAAGAAGCAATCACCACCCCTCTGAGTTATCACAGCATGATGTATTTCCCAGAGTGCTTCCACACATGAACACATGGATGAAGTTATATGGTAAGCCCCTTTTGTCCGATTCTTGCATCAGATATATTTTACCATGATATATCAGAACTTCTTTTTCATTCATTTGTTGAGTTCTTGTGTGTGGCAGGAGATAATTTCCTTATTTGGCTTGGTGATCAGCCTCAAATAGTAGTTACTGAACCTGATTTGGTTAAGGAAATACTGATGGACAAGGAAGGAGTGTTCAGAAAAGTTAAAACTAGGGATTATGCTAAGAGACTTTTAGGAGATGGACTTGTAGTTGCAGAGGGTGAAAAATGGTCAAAGCTAAGGAAACTTGCTAATTTTGCTTTCCATGGAGAGAGCTTAAAGGTAGACTACTATTCTCAACTGCATCAACTTATTTTAATACTAGTTTTTGTGATTTTGTATATAGATGACGAGTTTACTAGTTAAAATCAATCAGGGACCTGCATTTAAGTAATTTAGATAGTGCAAATATACAATGAAACATGAAAGGAGGTGGCTCCTTTAACATATATTTGAGAAAACGAGTAATACATTATGCGATGGAGTTGATTTGAGTGGCATGGTTCTCCTCAGGATATGGTTCCGGCAATGGTGGCAAGTGTGGATACAATGCTGGAGAAATGGAAATTTGAACAAGCCAAAGAAATCCAAATAGACAAAGAATTTAAGCTTTTGACCTCAGAGGTGATCTCCAGGACAGCGTTTGGAAGCAGTTATATTGAAGGAAAGAACATATTCGAAATGCTCACC
Organism: Paraleonurus japonicus; assembly: GCA_030762865.1. Classification (NCBI taxonomy): domain Eukaryota; kingdom Viridiplantae; phylum Streptophyta; class Magnoliopsida; order Lamiales; family Lamiaceae; genus Paraleonurus; species Paraleonurus japonicus. The sequence continues at coordinate 2,386,896 of CM061060.1, read as the reverse complement.
AAGTTGGGTATTTTGGCAGCTAAAAATGCATTCAAAATCAGATTATTTGGCCTCAAGTATGACCACTTTTTCCTCACCATCATCTCTAATATGTTTTTAGTAGCTACCAATACTATCTGTTGTTCTTTCTGACTGCATTATATTTCAGAAAGATTTGGAGGTCGAAAGATGAAATTGAAGCTGACAAAGTCGAGCAATCGCTACGTGATTCTATCATATCGTTGGTTAAAAACGAGAAGATAAGGTAAAAGCAGGGGAAACAGAGGACTTTGGGAGTGATTTCCTAGGATGTCTCATGAAAGTTAATCATGAACTCAATCCGAAAACCAGGATTTCAATAGATGACATAATTGATGAGTGTAAAGTGTTCTACATTGCTGGACATGAAACAACTAGTAGCTTGCTATCATGGACCGCAGTTCTGTTATCGATTTACCCTGAATGGCAAGAAAAGGCGAGGACGAAGTTGTCCATCTCTTAGGGATGGAAAAACCGACAGGCGAAGGCATCAGCAGATTGAAAATTGTATGCAAACAACAACTTTAAAATGTTCATATAAAAGTATTAACAAAGTTTGTGATATTGTTTATATTGTTGCAGCTAACAATGATTGTGAATGAAGTGCTAAGATTATACTCCCCAGTTGCTTCAATTACGCGAAGAGTTGACAGCAAAACGAGATTGGGAAAATACGAAATCCCAGAAAATGCACATGTGATGATTTTACCACTTGCAATGCATAGGAAGGCCGAGATATGGGGAGAAGATGGTCATTTATTTAAGCCGGAGAGGTTTAGTGATGGAATAGCTAAGGCTACGAATGGAAATTCCGCGGCGTTTGTGCCGTTTGGCGCTGGAGCACGAGCATGCGTGGGATTGAACTTTGCAGCTAACGAAAGCAAGATAGCGCTGGCGATGATCCTGCAGCGTTATAAGTTGAAGCTGTCGCCAAATTATGTTCACGCCCCCTTTCAGTTTCTTTTGCTTAATCCTCAACATGGAATTCAGATCAATCTTCACTCTCTGTGATGAATCAATTAGTATTAGTATTAGTATGTATAATGTGGCTTGATCAAGGCAAATATTTGATTATGTTTGTGTTCCATTTTTGAACTATGTCTTGAGCCATTAACTATGGGATATTTGTGGACTCTTAACTAGTGATTCTATTGGATCGTGATGTAAAAAGAAATGATGAACTCGATCTAAAAATTAGAAGAATTTCAGTAATTAATGAATGCAAAAGAGAAAATCCAGATAAGAAGAGCCAACAATCAAATTCTAGCACGCATTTTCTCTCTTTCTATTTATGATTTTAAATTTATCGAATTTGTGTATGCATCTGCATATTAGAGTATAACAATGATAAGTAATGATGTATTTTAAAAAATAACTATGGCCTCTTGTGACAACTGACATGTCAAAATTTAAAGTAATTTTTTAAAAATTGCGAAAATATACTACTTCAAAAATCAAATTTAAGAACTAAGACCAAATAAAAATCTTGTTTGTAGTAATGTATTGTTTGGTAAGGCTACAAGAGAAAATGAACAAATTAGACTATATAATCCTGTTTCATTAGATTCTTAGAGCATATCATGAAAAAAATTACTCCTTTTGCCTTAAATCCTAATCATCCTCAACTCAAGAGCCCTCTTTCATATTTGAGCTCCAAGGGTTCAAAAGTGCGTAAACAAATTAAAAGGGCATTTTTTTAAATGTGCACCAAAAATATGTTCAATTTTGCATAAAGTAGTAATATAGCCTTATTATCGTGTTAAAAAAACTTACTAGTCAAAATTGAATCAAATTGGATCACAATAACAATATTAATTGTCAACCTTACCTTTTTTTGGGACAAACCTTAGCATTGTTACTTATTTATCCATATAATATGCCCCCAACACACACACACACTTATTTGTACACTTGCATTTGTTCCACAGTTATTTACACCTCTATAAATGAATTTTTTTTATCACACTCATAATACACGTTTATTTACACAAATATCATCACTTTTTTTATACACTCAAACTAATTCTATATTTTACATATATATGTTTTACCTCTATAATGTCTTTTATTTAAATTGGTCAACAAGTCGGATAATAAATTTATTTAATCAAAATGTCCCGTCAAATATGCAAACACTTTGGAGCGAAAGGAATAATATAATTTTACGTTAACCAAGAATACATTATAATACATGTATTATATTATTGTTTGATAATATTATTGTTTAAGATAAATAAATAATATTGTTTCTATGACTTGACCTAGTGTGCTAATTTTTTAATAACTATTTTTCTTTTTCTTTTTGGCAAAAAGATTTACTATTTTTCTAAATACTATGGAATGCAACATTAAGAAAAAAACACGTAAACAAATAAAGCCACCAACTAAAAAAATAGCTCAAGTCAAATTGTTGGCTCAATAAAAATCGGCCCCAAACAGAATTTTTTTTTCTGAGCCCAATATAAACAATATTTTCAAGAGTAATTGAGAATTTATGACTTCATAAATCATACAACATACATTAAAAAGGATATTAAATTATGATTAATAAAAAAACAATATTATTTGTAGAATTGGATTAATAACGTGGAAGATCTCTCCGCAGCATCTGTAGAAGCATAAGATCGGAAGAGAAGAAGTACAAAGTAAGAAGGTAGCAGTCAATCGAAATGGGGATTAGATTCGTATTAATGGTGAACAAGCAAGGGCAGACCCGTTTAGCACAGTACTACGAATACCTAACCCTCGAAGAACGTCGAGCTCTCGAAGGTGAAATTGTTCGCAAATGCCTTGCCCGCACCGAACAACAGGTCTCTCCCTCTCCTTCTCCGTGCGCGCGAGATGTTATCTTCATATCTATGTGTGTGCCTAAATTGACTGATCGTTGATTGATTTATTTTATTTAGGGGTTTTTTTTTTTGTTTATAAGACAGAGTCAACATAAATCTTTATACACATTTGATTCTAATAAAATTTAGGGTGAACGCTGGAATTTATCTTTTACTTATTGGCTGAATCGACTTCTTAGTGGATATGATGATGGTTTGATAGTACAGTAGGCATTTTGGATTATCTAATGCGGCATTAAGTATACGCTTATGATTTAGATGAGAACTAAAATGTACGAATCAAAGGAAGGCTGGAATCAAACGTTATTTGGAGATGTTTTGAGAGGGTACATAGTACTTTAGATCGTAGTCGTTAATTTTTTTAATTATTCAAGTAAAATTGTAGTTGGGGTGTTGAATATGTATACATATACCACATTTTCAATAACCTTTCATTAACTAATAAGATACTGGAACTACTCATCCATTGGTTGATACTGTGTTTTTAGTTTTCTGCTGCTGCCTAACTTGAATTGAGGAACATTTGCACTTCTGGAGAAAAAGTACTCTCTCTTTGAAATTGTAGATTTTTGTTTAGAAACATTCTTTCCGTGTAAATTTAGTTATTTGACTCCCTCCTCTCCCCAACCCTCCTACTATACACTTGGTTTGCATGCTTATTGGTTTTTTTTTCTGTGCTGACAGTGTTCGTTTGTTGAGCATCGAAACTACAAAATTGTGTATAGGCGATATGCGTCTTTATTTTTCCTGGTTGGAGTAGACAACGAAGAAGTAAGTGATACTATGTTGTAGTAAAACATTGTCCATCTCTATCTGCTTGATCTTGTAAATTTTATTTCTTCTATGATCTGACGAATAAAATGCTTTCTAATTGATCAAATTTTGGTTCATTAGTTCTGTATCACAGCTGAAGCGCTTAATGAAGTCCAATATTCCAGTTGTCTTTTGCTTTAATAGTTATTAAGACGCAGCTGCCATAAAAGAAAAGTTAGGTTAAAGTAGGGTTGCATGACATTGTGAATTTAGGTCAAAAATATCATCCGCATGTTGAAATGCAGCTATTTTCTAATCATATTGGTGATGTTCAGAATGTTTTTAGTAACAATGCAGACTAGTATACCACATGAAGAAATCATCTGTAGTAATCTTGATGAAAGATCATGTGTCGCATGTGTGCGCTAGAGTTTCTTGTTTATATCACCCCATTGAACATTTTTACTTGTATATTATAATGGGGATGCATATCTTCTGAATAACTGGACTCTCACCAACTTTATATCATTACTCACACACGAGTTGATTATGAACCAAACAGAGAGCTTTCTATAATAACAACTTAGATGATTATAAGAGTGCCTAAAACTATGTGAAAAACTTGATATGGGAACAAGTAATTGTTGAGAACCGAATGAGATGGATTCTAGTCTTAGTGCAGATAGTTGTAGATGTTATGAACTCTTCTAATTTTATGCTATGATTTGCTGAATGAGCCTGCTTATTTTTATTAAATTCTCAGCTTTCTCTTTCTCCATATTTGCAGAATGAGCTTGCTATTCTGGAATTTATACACCTGCTAGTTGAAACTATGGATCGCCATTTTGGCAATGTGGTAAGTTACTGATTAAAGAAAAGACGCAAGAAACCAATTGCGTAATCACATCTGAGCTGTTTTTTTTTTTTTCCCAGTGTGAATTGGATATCATGTTTCATTTGGAGAAAGCGCACTTCATGCTGGAGGAAATGGTGATGAATGGTTGTATTGTCGAAACGAGCAAGGCCAACATCCTCTCTCCAATACAGCTAATGGACAAAGCATAATGAGATGCTCAACGTGGATACATGAGTTTTAAGGTTGTGGACATATATATCTCAGTTGCGTTATGTATCATGTGTCACTGTAAGTTTCTGTTAATGCAAAACAAGTAGATATTTCTTTTTCTTGTTATGATTATTGATGACTAGTAGTACAGGAATGACACTGAGCTTGTAATGTTTAAGGTCAAATCAAATGAGTCGAAATTTTAAGTGAAAATGTGTTAAATACTTAAATATATTAATTGGAGTTTTGTCTCGGGACTTATTTTGTGAGAGTTTTTTCTCAGGACTCATTTTGTGAGCCGGTTTTTTCTCAGGATTTATTGTGTGCCGGTGTCACACAAACCATCTTATTTATGTAGATGACTCTAATCAATACTTCTTCCACTTTGGCATAATTATTATATAAATAATATATGGTCGCAACTTTTAAACACTTGAAATTTTGTTCAATACACTCGTATGTGCATCATTTTTAAGCATTATGTATCATCACTATTACAGTAAAATGAATGTATGTATTGAGCAAATATTCGGGGTCAATATCAGCGCCCATATTATATTCATAATTGCATAGTATATTCTCAGAATTTTAAGCTTATGTATATGATTTTTTTATTGGGCAAAGGGTGATTCAAACTCATGACCTTTGGAGTCATAGGTAGTGGAGCTCTAACCACTTGAGTTATATTACTCGCCACCTTATGTATATGTATATGACTCTAATCAATTTTAATTATTATAACTTCGCATAATTATTAGTATATAAAATAATATATTCATATTTGCATAACCACAAAAAGATTTTTTCAATTAATTTACAGCAACACATAACTACACTACTATGCACTTGCGCTGTTATGAATGTGATAGTTTATGTGCATTAGAGTGATAAAAATATGCATTATAATAATAGAAAAATAGTGTTCTCAGTTCAAACAAATTTCTGTCTAACTTACATTGTATCTTTATTTATTTTTTTAGAAGTTCTTTACTTTCTCCGTCACATTCTCTGTTAGACTATAATCTAAACTTTCTCCGTCACATTCTCACGGATATTTAAAAAAATGATATAGAATTTTTATTTTCCTAATTAAATAATAGGGTCATTTACTATATAGGTTAAAAAAATAGTTTAATGACAAATATGTTTAAAAATTGATAGAAACACAAAAATATTTAAAAGACGCACAAAAATATTTGAATATGAACCTATTTTTAAATTTGAATTTTTCTTGAAGTTATTTATATTTTTCCTAAATAATACCGTTACATAAATTAATTATATGGAAAAAAATACAAGGGACCAGCACTAAATAATTCCTAATCCTGTGGTAGGATTACACATGTTTTGCAAGAACTATTTAAATCTGAAACCTTCGAATTGTCGATGTGCTATCCTAAAATACGTATCATCCAAAAAGATCATCTAGACCTAAAAATCATCGACAAAAACATGATTAATTTTCCTAGACAACATTTCAAGTCACTCTCAATTTTGTTTTTCTTTAATCGTCCAAAGAATCTTGGTCGTTCATCACGCCTTCAAATATGATGTTTTGTGTTCAATTGTGACTACACAAAGAACTCTTTTAATTCCAATTAAGGCCATCCATGCACCATGGTTTTCTCAATCTTCCTGTCTGGGATTACAGTCGTTCTCGTAACTCTCTTCTTCAAAGTAATATGGGTCCCGTTTCGCGTGCAACGCATGATGCGTGCACAAGGCATAACGGGACCGTCTTACAAAATCATCCACGGAAGTACCAAAGAGAGTGCGATCTTGAAACATGGAGTAATTGGAAGTCCAATGGAGTTATCACATGACATATATCCTCATCTTCATCCTCATTACTATCATTGGATAAAGCTTTATGGTAAATTATTCACATTTAGTGATGTTTGTTAATCAGTTTCTTGAGTGCCTTTTGTTTTAATGATCAAGTTTAATTGTATATATCAGGAAAGAACGTTCTTACATGGGTTGGCACTCAACCTCATTTGGTAGTAACTGAACCTGGAGTTAGCTAAAGAAATACTAACTGATAAAGAAGGTGTCTTCCCAAAAATAAAAAGTAATGGTCATCTCAAGAAGCTTGTAGGAGAGGGTCTTGTTATGGCTGCTGGGACTAAGTGGTTAAAATTACGTAAAATTGCAAACCATGCATTTTATGCAGAAAGCTTAAAGGTAACAACTATGCCATCAATAGATTCCACTCTATCAATTTTTATTTTGATAGGTTCTTCAATTATTTTTGTTTATTCAGTTGTGTTTTGTGCAAGTTATTTTAATCCTAGTTCTTCATGTGGTTGAAATGACTTACCAATAATATTTTAATATAAAATTACTATTAAATAAATTGGTGGGACAATAAGATGAATCTTTTTTTCAAATAAAATTTCGATACTTAATGAGTTTTTCTTTTTTTTTTTTTTTTAAAAAAATTACTTCAAGTTTAGAGACCTTTTAATACATTATGCTTCTTATTATCTATCAAACCAAATAAAATACGTGTGCAGGAGATGGTTCCAGCCATGATTGCAAGCGTGGAGACGATGCTGGAAAACTGGAAACAGCACGAATGGAAAGAAATGGATGTTTCTAGAGAAGTTACACTTATGAGCTCAGATGTGATTTCAAGAACAGCTTTTGGGAGCAGTTATTTAGAAGGGAAGAACATTTTCGAAATGCTCACAAAGCTGGGGCTCATTGTAATCAATGCTACGGACAAGATTCGACCTTTTAAGTAATTTTCACACCTCAATAATGCTCTATAATCATGTCTTTATTTGCTAAACAGAGGTTTTTGTGTAGCAGAATGATTTGGAAGTCTAGAGAAGACGTTGAATCGGACAAAATCGAGCAGTCTCTTACCGGTTCAGTGAAGAATATAGTGAGGAAAAGGGAGGAGGAAATGGTGACAGGAGAAACACACAACTTTGGTAGGGATTTTTTGGGATCACTACTTAGGGCTCACCATAATGCTGATAAAAAAACAGGATTTCGATTGAAGAAGTTATTGATGAATGTAAGGTATTTTATCTTGCTGGACATGAAACAACCAGCAGCTTGCTTTCATGGACTGTTTTACTCTTAGCAATTCACACAGATTGGCAAGAAAAAGCAAGACAAGAAGTTGTTCAAATGTTTGGTCAAGATAATCCTACATCAGAAGGCCTTCCTAAACTCAAAACAGTAAGCTTAACTAATCCCTATGCACCAAAGTCTTACCCAATCCTACAACATATGCACGATCAAATCTTAAATGAAGTGAATGATTATTGTTGTTTGATCATAGGCAAGCATGATCATCAACGAGGCGTTGAGGCTTTACGCGCCTGCAGCGAGTTTAGTAAGAAGAGCGGCGAAGAAAGTGAAGGTGGGAAAGTACGAGTTTCCAGCTGAGATGGAGTTCCATATCCCAAGTCTAGCACTCCATAGAAATGCAGAGCTATGGGGCAAAGATGCACACCTATTTAAACCAGAGAGATTTGCACAGGGCGTAGCTGCAGCAACGGGCAACAACCCCATGGCCTTCCTACCATTCGGGTTTGGTCCAAGAACATGTGCCGGATTGAACTTTGCAAACAATGAAGTCAAGATTGCTCTATCCATGATTCTAAGGCGTTATAAGTTCACATTGTCATCAAATTATGTCCACTCCCCTATTTCCCTCATCACTACTCGTCCCCTACATGGCGTCCAGATCATTCTCCAACCCTTGAATCACTAATACTCTATCCAATGTTTGAACACGGGACGAACCTAAAATTTTGCTTCATCACTCTTATATGATTCCAATATTTACATGTGTGTTGAGCAATTTATTCAACATGTGCATCAGAATTTGTGTTGATCATGTGAATTCTTTTTTAGTGCTATTGTTATGTATATGAAGTATTACAGTTCAGCATATATACAAAGTGTCACTGTTTAACAGATTTAATTTTTTAAACAGTGAAACTTTTCATGTACAAGAGTGATACTTGAAAAAAAAAAGGTTCATATGAACTCGGGTTCACAGAAATTTTCGGCTAGTGAAAAACAGAGAAAAACTCGATCAAGAATTCAAGAAAACTGGTAGAAAGTAGAGGGTACATGAGAAACAAGTGATGAATGCTTCAACATTACTAAAACCATGAATATATATAGACATCAATGGGAGTTAGGCATTGTGTCGTGGTGAATAGCATCAGATTGGAGCATGGAAGGCAAGACAAGAGGTGAGAGCAGAGGAATGGGATCTTTACTGGACAAGTAGGAACCTAGTTTTGAGGTTTCTGATGTTTGATTAACACTCCTACATTCTCGAGTGGTTGGTTTGAGCAGCAAGGGACACGGGGCGCGTCGTTGCAATCGACTCAACGGGGGCTTTCGAGTAACCATGCACCCTTCTCTTGGACCTACTGTTTGGAACCCTGGAAACTCCTCACAATCAAACCTCTCCATTGCATTTACTATTCTTGATTTTGAATTTGGATTTTTGGATTAAGAGGAGAGTGTTAGTATAGTGTTCTTCAACTAAATCAATGATGATCCTATGATGAATTTGATCATAACAACGTATATATATGATCCAAGTATTGATAAATTTAAAGAAACCAAACCAGGGAAATTGGGTTAATAAGATTAACAAATGATTCATCGCATCAGTTGCACAGTGTAAAACGTGACACCAGCTTTGACTTAAATATGACACTAATATAATTAAAATTCAACACTAGGCTTTTTAGACTTGGCGAAACAAATACATTATTTTATAAGGTTTTACTTAATATGCACCGCGTCTAAAGGGGAATGCTATATTTTATTTGATTCATGTGAGGAGCGAATCAATGGATCAATCTTGGATAAATTAATTTAGAGATTACTTGCAGGTACAGATTTCCAATGCTAGCACATGACAATGTTTTTGCAGTGAATTCTTAATCCAGCAACCCAAAAAAGGACCCCCTTTGAAAACGAAACAAGCACCTACCTTAAGAATCATCAACGTTGAGAAACAAAAACTATGTGATCTTGGCCATCTTTGTCAATAAATAAGAATATTTTAGTCCAAGTTTCTTCATGATGCAGTAATAATTATGATTTATTATTGTGTTAGTTGTTGCATGATGGCAGTTCATTCAAGTTATTGACCATTGACTAGTTTCAAGATCTCTACCTTATTTCGGCAAGTTTGTAATTATTTTAGAAAATCAAATAATAGATATATATGGAAAAGTCTATGATCAGAAAATCTCTCAAGTTTATCACAATTATATTGATTCATTCATATTAATGACCGTGAAACATGGTCTCACGAATTGAGGTAAGTGACATAATTTCATAAATTTTTTTGAAAGATATTAAATACTTCCGAGATAATGATATAAAATTTAAAAAAATCTTACATGATATTGCTAAAAACTTAAACTTGTGCAATAGAAACCCGATGTAGTATCCAATCTTTTGAATTAATACTCAGCGGTCTGCTTGATCTTGATTCTTAATCTTTATATAGGTATGTTTTAAAATCACATTTTATTTCTTCCACTATAAAATGACATATTAATATTTTTTTCATCCAAATGCCAGTAATGACTAATGAGGTTATCCTTATATATTCATGGTTTTCCCAATATGGCATGTCACAATATTCTAAGCTTATATTGCTCACAAAACTACTATACTAAATCCACCATGATTTTTTTTTTTTTTAAGAAAAATCCACCATGAAAATTAAAACTGCAAGAAATTGTAACTTTTTTCATTTTCCCATGTACACAGTACACTACTAAAATAATACTCCACCTTGAAAATTAAATTGCAAGAAAGAAATTGTATTTTGTTTTCAATTTCCCATGTACACTACCTAGTATAATAATAAAAGCAATAAAGTCTGAAATGTTTATCGATCCAGTTTGATATATATCAGAAGTGGCACGGGCAGCATATCCACAGGGAATCAAGACACGTGGCAGCACCCCACCTCACCGTCCTAGGCACCAATAAAATAATTATAAGAGTAGGGAAATAATAGAGATGTTGACTAAATAATACTATTGGTCTGTAAACACTGTACAGGGGGCCCATTGGGCTCTACAAAGGAGTCTCTTTTAGCCCAAGCAACTCTACTTTCCACATTCGTATTGGGTTTTCCAATAGTATCCCTTTCACAGGCTTTGGTCAAAGAAAGTAGAACCACAACACTTTCCATTTCAGCTGACTCACCCTTTTGTACAAAAGATTTAGTCCTCATCCAATCTCATAATTCTTTTTATTTGTTTATACATGTAAATATGAAAATAAATTGAAACAAACCACCTCTTTCATTTGAGAATTCTGAATCCTACACTAAACTAATTATACACTAGTTTGGGGTTGGTTTAGTTGGCTTCTAAATTAATTTAATTTTGATTTAAATCATGACTTAGTAATTAAAGCCCAGTGTTGAATTTCAACAAATATTTTGTTATGAAAATAAATATTTCATGTGAAATTGTCAATTAAACACCAGCGCAGACTTACTTTCATAACCAGTAATAAACTAATTTAGCGTTAAAACATCAATTATACATTGAAATTATATTTATCAAGAAAAGAAACTTCATTTTTTAATTAAGGTGTGAATATATTTAAATTTATTATGTATAAATATGAAAAATGTCTTTCTACCATTAAAATTATTCAAGACATAACATCCAGATATATTTGATAAAAAGAAAATCGTTGGCTTTCCAAAGTACCTAATATTGAGACTTGGATGATCTAACGTCAAACATAACAAAACAAAAAACGAAAAAGCAAAGAAAAAGGGAGGAAATGAAAGTGCGAGTTCCCAATTCCCATTAGTTTTCAAGAAACAATGTTTGAAATGAACAAAAAATTGACAAGTCTACATAAATCATTGACAAGATGCTTTACATTATAATTTTCCAAGTTGTAGAAAATTATGATTTAAAATGCGAATCTTGTGACCAATTCCATCGTTCATACAAATCTTACAAAATTCAATCCATGCACGACACCACTAATGGTTCAAAATAATATATAAGATTCACCGGGCCTGAAATTTTTATATTTAATGACCAGTCATTTTCCTGAAATTGAAGTATGCTCCTCAAGTCTTGGTAAATCTTTTCTTAAATAATAATGTTGTGGTTTTCTGATTAAATATTTGCAACCCGAATAGAAAATATAGATAATAGAAAATGGAGAGGGGTTAGTTAAGATTGATTGTTATGTTTCAAAGACATGAACAAGCAGAAATTGCTCTGTACAAATGATATAAGCTTAGGACATGACATAGTGTTTCATAGATCCAACCTGTGTTGGATTTTCCTTTCCTGAACAAAGCAAAGCAGGCTAGGACAATGTACACATACTATGTTTGCCAAGAGGGTTACCAAAGGCGGAGGGCCGGAGGCTCCGAATGTACAACGAAAACGAGAGGCATTGGGCTCGTTTTCAAGAGTAGGATCGAACCAAGCCAAAATTACAAAACGATCTCGACTTGAAAAGGCCACCGAAGAGGAACCTGGTGGGAGATTCTTGGGGAACCTGATTTAACTCTTCGGGGTTGCCTTTCACTCGGAGTATGGTTTGGCCGATTGTTTGGCGAATCGAATCTATAATCTTGGGATCAACAGGATATCCGGATGAATCACGAACATAGAATGTATTCACCGCTTTGCCTGCCCTTGTTGCCACTTCGGCTCGGGTTACAGTTAGGCTGTTCTCTCGGAATATTCTAGTAACATCCGAGAGCAGCCCGACTCGGTCCGAAGTGCACAATTCTAGCTTCAAACCCTAACAATCATGAAACATCATCAGACATGATCATCAACAACAACAAATGAATAGGGATCAACAATGTATTTTCATGTCCTTACTTGAGACACTCTTCTCTGTATTGCTGCTTCAAGACATTGAATCACCCTCTGTCTCTCGGCATCAGATTTTACCGGGGATCCGTCTACATGCCTAATGCAATATTCCTAAAACGTATAGACCACAAATACTATCGTAGGCACGGATTCAAGTGTATTTTGAAATGGTATTAGTTGTTTTATTAGAAGGTATTAGTGATGATATACCTGATGAGCTTGGGAGCCCCTCCGCGTCGACATTCCCATGGAAGACGACGTACTGCATATCCGTCAAAGTGCAGACGATGTCAAAGAGAAGCTTAGGGCGATCCTTGCAGCGAATTGTGACAACGGAGTAATCTCTATCGTGCCAATTGACAACATTGACATGAGGCCTCTGTTGTTGCTGTTCCTCCATGCCCATGCCCATGCTCTCATAATCACGATCATCAAACATCATCTGATGAAGTCGCCTGTCAGTGTGGGTGGCCCCGTGAGAGACGACGGTCTTGGCCTCCCTGGACTTGTTGCTGCCCCTAAGCACGTTGCAGAGAAGGCGCTTCATCATGGCCAGCCTCTCCGGGTCAGAAACCGCACCCCCATTGTTATGTTCATCCGTCACTTGCATTACAGCTGCGGCTCGGCTGTTGTGGGTCCACACCTCCGCATTCACTACATTGCACTTTAGGTTTGTCAGAACAGCGCTCACTTCCGAAAGTAGCCCTGGCCTGTCGCTCCCTATTAGCTCGATTGACGTGTGGTCCATCCCCGACGTTACGCCCACTGATCTCCTCATCGAAGATTCTGGACCAAGTGACTGAACAACACAAACAAACTCAAATCATTACCAATTTGGATTTTTCCAATTAATTAATTCCCACAATTACACACCTTCTCAATGTAATCTAATACCCTCATCTGTTATCTTGTTTCCATCCTGATCTGTCACATTGAAAACTGATGCAAAACCAAGATTATGATTCTGCTGCAAGGAAAACGAAAAGGAAAAGGGAAAGGGAAATGCAGGTACCATCCATAAACCACCCCCATCCGAGGATATGTAAGCTTTGGTTATCATAAGGTTGAGATCTGTAAGAACTTGCACAACTTCCAGAAGAATTCCTTGTTTATTAGCACTGTCCACCTGCATCAAACATGCTGTGGTTAATAACATGAATACTGGTATGTTAAATTGGAGATCAAGAATTGGTACTTGCCTGAATCACGGTAGCGTTCTTGCAAGATTCGTTATCAATTACAACTCTGGCAAACACACTATTAAGTTAGAGGAGAACATATATGGGATCAAATCAAAGAGTGATAGCAGAGGACATGTGTGTACCTTGGAGGGTTCATTCTTCTGATAAGCTTCTCATACTCATCATCCATGGTGTAGGAAAAACTCATTGAGGACTCTGAACAAGGATTGGAAGCTTAGAGATTTGATTCCTTTTAATTTCTTCAATAAAGAAATACAGAATGAGCAGCACCAATCACAAAGATGTAATTTAACCAAGAGTGTTGAATAATCAATGGAATGAAAAGAGAAGTTATAAAAAGGAAGAATCGCTAGATTTGGGAGGGACTAAATATCAACAAGGATGCTTATAATATCAAAAAGGCCATCGAATTAAGAAGGCTATGGCCACCTGAAAAAGGTGCTTGCTTTCCCCCTCTGTATGACTGGATGTGAGGTGGCCTTGTGGGGCACTTTGTTCTATTTTCAACAAGTTTTAACAGCGGACACCTCTCTCTCTCCCTCTCTCTCTCTCTCACACACACGTAAAGGTGTGGAAAACAAGCGCGGATATCATAGCAAATTACAGGCTGGAAACAACGAAACTTCATAAAGAAAACAGAGAA